>CM059866.1:36557634-37038565 GCA_030490815.1 Acer saccharum
TCGGTGACTTCGTTCAGTGGTTTCGTAACCGCCGATTAGAACCGCCGTTTGGACCCGAGAAGATATTTTCAATCAGGTCTCGATCGACGGTTTCGAACGGCGGCCAGGCCGCGAACGGAACCGCCGTTTCACCAAAAATGGTGAAACCAAAGAAGAAGCCAAAAGCATCTCCACCGGCGATCATCGTGCAAAACAAAGCACCAACGTGAACGTGCAGACGTTTGAACATCCTTCGGGAAATAAATTACTCCACACTAAAAGCTAACATACATAAAGAGCAAGTGTGGGTATGAATGCATCATAATGCCTATCATGTCATGGCATTTCATAGAGCAAGATGTAAACAATTTAATGCAAGAAGAGATATTGAATAATCAATTAAGCACAATGCACACAAAATATAAACACAACATTCAAGAATAAGAGTTATGCATGTTGTGTGTGTGCAACTATATCTCTTCAAGGCAAAGTAAGCACTAGATATATACCTTTGGTGCTTGTCCTCTTGAGGTCTTAAAAAGGGTCTTTGATCTTCAACCTTAATCACCTAGACTACCCTTACAACCAAACCCCAACATGTGGTTTGTCTACGAAATAAGCCAATCAATTAATGGGATCCTTACAGTGGAAAATAGACGTTTCCCACGAGTTTGTACCTTCTAGACTATGGGAAAGAAGCCGCTGCATGAACCCGCGGTCTTCCAGCGAGTTTGGACCGTCTGGATTGCAGGCAAGAGGCCGCCGAACCAAGCTTGCAAGCTTGCACATCCATTGAGTTTTGGAGACTTGGATGGCATGAAAAATGTTTGCATGGGATGCCAAAAATGGGTCCATCATAACCGCCAGGAAGAGGGATGCCGATCTGGGCAGGATTTGGCTTAAAAAATGGTCGAAAAATGACTGGAAATGGCCGGGTCAGTCACCGGGTCGTCGGGTCTGAACCGGTTGGAGCTTGAGGATGACCTGACGTCAGTGTGACATTAGGCGTGACATAGCAGGCGCCAAAACGGCGTCGTTATGTTGTTGACGTGGCGTGCTAACTGGGTTTTTACATTCTGCACCCCTGATTTCTCCTTTAATCACAGAATATTCAATATATTCCCGAATTTTACACTTTTGCCCCTGGTTTCTCCACAATTACACAATTGCCCCTGAACTTCCCTAATTCCCTGAAACACTTACTAACACCCTATTAAATACACAAAAATGCTCAGAAACAAATACAAAAGATAGGAAAAGGGAGCGCTAAATGTGAACATTTGAAGCGCGATCAGTTGGTTCTTGGGAATTGGGAAATTAAGGGAATGCTTTAATATGAAAACATTTTATTCACTTGAGATAATGCATTTTTTTATGAGATAAAGGATGTCTTCTATATTTGTTTTTGGTTAATAACTCACCATTCTTCTTTAGAGAAGATCTCTTGTTTGGTTTGCTATTTTCTCTCATAGGTACTTTGAAGACCAAAAGAGGAACTCTTGAAGACTTGAAGACTTTTTAGTCTAAGAATCTCTTTGTAATGTGAGGATGAGAGTATGCTATCAACTTGAGTTTATTAGAGTGAACCATTGTATGGTGAGGTTGAGGTTTTGCCATGGAATAGCCAAAGGGGGAGATTGTAAGGTTTATGATTTGTATTGGCTTGATTCCATTGCAAAACGCTCTATATTTGTATTAGTTGTTGCTCAAGAGGTTCTTGGAAGAAAAGAAGCTTAAAAGGTGAAGAGCAACGTCTAGTGCAAACGTCGTCTTCAAGAGGTGAAAGCGTCAAAGGTATATCTAGACTTCTATCCTCTTGCAAGGCATTAGCGCACACACGCACAATTCATACATGTGTGTCCCTGCATCATAGTTCAAACATTTGGTATAAAATATTCACACACTTCTTGGTATGCACATGCATTGGTCTCTTATAGACGAACATTGTAGAATTGCATGTTTTGTGACTATCTCTTTGATATGGCATACTCGTGTGAATTTGTATTTATTTGTTTGTGTATTTTGTATTTTGGACTTGAACATATTCTTATATGATTCCTTATTGAGTCCCGATCATTTCGGTTACTCATTCATAAGGTTTCGAGTCCAAATGATGTAGCTACGCTACTTTGCATTTTCATTTGTTGAGTTGACTTCATCATCATTTCCGAGATGATTTCTCAACCATTTTTCAAATTTTTGTAGTCATAGTCATGTGTTAGGAAGTCACGATTCGTAATCTGAAAATGGATTCAAAATTGGAGTTCGGATGCCTAAGATATGGCTGAAGAACTTGAGGGAGCGCGCGAGAGGCAAGCATGGCCAAAGGCCATGCATAGGCCACCCCGTGTGGAGCCCATGGGACCCACGGCCAGAACAGCCCTCTGGTCCCGTGTCGGCCACGTGCCCCCCACGGGGATTGGTGACGTGTCCGCCTTTGATTGGGTCGTTTTTGGCTCCCTCCTTGAATCATTTAAATATGATTTTCTTTCCCTCCAAACATAACTTGAAGAAAAATTCCAAGAAAAATTCTGCAGAAATCTTCAAATTTTAGTTTTCTTATTTCGATCATAACTTTCTCATACGAACTCAAAATTGATTGATACAAAAAGCAAAATTGTTGGTCTTGATGAGAGCAACAAACCCCAAGTATTTCCAAAGGCATTTGACTTCGTAATTTTTCCCAGTGTCCAGATTTCAGTACGTGGTTCAACTTTGTATGTTCAACTTCTTCTTTTTCATTTCATCTTTGATCATCTCTTTTAATCTTACTATTTGATTGATAAAATATGTTGAGAAGGATGTTAGATCATATGCTAGGGTTTTATGATTGATTGTTTGTTGAGTTTTAGCATTGTAATTTTCATTTGAACATAGTTTGCTAAACTTGACTATTCATAAAATTGATTCTATAAATGATATATGTGATGTGCTTCATGACATGTTCTAGGTTTAATTTCATGTTCTAAGAACAAGGTTTATAGTGTGATATATTGAATATTCTTGACTTGTTCTTATTGATTTTACATGCATTGATTTCTAGGTACTTTTTGTGATTATGTGTTGAAAGCATATCCTAGTTTATCTCTAAGCATGTTCATAGAGTTTGATTGATCATCATACTTTATTTGATTATGATTTGCATCATTTGCATCACTTAGATCATTGCCTTGCATAAGGTTGAAGTCTCTAGCAAAGTGAGTGAAGCTTTGTGGATAGAGCAAAGAAGTCTTGATTAGAGTCGGGAGGACTCGGATAGTCAAGCAAGGAGTCTTGTCTAGGGTCGGGAGGATCCGGATAGACAAGCAAGAAATCTTCCTAGAGACGTAAGCGTCTTGGATAGGAAGTTGCTTTTAGAGGTGTAGGACACATCTCGGATAGGAAGTAGGCTTGGTAGTTCACTAGCCCGAGGGTAGATTAGGAGGTGATAGCTTGAGCGGATATCTTGTGTTGATGGCTTGAGTGTGTAAATCCTTTTCATATAGTGGATTGCTTTGCCGGTGGTTGTAGTATCAACCCGTGGATGTTTCCTCTTTGAGGTTTTACCACGTAAAAATCCTTGTGTCAATTTTTGCTTTATTTTTCTTTATCTTCCATATCTTACATTGATTGCATATCTTGTAAATTGATTTACTCTTGCATTAGTGAAATCAATTCATTTGTTAAATCTAATCAGGTGTGCATTTTCTTTGTTATATTTCACGTTATTTTTAATATTGGAAGAGATTTGGGCCTATAACTATTCACCCCCCCCCCCCCCCCCCTTATGGTATATTTTACACTATTACTTAAGGGAATTTCAGTGTTGAAGAAGATCCATGCATAGATACATCCTAGATGATCCTAGATGATGTTTAGATGATGTTTGATGCACATGGAAATGAGTTTAGAGAATTAAAGAAGCAAACTTTGTGCTTTTTCTCTCAAAATCTTTCTTTCTCTTTTAGGGCTCTTGATGTTCAAAGAGCTGAATGAAAAAGAGTGACATAATGATGTATTTATAGAGAGCAACAAAAGGCTGGGTGAAAAGACAAGTTTGCCGCTAAAACGCGCCGATTAGCGGTTTCATTCGGCGGTCACCAACCACCGATCACAACCGTCGAATTGAACCTGAGAGCATCAGGTATCAGCGACGGTTACAATCAGCGGTTTCGTGACTATCGATTCCAACCGCTGATTCCAACCGTCGATTTGAACCTAAGAGATGAAATCAATCAGGTCTCAACGGCTATTTCATTCGACAGCTTAGCCGCCGATCATAACTGTGGATCCACTCCAGAACCTTCTGGAATCAAACGGCGGTTTTCATTCGGTGGTTGGGGCCAGTGATCATAACCGTTGTTTCACCAAAAATGGTGAAACCAAACGAGAAGCCAAGAGCTTTCTCCGATGGCGATCCTCATGCTAAACTAAGCACACCAACGTGCAAGCGTGGACGTTTCCGAGCAAATTTCGAGAAACGAATTACTAGACACACTAACACACAACAAGATTCAACAAAGGAGTGCAAGTGTGAAATGTAAAGAGAATGCACACAAGAGCAATGAACACATATACAAAGATGAGAAGTGTGTGTGTGTGCAACTAAGTCTCTTCAATGAAATTAAGAACAAGTGATTTTCTTTTGAAGTGCTTATCATCTTGAGGTCTTGAGAGAGCCTTTGAGCTTGATCACCACCAATAAGCGCCTAAGCTACCCTTCCATGTCAAACCCCAATTGTGGTTTGTCACCGAAATAAGCCAATCAAAATTGAGGAACTTACACCGTTGATGTTTCCTCCGAAGGAGGTTTTACCACGTAAATCCTTGTGTTCAGTATCTCTAACTCAAACTCTTTAATTTTATATATTGTTGTACTTAATTAAATATGGGGTTGTCTATAGAACAACGGTGTACTAAACACCGCTACCTGTTGTTTACCTATAAACTTGTTGAGCAGGTTACTATTTAATCCAAGGCAATTTATATTTTTGCTTTATTAACTGTTCCCTAGGTAAAACAATCATTTCTTTTCAAATTTAAAAAACAATCAATGCAGCTGACAAATAACAATAAATGCGTTTCAAATTTAAACAACAATCATTTATTGATAAAATTAAATATGTTCCCGCCATTCGTTTGGCATTTGGACTATGTGATAACACTCGATATGAGTAAACAACATTTAAAATGTGTGATTACATTAAATAAAGGTAATCATCATTAAAAATGTGTGATAACAGTCGATATAGGTGAATAGTTAAAAATATAATGGGGCTGGTGAATCTAATGTCCAACAAAGTAAGAGGATGGATAGAGCTTTGGGTACAGGTTTACAACCCCCTTGTCCGAGTGTTCAAGTTTGATATATTTAATTTTTTTTGTTTAGTAAGAGAAGTTTTATTTTTTGCAATGAAATAATTGACAATAGTCCCACACCAGGCATACATGCCCATTGTACTTACATCATTCATAACAACAACAATAGTAGTATAATCCAGAAACTTCATTTCTTGTTGTGCTTTTTTTATAGATTCCACATACATCTCTCTTAAAAAAAAAAAAAAAAAGAATTAAAAAACCTTATTAAAGTCAGACAAGCCCAGGTCTCAAAGGGCTCTAGCTCATCAATAGACAAGTCCAAGAACCCCAAGACCCAAGCCCATCGTTACTTCAATAGGTTTATATGCTAGGCCCAGTTGGGAGGCCTATTGTTCAATGTCTAGGCATTACTTTACTACTTATAAACCATTTTAATCCCTTTTTTATTTTTTGATGTGGGATTCACATTACACTGTGTTTCAACAAAACGGTTCCACCCTCTGCAAGGAGTGATATTTACATAATAATATTGTGATTGTATTAAAATATTTACGATCACAAATACCATTTTAAGTTAAAAAAACCTTATTAAAGTTAGACTAGCCCAGGCCTCAAAGAGCTCTAGCTCGTCAAAAGGCAAGCCCAAGAACCCCAAGATCCAAGCCCATCGTTACTTCAATAGGTTTATATGCTAGGCCCAGTTGGGAGGCCTATTGTTCAATGTCTAGGCATTACTTTACTACTTATAAACCATTTTAATCCCTTTTTATTTTTCGATGTGGTATTCGCATTACACAGTGTTTCAATAAAACGGTTCCACCCTCTGCAACGAGTGATATTTACATAATAATGTTGTGATTGTATCAAAATATTTACGATCACAAATACCGTTTTAAGTTAAAAAAAACCTTATTAAAGTTATACTAGCCCAGGACTCAAAGAGCTCTAGCTCGTCAAGATGCAAGTCCAAGAACCCCAAGACCCAAGCCCATCGTTACTTCAATAGGTTTATATGCTAGGCCCAGTTGGGAGGCCTATTGTTCAATGTCTAGGCATTACTTTACTACTTATAAACCATTTTAATCCCTTTTTATTTTTCGATGTGGTATTCGCATTACACAGTGTTTCAATAAAACGGTTCCACCCTCTGCAACGAGTGATATTTACATAATAATGTTGTGATTGTATTAAAATAATTACGATCACCAATACCGTTTTAAGTTAAAAAACCTTATTAAAGTCATATTAGCTCAAGCCTCAAAGGGCTGTAGCTTGTTAAGAGACAAGGCCAAGAAACCTAAGACCCAAAGCCCATGGTTCCTTCTTACGATTATATTGTGTATTTAGTGATTATATTAAGATACAGTCAATCACAAAATATTTGGAACATGGATTCGATTGAAATAATTGTTATCGATGATTTTACATGTAATTATACTTCATATATTGTAATTATAATTATATATTTTCAAACACATAATATATATAAAATGTATTGTAATGACTAGCCCAAGCATCAAAGGGCTCTAGCTCGTCAAGAGACAAGCCCAAGAACCCAAAGACCCAAATCCCATCATTACTATTTACGATTATACTGTTTTCTAAGTGATTATAGAATTAAATTGTCAATCACATAGCATATGTAATATGGATTCTATTGAAACTGTTTATATCGACTTTTTTTAATGTCATTATAACATTTAAATTGTAAATGTAATAATATATTTACAAACACAGAATCTATAAAATGAATTCTAATGACTAGCCCAAGTATCAAAGGGCTCTAGCTCGTCCAGAAAAGCCCAAGAACCCTAAGACCCAAAGCACATCGTTGCATTTTATGATTATACTGTTTACTAAGTGATTATATATATAAATTGTCAAACACAAAACATATGTAATATGGATTCTGATTGAAACTGTTTATATCGACTTGGTTAATGAAATTATATTTTGGAAATGATAATTGTATATAAATATATTCAAACACAGAATATATGTAAATTGTGTTATAATGACTAGCCAAAGCCTCAAAGGGCTCTAGCTGGTCAAGAGACAAGCCGAAGAACCCCAAGACCCAAAGCCCACCATTACTATTTACGATTATACTGTTTAATTAATGATTATCAAAATAAATAGTCAATCACGTAGGTTATGTAATATGGATTCTGATTGAAAGTTTGTATACATCTAAAAATGTAATTATTATTATATATGTTCAAACACATAATATATGTAAATTGTATTCTAGTCGGTATTTTGCCCAAGAACCCCAAGACCCAAAGCACATAATAACAATCTACGATTATACTGTCTACTAAAGTGATTATATATATACATAGTCAATCACATAACATATGTAATATGGATTCTGATTGAAACCGTTTATATCGACTTTTTTAGTGCAATTATATTTTAGTCATGGTAATTGTAAATTTATATATTCAAACACAGAATATATGTAAATTGTATTCTAATGACTAGCCCAAGCCTCAAAGGGCTCTAGCTGGTCAGGAGACAAGCCCAAGAACCCCAAGACCCAAAGCCTATAATTACTGTTTACGCTTATACTGTTTACTGAATGATTATCCAATAAAATAGTCAATCACACAAGATTATCCAAATAAATAGTCAATCATACAAGGTATGTAAATATGGATTCTGATTAAAAGTGTTTATACATATAAAGATGTAATTATTATTATATATTTTCAAACACATAATTTATGTAAATTGTATTGTAGTTGGTATCTTTAGAATATGTTGTCATGCATTAAATAAAATCGTGACCACATTACATAGATAATATGGATTCTAACTGATGCATATAACCTATCCCACCAACGTGTTGGTGGTAACCCACCAACGGCGTGCAATGCAGCTCAATAGTGTGCATAACAGACTGTTGGTGGGATACCACCCACACATTAACCGGCGATTCTTGATACATTAAATAAACTCGTGACCAAACAACAATTATCATCATACAAGAATAAACGACGATAAAACATAAATCTGGGGAGCAAAAATTATCCATCGAAACATGTTCAAGCAAATATATTTGTACATTTCAAAACTTTCATCCATAATGTAATCATGTTCATATTGAACCGTTGCAATCAAATCTAACATTGGCCATTAATGAAACACATTGCAGATCAAAGAATAAGCAACAGATAAATTCTCTTAGAAGAGCAAAAATTATCCGTCAAAACATGTTTAATCAAATCTGGTTTCATTTTCAAAACTTGCGTGCCGAAGGTAATCATATTCGTATTGAACCATTGCAATCATATGAAACATTGGTCATTGAAAAAACAGGTACTATCACTATAAATCATCCATCCAACACATAACAGATCAAAGAAGAAGCAACACTAATAAATGCTTTTCGAATGTGGATTCTATAAAGAATAAGACATACATATTTTTTATGTTCAATGTGTGCAAAAACATTTTTCAAACACTAATTACCCCAAAAACCCTTTAACAAACACGTGCAGAGATTACGAAACCAATCAAAACATCTTCAAACTTTCAGTACAAAAGCTTGAAAAAACCTACAAGAAACAAAAATATAAACATTTACAAAGATCAGACCGTGCGATTTTCACAAACCTCATAGGTCTGTCAATCTTATCATATAAGCCTCTCGTTAACAGAAGAATAGTTGCGTGATGGACAATGTTTAGTGAAAGGAACAACAGCGACGTGATGAAAAGAGTTGTATTTAGGGTTTTAAATCGTGAATCCAAGACAGAGAGATGCTAATGTGTTTTGATAAGAGTAAAAAATGAAATTATAATTCGGCTTTGCATTGGAAATTGTTGTAATAATAAATTTCAGGTTGTGCATGCATTACACATGGCTTTGTTTTAAATTCGGACCAACCAATGTCAACTAAAACAACCAATAGAAAGAAAATATTTTAAAAACTTGAAAATGAATAGTTTGAAGTTATAATTCGGCTTTACATTGGAAATTGTTGTAATAATAAATTTCAGTTTGTGCATGCGCGTTACACATGGCTTTGATTTAAATTCGGACCAACCCATTTCAACTAAAACAACCAATAGAAAGAAAATATTTTAAAAAGTTGAAAATGAATAGTTTGAAGTTAAGAGATTTCCCACCTAATCAGTTGAGTATCAATGAGTACAATCTATGTTATTGAGAAATTAAATATCAACCAGCAAACTAAATTTTTATTGAAGAGCGTAAGAGGTTTGGATAAGCCTGTATCCCAATTGGCCACTCTTTTTATAAAATGAATAAATCAAAATCTAAAGCAGATGCTACATCATTATATTTTTGGGAAGCCCTAAACTCTGCACATATTTTATGCCCTACATAGTTCGTATGTACACACCTAAATAAAAAATCCCGTTATAATTATTCGTTGGAAAGTGTAAACAACATTTTGTTTATGTAATATACTTTTTTTATAAGCTCCTTTCAGATTGATCTCAGCCGTTGATTTGTTTAATATAATGTTCATAGCTTCACACTAGTTGCAGTAAATGGTTACCTCAATGTTACCAATCGGCCTACAAAATTAACATCTAAATATCAATTAGAGAACATTTTTGCTCACCCCGTTTCAAGGGAGGTAACCATTACCCCCCTCCCAAATGCATGACATGTGTCTAGGGAGGTAATTATGTTTGGGATGGGGGTAATGCTTACCCCCCTTGTAGGAGGTTGAGCAAAAATGGACTATCAATTATTGTCAACAAGCCTACAAAATTAGCATGGAAAAACGTAAGAGATTTCAAATAGCCAGCCACCCTACGTAATGATTAATGATTGATGATTATTATATACTAATAACACCTTCCATGCATGTGTACGATCTCTCTGTCCCAATTACTCCATTCTAAACCAGAAGCATAAAATCCTTCAGATTTTTTTAAGATATCTAAATTCTTCATATATACTTTTGAAGCCTATAAACAATGTCTTCAAGTGAAGAAATCCTAGGTTATTGGCAAACTTTGTGCAGCCCTGTAAAGTTTCGCGAAGTAGTGGACAATTTGACCGAAGAACAAAGAGAATGCGTGGAGGATATGGGATTCGAGGTGTTAATGAACATGAGTTGTCTTCAGTTATTTGGTTCTCTATGCAATATGTTGCTTATAGTGATCCAACCTAGCACACAGTCTGTAGTGCTCCACGGTAAGTGGATTCCAATAAGGGTGTCAAATTTCTCTAAGGTGATGGGCTTGGCAGACGGCATTGATGAAGTCAACTGTGACTCTGAAGAGTTTGACGAAACTTGTATTAGAATGAAAGCACTTCTACAGAGTAGTACTGTTAAGGACAAGATTACACTCTCTTCCTTGCAAAAAAAACTACAGAGTATGAGGGCTGTAGATGATGATTTCAAGATTTCATTTGCTTTGTTTACTATTTCAATACTTTTATGCCCACCTGCATCACCTAATGTTGACGAATCATTGCTGACCCAACTGAAGAATCCAAAATTAATCAGACACAAGAAATGGGCAACATTTTCATTTCAGTATTTAATGGATGGTGTGAGAAACATCAGAAACCGAGGTACAACATTTTTCCAAGGGTGCCTTCCTTTTCTTCAGATCTTTTATTGGGGATGTCTTTCGCAGAATAAAGTGTACGTGAATAGACTTAATGTTCCCTTGGTTGCTTGGACCAAAAACAAGGCTGAAGCAGTCAATAGGTTGGTGGACAATGATGACGTTATAGGTGGTTACTACAGCAGCACTGTAGAGGTCGACGAGCCATACTGGTCTGTCATGCACCGGGGTTTGGAACAAAGGATAGAAACAATGACAGAAAATCTCGATTCCATCGGAGTTTCACTCGATTATTTTAAAAAAGTCGAAGTACCTGACATGGTGAGAAGAATGGTCGAACCCTTACTGGAGAGTTTCAAGCTTGAAATTTTGAAATTGCTTCCAAACAAAGAATTGAGAGCTGAGCATGTCCATTGCAATGATATGGTATGGTTACTTACTAACTTTTTTAAAGTTTAACTCTGCATGTTTTAATTTACCCCGGCCCCATGTTTACTATTTGTTGATATTACTTGTCAACATGTATCACTTAGGGAGATTGCAAAACCGTTGAAATAATCAGCTCCAGTACGGAGTCTTTCTCACAAAGCAAGATTTTAACTGGACTAAACAGTCGGCAGGTAAAATCCACTGCAAGGGAAGAAGGATCAACCTGTAAAACTGAGGTTGACACACCTTCGAGACCAAATACCAGATTTTCCACGAGAACACTAAACTTTCCCCCAAACGACCCTCTCTCGTCATTTTCAAAAGAAGAACTTCATTTATTGAACGTATTGTTTAGTCACCCAACAACAAAAAATGGAAGGTAAAACTGTTATTGCATTGTTGTTGATCACTTTCCTCTGTAATAATCTTTTATGCTTTGCGATGTATATGTGCGGTTTTACATATAACTTAACGTTCAGAAAATTGTTCAGCAATAACACATTTTATTATATAAATCACGATTTATGTTTCTCGTGATTGTTAACCATTTTTCCTTTCAGTCTCTCTGTCATTACTAATGACGATCTGCATCTAACTCGCGATGATATGGCCAATCTTTTACCTCATGGCTGGTTAAATGATAGCGTGAGCATACATACATTCCTTTCGTTTTTAATTTAATTATTTTTTGTTTACATCCAATGTGTACTCACTTAATTTAAATAATTAATCATCAATTGTGCAGCTTATTGATATGGCCATGTACAATCTATCCCGTGATTCTTCAAAACGGGTGTGGTATCTGTCGACATACTTTTCGGTTAGCTGCTTAAACCCAACATTATTATTTTTAATTCTTCCTTTAACAAAACTTGTGGACAATATATATGTAGACATTCATACCCTGCCCATTCATGATTGCAGTTTTGTGCAATTGCGTCACCCAGAAGTCAGTTGGCAAAATTGAGGTTGGTTGGACGCCTGAGCTGGTTGATAAACATTTATTTTCACTTATTTCACTCTAACTACTCCTTATTCATAAACTCTGACGGTCATTTTGGTGTTGGCTCACATCCTTATCCTTAATTACAACTGGTTACCACTATGTAAGTAAAACAACTATTCAGAAGTCATAAATTACTACAACTATTGTACTCCTTCGTAATGATAGACATCAAAGTTCTATAAGTATGCGTTTTCAATTCATTTCAAGAAAACTGTTCTAACAAATGGGAAGGATGGATGCCGGAGATAGAGAGACTTTGGAGTTTTTGAAAGGGAAGGTAGCCATCGTTGAGAAAGCGCTCGAGCATGAGCGTCGTCGTTGTAGGAATCTGCATCGTGAGTGGATTGTGGAGAATGCTAGAGTCAACGATCGAGAGAAGCACGTCATGCAACTGGAAATGGAAGTTGATGGTCTTGCAGATCAAATTTACTCTTTGGTAGACCAATCCACCCGTTTAAGGACACGTCTGGCAGACCTTGATAACGTCTAAAGTAGCGTTATGTTTGTTTGTTTAGTTTTATTTGTCCTGGCGAAGTGTGCGTGCTGCCTTTTGTTTTTGTAATTGCATCGGATGTTATGAAAATATGTTTCCTTTACTTTAAGTGTAGTAGTGTTCTCCTTATTAACGGAATGCAAATTAATTTGTTTCAATATGATGTTTCATTGAACAATATGATGTTTCATTTCATTCAACTAACCCATGTGTGTGAACAAATTATGGTAATAAAATTAAAAAAAATAATTTTAAAAAACAATAGTTTAATGAATAATTTCAATCTTCTTATTTTTAAAAAAGATGCCATCTTTCATATTGCTTTAATAAAATTTTTAAATGACTACTTGAGTTTTGTTAGAGTGAAAGAAGTGTAAAGCTGTAAAACGAAATATTTGACTGTAACTCCTCTGATAACATTGGTAAGGTGAAAATTGGCAAGGAAGGACACATTAGGATAATGATGTACATACTTCATAATAACAATGATCACTTCAAGATTTACTAACTATAATATTAAGTAGTTGTCATATTCCATACGTAATATTGTTATCACCATTACAAACGTACTGAGTTCAAAGATTAATTGACGTCATAACTGTGTGATCACAAATAAACAACACCTTCAAGGTGTGATCAGCATTCAAAAAACGTCTTAGTCATTTCATCCCACCAATTCTATTTGACATCATTACCCTGTGATCACAAATACAACAACACCTTCAAGGTGTGATCAGCAAACAAAAAACGTCTTAGTCATTTCATCCTACCAGTTCTACTTGACATGATATTTTGTTGCAGTCATATTACCTAAATATACATTTATATGTTCAACAAGTCCATATTAGATCACAAACAGGAATTCAGTTTTGCTTAGGTTAAACATAAAATTACACCAACGTATTCAAATCACCTTACTGCTATTCTAGATGACTTCCTTGTCGATGCTTTCTTTGATGTCTTTTTCTTATCTTTTTTCTCTGCTAACTTCACCTTGTCCTTGGGTTGAACAATTGGAAGAACAACCTCTATCTTCTTGGTATTGGGAGCTTTCTGCACCTTTTTGTTTGGTTCAGCAATTGACACTTTTTCCTTTCCACTGTTTGAGAGTTTTGTTGCTTCTTTAGCCTTCTTGTTAGGTTGATCACCATCTGCAGTTGGTTTTCTCTTTTTGTTATGTACAGCTTGCTCCGGGATATCCTTCAGTGTAACACTGTGAAGGTTGTCTTTCTTCTTCTTTTGTTTAGGAGATCGACTATTGTTCCTTTCGGATGCATCACTGGCGCCAATTGCTTCCTTCCCCTTCTTGGATTTCGATTGCTTTAGCTGATTCACTTGAGTATCACAAGGTTGTTCTTCATCTCCTGTTTCCTCACTCACACTTTTTGATCTCCTGTTTCCTCACTCACACTTTTTTGATCTTCTGTATCCTCACTCACTTTTTCATCTCGACTATTCAAACACATCACATTGTCGCCCCCATCCGTTTTCACACTGTCATCTCCTGATTCCTCCTCATCCTGCACACCCTCCGTTACATCATCTGCTTCTGCTACATTATCTGTGTACATTATTCATAAAAAATGAAACATAATTCAATAAGTTTAACATGCAACATACAGGGAAGCACAGTTAAGTATATACAGTAATTTAGAAGTATTCATGAAATAAGTTGACTTGTTAATTTTGTTTACTATATTTTTTAAACACAAAACAACTTGTATACACTCACCTGGTGTCCTCTTGTCTGTCGTACCATCTGTGTGTGTTATTCCATCTTCACTACCATCATCCCTATCCTCACTATCATGAGATCTACTGCCCGAACTAATGTTAACATCCGGTACCGATTTTGATGACGGACCAGACATTTTAAATTCTTGTTCGTTCGAAGTACCTACAACCGGATTCTAAAAACAAACCAATATAGATAATCATAATTTTAAAAAGTGGATTGTATTTCTGTAAACTTAATTTCAAACAATGGTAACTAAACACATTTTTAATAACAGTAACCATACCACAGCATCAGTGGTATGGAGCTTATTAACCTGGCCCTCCATCACAAGTTGTGTCAATCCAGAAATCATAGTGAGCAGCTCTTTCACTTGGGCAATGGACACCTATCTCACCAATAATTAAGCTATAGGCTCACTTATGTTAACCAAAAAACACAAATCATTACACATAAATGTAATAAACAACTCACATATTTTATTCGATCAGGCACTGGTAAGTGGTGATTGTTCTTAGGAATTTTTAGATATTTGCAAGTGAATCCGGAATTCATGCGCCCTATCAGGGGGAGTTGCCAAGGTGGCAACTCCAATTGTCCGACAGATTTCTGGTCTAGTGTATCCTCCTGCCCATAGATAAACATAACATAACAAATTAAGAACAATTACAGCATACTAGTGGTATTTCAGGTGTACTATTGGTTATTGATAATTTTCAGATAAACTCACCATATCATCAGGTACTTTTTAAACCTTATGTGCCGCTTTACGAAATCTCTGTAACTATTTGGACCACCATCAGGCTCAAGGTACTCAAGCGCATCCACGGCCACAAAACCTGATTTGGCCACTTCTTTTGTTATTGGGTAGTCCCCAAGCATGGATGGTGGTGGCACCTTCGGAACACGTGGTGATATCAATCCCAAGCTCTGAACAGATACACGCTCTCCTAGGTACCATGCTGGGCCACAAGGCCCATCCAAAAGAACCCTACTCTTTGTGTACTGTGAAGATTGCCGTACATATGTCAGCAACTTGTCCTGGTCCGTTCCCCATGGGTGCATGTTTACCTCCTTCCGTCTAAGTTTCCTCAACATATCCTTTAAATCATCGTAATCAAATTTCTTCTTCAAAGAGCCCCATCCTTTTGCCCGAGGAAACGACTTCTTATCTGTCAAGCATGTCACCAATCTTGCAATAGGTTTTATGTATTCACAAGCCCAAATCTGGTTAGCAAGCAACAGATCAATCACACGAAAATTGTTAAAATACCACAAACTTAATCAGTAAATGTACATTTTAAAATACATGTCCAAATCACAATACCTCCCAGGCCCTCCAAAATCCACCGGTGCTTTGATTCTTTCTCACAATAGCATCCATATTTTTGTGCAGAGTAGACAAGGCGGCTCCGCCCCAATTGTACTGACCTATAGATGATATGGCTTTAAGACTTGGCAGGTAATAAAGGTTGACAACTCCAGCTTTGTCACACAGTAATGTGCCTGATAGCAATGCCAAGATGAAAACCCAAGTCAGTCTTTCAATGTCTTCCACAGTCATATTGTTCCCACCAAAACCTTTATAAGCTGCATAGATATCCACAAAAGGAACCCTTTTCATCTTGGCTAAATTGGCCATAGGCTCTCCAAACCACCTCACCAGCTCATCCACCTTCTTATAAGCATACACGTCATACTCCACCGGCATTCCAAAAACAGGTATGCCAGTTATTGTGCTAAAATCCGATGGAGTCATCGTCATCTCCCCAAATTCATCAAAGTGAAATGTATGGGTCGTATCCCACCATCGGTCCACTAGGGCCCTCAGTATTGTTCTCTTTCGGCAGCTATATTCATTTCCTAAAACCTTCACAAATTCTCCAAAACCAGCTTCTACAACCTTTAACTTCACAGAAGCAGGCAATTCTTTATACCACTTATCACAAAGTATCCTGTTTCTGCATCCCCTTAGTCTCCCACTTATAGGCTGCAAGCAAAAGACATTGGTAAGGAATAATTAAACAATTACTAACAACGGACAAAGTTTTCAATTAAAATTGTATACTGTATATGCATACAATAGTTATAAGACAATAGTGACAAATTTTTTTTTTTTCCTAAACATTAAAACAAGTAATCATACATAAAGATAGCCATACTTACATTGATCACTACGTGCATGTGATGATCAATGTGGAGTTGATTCTTCCTAATGTCCCGATTCCCACACGGCTTCCATGACTTGATTCCATACTTCGCTGGGAACATTCCACCTGAACCTTCCGCTACGGTCGACACGGAATCCTGCTGTCTCCTAGTAATCTGCTGCTTACCCTTTCCACTGTCCTGTTCTGTCATCTTATGGTGCTTTCTCTTTCCACCCTTTTCCATTATAATATATATGAAACCTCTAGAAATCACTAATATAGAAAAATCAGTCAGAAGGTATCACCGGAGGTAAACCGGTGGAAAAATTAGAAGCAGATATCACTGAATAAACACATTGCAAAGAAGATTATAGAAGAGTGACTTAGGGTTCATTGGTATACCATTTAAAACCCTAATTGACAATGGACAAACTACAATTAACAAACTCGGCATGCAAAATTATTCAACAAACAGCAATCAATATAACTGTTACATGCAAAATTATTCAATAAACACGAACATGCAAAATTATTCAATAAACACGAATCAAGATACCTGTTACTGAAATCGGCAAATTTAACAACAATAAACAAAATACCTTTTACTAAACTTGGCATCCAGTATTATTCAACAAACGAGAAACAAGATACCTGTTACTAACTCGGCATGCAAAATTATTCTTGAAACAAGAATCAAGATAAAGCATATCGAATTCCTTCAGCAAACACAACAAAAACAAAAAAACATTACAAAACAAGGTTGAGAAGAGAATGTGCGTTGATCGTAGTAGGGTGGAGTCAGGATTATAGATGTGTGGGAAGGCTTCAATGTTGCTAAAGAGACGAATTCCAGTCTTTGGGCAGCTCACATCAACCAACTTCGAATTCTTTTGATGAGTTTTTAGGGTTTATATTTGGGGATTTCCTAATAACTTTTGTGAAACCAACTTTCTAATACCTTAAGGCTTCAACCCGAACGCTTCGTATAACAAACACGACATTTACACGCAATTGGTACTTTTTTTAAAAAAAAATTAGGTTTAGGTTTGTGCAGTAAATCCTTTTTTTTTTTTTTTTTTTTTTTTTTTTATAAAGATTAATGCTACAAATCCCAACACTTGTGGTAGTTGAGTTGTCATTTGATGAGTGGATACACATTAAATGTTGTGTCTAATCCCTCTCTTTTTTTTTTTTTTTTTTTTTTTTATTAATTATATCTTGATATAGTGTAACTTTGCTCACCCCTTTAACTAGAGGTAAGCATTACTCCCCACCTCAGGTGTTGCCACGTGTCCCAAACTTAACCCAAAGTCCAAAGTTAACCCAACACCTGAGGTGGGGGGTAATGCTTACCTTTAGTTAATGTGGGTGAGCAAAATTGCACTCTTCACTGATCCTGATCTATTGTCATAGGTATTTGCTATTTTTTAAAAATTTTAATAAACTAAGATTAAAATTGAGCCGGTCAAGCGGGCTATTACACTTTCCGGTGTGATCACACCAACAAAAACTGCATCATTTTTCCGTGAACATAGCATCTAATAGTTGATTACCTAAACTGTGATCGAAAGAACTAAAATATTTGAAGACAAAGTATATTTAAAAACAAACAACAAATTCACAATAAGATGCCCAGGTCTAATATAGGTTTCACATGAAGTGGAGTAAGACTGACCTGAATTTTTTTCAATTAATAATGCGTGTGGGAAGTGTGCAATTGGTAATTAACGAAACACTAATTGACCATAAACTAGAAATCAATAATAACCTATATTGCATTTTCGAGAAAGTAATACAGATATTGATCATGCATTGGGCAATTACTTAAAGCAGATATTGTATTAGCTGCATCTCTTTATCCAAGGACACATTATTGATGCTTTTAATACACGATTGGGATTTTGGTTGGATGATTATGCTATTTTTAATTTTTATTTTTGACAACAAAAATTGGAAATGGAATCACTCTTTCTTATAATTATTTACGTCTGTTGGTGATCCCTGATATAATCTTTATACGGATATATTTTTAAACTGGTATTGTTCATAGAATAAATCAAGGGTTCAACATATAAATTACCGAAAATTCAAGCAAATGTCCTTCGAGGTCTAAATAATGAATGTATTCAATTATGAAATAATAGAACACATCATTCTAGGTTTTTTTAAACTAAAGGGAATTCCTCAAAGAGTTCATACAATGACCAAGCACACTATATCTGATGTCAATCAGATTACAAACAAACCAAAAAAGCTATGATCGACAGATCTTACACACTTGAACGGTGTGATTGCATAGAAAATAATATTTTTGAAAAAAAAAATACTAATCAGATGGCCTGGTCCAATCAACCCAAAATATTGCAATGGAAAAATACGAACATAGCTTACTCATAGGAAAGTTTCAGTTGCTCACGGCAGGTTGGGCAGTTGAGTGCCTTCTCGAACCACTTGGTGATACAAGTATGATGATAAATATGGGAGCATGGCATCAAAACAATTTCCCCTCCCGATGAAAAAAAATCTTCAAAACAAATCACACAATGTTCTCCCGGTAACGAACCCTTATCAATTTCCATCTTTATCAATTCTGACTTGAACAAACTTTCTTCTTTCGTAGAGAGTCGAAGCACAATCCCAATTTGCACCAAAATTGGTACAACTTTGTACTCTGGCATAGTACAGGCTATAGACATTGACATATCCACAATTATTTTCGTCATAGTCTGTTCAACGTCTTTTGGCAGGTCACTACCGGAAAAGCATCCACGCAACTTACCTGACAATGAATATTCATCTTCTGCGTAAAGATTATCAAATTGGACGTGAAACTCGCATTGCATTGCATCGTCTTCAATTGCTAAAGTGCGATTCGGATAAACAAGCTTAGTGGTGTAGTAGAATTGCACTGTGAAGAAAAAACCTTGTGCCAGATTTATCTGTTGTTCCGGAACTGCAATCGAATCATCTACATGTTCCACTGTCCGGAGTTGGAATCGGTAATCTCCACAGTTTCTGCAATATATCATCTTGATTGATAATGAAGAATATGTTGCACTTACTTAACCAGTGAAACATACATAAGGAATGTTGACTCTTCATCTTGACTGTTCAGCTGCCATCTTTATTAATACAGATGACATGTGGGAGTCTTTTTTAGTTTCAATATAAAATTTGTTTGCTGCTTTGTGGTGGGAAGCACATTGATGACATATTAAATGACTTACCACATGCATAAAAAAAAAAATTACTACTATGTGGTATGATATATTGATATCGACATTAAATAGGTACTAATTTTATACTTATACAACAATATATTTGTAATGCCATTATACCTAATACATTTCAATCTATATGCATGATTATGTGAACATGAATTGAGCTAGTGTACACATTATGTATGTTAATTTTATAACTAATGTATGTTAATTTTTAAAATGTGGTACTAATTTTATACTTATACAACAATATATTTGTAATGCCGTTATACCTAATACATTTCAATCTATATACGTGATTATGTGAACATGAATTGAGCTAGTGTACACATTATGTATGTTAATTTTATAACTAATGTATGTTAATTTTTAAAATGTGGTACTAATTTTATACTTATGCAACAATATATTTGTAATGCCGTTATACCTAATATATTTCAATCTATATACATGATTATGTGAACATGAATTGAGCTAGTGTACACATTATGTATGTTAATTTTATAACTAATGTATGTTAACTTTTAAAATGTGGTACTAATTTTATACTTATACAACAATATATTTATAATGCCGTTATACCTAATACATTTCAATCTATATACTTGATTATGTGAACATGACACATTATGTATGTTAATTTTATAACTAATATATGTTAATTTTTAAAACAGTTCTTTATATCTCCTAAATGTAGTTATGATTTGTCAATGTTAAGGTTAATTGTGTAATTTTATCAGTTTATAAATAAATTAAAATGGAACCCTAATCCCATTTGTACGTCATTCATCACTTCAACTAAACATACCTCTCTCATTCTCTCTCTCTATCTGTGAAAGCAACTAACGAGAAATGGCAGAGGTCATTATCTATACTAGGGAAGAGTTAGAACGCACTATCCAACATCTTCATGATCGTCTAGAAGCATTGGCCAGTAGCAAATATCAGAGGTCAGTTGTTGGTGATTCCAACAATCTGGGTTTGGAGAGGGAACATTTGCTACGAGGTATACAACGTCTTAAAGACCATCAAGATGAATTGTCCACCACCATTTATCGCTGTCCATCTATTGTGAAAATCAAGTCCAAATCCTTTTCGGGTTCAGATGTTGCTGGTTCCTACCAGCTTGGTATGGAGGACGGTTTCAAGTTGCTTAAGGATTATTTGAAGAATATTAAACCTGATGGTAATTGGGATGAGGTTTGTGGAAATAATGCAAAGGAAATGTTGAACAAGTGATGACTCTTTTATCTTGAACAAGTGATGACTCTTTTGTTATTTTTATATGTTTTTGTATCTGTTTTTTTTTTTTTTAATGGTTTTTGTCTGTAATCACACCAGAAAGGTGTTGTTGAATTTGTGTTGACATCTCTGAAGATGTTTAGGTGTTTTTATTCTCACCATTTATGGTATGGTTGACTGGTTGTGTAATATCGTATGTTTGATCATTGTCATTGTATTTCTGGTGATTTCATGAAGGTTGGAGGTAATTGCAGATGACCTTAAGGAATATAATATCGTATAAAGTATACTTGAAAAGTAATGGTGTTTGAACAAATTTTCAGATCGTAATTCAATTGATTTGATAGATCCATTGAAAAAAATAATTCAAACTGTCTACACAATATCCAATGGATTTGGTGTTTGCGATTACAAAATTTTTCTTCAGGATATGCTGACCGCTTAAATAAATTAATTATTTAAACATAATTTTTGATTAGGATAAATAAATATAAATACATTACTCATTTAAATATTACACTGTGTAGAGTAAATAATAACTATTATTAATGGGAATACGGAATCATGATTTTGATGTTAAATGGAGAAAATGCAATGATATTAAAAGAGTTGAAATTAATTTTAGATGAACATCAATGTAAACTTGTAAAGTAACATTAAAAATCCGCGTGGCAAGTGTGCAATTGGCTTGGCAAGTAAGGAGACATTAACTGGCCATACAATATGAAGCAATAAAAACCTATATTGGCTTTTGGAGAAAGCAATACTATCTTTTTGTCTTCCTATTTAATACAAATATTGATCATGCATTGGGTGATTAATTACAGCATAAAGATTTTAATTGATTTTAAACACTGATCACGCATTGGGCAATTAATTACAGCCTATTGATTTTAAATACTGATCATGCATTGGGCAATTAATTACAGCCTATTGGGTTATCAAAACATAAAGATTTTAATTGATTTTAAATACTGATTATGCATTGGCCAATTAATTACAGCATATTGGGTTATCAAAACATATACCGATCATGCATTGGGCAATTAATTACAGTATATTGGGTTATCAAAACATAAGATTTAATTGAGTTTAAATACTGATCATGCATTGGGCAGTTAAGTAAAGTAAAGCCTAATTTAACTACCTTGGGCAGTAAAGCATTGGGCAATGCATTGGGCATTGGGTAATTAATTACAGCATAAAGATTTTAATTGATTTTAAACACTGATCACGCATTAGGCAATTAATTACAGCCTATTGATTTTAAATACTGATCATGCATTGGGCAATTAGTTACAGCCTATTGGGTTATCAAAACATAAAGATTTTAATTGATTTTAAATACTGATTATGCATTGGGCAATTAATTACAGCATATTGAGTTATCAAAACATAAAGATTTAATTGAGTTTAAATACTGATCATGATGTTTTCAGACTATTCATTAAACAAATTTCGTAGGGAAATGATTCAGTTGATATTGGACCTGTACAAATTTGTCATCCTCAGAAAATTGTGTAAATGTAGTTATGATTTGTCAATGTTAAGGTTAATTATGTAATTTTATCAGTTTGTAAATAAATTAAAATAGAACCCTAATCCCATTTGTACGTCGTTGATCACTTAAACCAAACATACCTCTCTCATTCTCTCTCTCTCTATCTGTGAACGCAACAAATGGATTAGGGTTCCATTTTATTTATTGATAAACGTATGGTAAAATTACACAATTAACTGGTTGGATATGGTCAATCTGTTGATTTGATGGACTGATTTAATGATTTTGAAAAATGAAGCAAATAAATTCAAACCGCCATCACAATATCCAATGGATTTGATAGATGCAATCTGAATTAAATATTCTTCTAAGATTTGCTGACAGCAGTTTCTATATAATAATTAAAACAATTTCAATTCGATTTCACATCACAAAAACCAACTGAATTAAAAAATATTAAATAAGTTGGTTCAGCCGAGAAGATTAATTGGAAAATGAGATGATGATTAATAGTTGTTGGTAATATCAACTTGCACTACAAAATATGTAGTAATAAATAAATACGCATTCACTTTATCTAATGGATTTGATGGATTACAGTTGAATGAAATGTTTTTGTAGGGATTTGCTGAGTTAAGTAAAAATATAATTATTGAAACACTTCGTATTCGTTTCCACATCAAAAAAATCAATTGAATTACAAAAATATTAAATAAGTTGGTTCACAGGAAAAGATTAATGGGAAAACGAGATGACTATTACATTAACTTTTTGGTAATTTAAAGTTACACTCCAAAAGATGTAGTAAATACATAAATATTTATAAAATTTATTGCGGTGGTTCATCTGAAACGATTAATGAGAAATCGAGATCATGATTACTTCATCTGCATTCCAAGTAATTATTTAAACAATATTATAATCATTAGAAAATTGTATTAAGCAATATTAAATCGTATTACGGTTTCAACAAAAACAAATTGTAAATGTAAACGTTAATGGTTGATGATATCTAGTTAATTCAACTTTATCAATTAGTCCTGAAATAATAATTCAAATTTATTGAATCCAATCAACCCAGATATCGATCGATCAATCAATAGGTATGTTTTAGAAACGCAACTAAACCGATCAGTTTAATAAACACAAGTAATAAAGACTTTATATTATTAGAAACAAAAACAAACACACATTTGTTCTTCTCACGAAGAAACACACAAAAGAAATTTACAAAACATGATCATGAATCCAAAAAAAAGTCCAATGTGTGATTAAAAGCACTTTAAAAAGCACTTTACATAACAAAAGAGTGAAAAAAAAAAAAAAAAGGTACCAAAAACTGCATTAGTCCTTCAACATATCCTTTGCATGACTTTGGTCAACCACATCCCAATTACCTTTCGGATGAACCTTCTTCATATAATCCTTAAAAAGCTTAAACCCGTCCTCCATACCTAGATTGTAAGCACCAGATACATCCTTTCCAGTAAAACGTTTGAAATTGATTTTATCAACAACAGGGTTGCGATAAAGCTTACGGTTGACTGCAATTATATCGCGTTCCAGTTTCTGAATGTCACGAACCATCTTCTCTTGATTATCATGGTCGGAGTTGGAGTCAGTTTTCAATTTCTTTGTCGAAGTTGGTGAAGCGTTTTCCATGGTGGAGAAACAAAGAAAAATCAGATTTAAAATACACAGAGAGAAAGAGTAGATAAGGAGACAAAATGTTATTTGGTGAATATATATATAGAGTAAACATAAAGAATAGTCACAATTTTTGGCATTCAATTCGGTGCCAAACACCTGGAATCCAAAACGGTCAGAGTAAATATATAATATATAAGTCATAATTGTTGGCATTTGGTGCCAATCAGACACTTTGGAATCCAAACCGGTGTGACATAATTTCATACAACTTAAGAGTATAGTTCAGTAATGTGTTACCGTATACAATCTTATTCAACTCTGATTGCAAATATAAAATATTATACTGTGAGTTTAACATGGGACCATGCATGAATTGAACAATTATACACATTACTGATAACGTACATAAATGACTATATGGGAAAATGAATTGACCTTTTGTAACTAATATATATTAACACGTCATTTGTAGTATTGTGTGCATGTGGGAGGGGAATCATATGATATAGGTATAACATTGATATCCTTTGATATAAACATTACACTATGAATGTGCATTCAACACTTTATTTGCATATGGGGACAACAATTGGATAGTCGGACAACGATTTGTACTACCGTTATAACTAATAAATTTCAATTAATATGAATGACTATATGGGAAAATGATTTGACCTGTTGTACACATGTACGAATAATTCGGTAACTGATATGTGTTAACTCGTCATTTGTAGTATTGTGTGCATGTGGGAGGGGAATCATATGATATAGGTATAACATTGATATCCTTTGATATAAACATTACACTATGAATGTGCATTCAACACTTTATTTGCATATGGGGACAACAATTGGATAGTCGGACAACGATTTATACTACCGTTAGAACTAATAAATTTCAATTAATATGAATGACAATATGGGAAAATGATTTGACCTGTTGTACACATGTACGAATAATTCGGTAACTGATATATGTTAACTCGTCACTTGTAGTATTGTGTGCATGTGGGAGGGGGATCATATGATATAGGTATAACATTGATATCCTTTGATATAAACATTACACTATGAATGTGCATTCAACACTTTATTTGCATATGGGGACAACAATTGGATAGTCGGACAACGATTTGTACTACCGTTATAACTAATAAATTTCAATTAATATGAATGACTATATGGGAAAATGATTTGACCTGTTGTACACATGTACGAATAATTCGGTAACTGATATATGTTAACTCGTCATTTGTAGTATTGTGTGCATGTGGGAAGGGAATCATATGATATAGGTATAACATTGATATCCTTTGATATAAACATTACACTATGAATGTGCATTCAACACTTTATTTGCATATGGGGACAACAATTGGATAGTCGGACAACGATTTGTACTACCGTTATAACTAATAAATTTCAATTAATATGAATGACTATATGGGAAAATGATTTGACCTGTTGTACACATGTACGAATAATTCGGTAACTAATATATGTTAACTCGTCATTTGTAGTATTGTGTGCATGTGGGAGGGGAATCATATGATATAGGTATAACATTGATATCCTTTAATATAAATATTACACTATGAATGTGGGTTCAACACTTAATTTGCATATGGGGACAACAGTTGGATAGTCGGACAACAATTCGTACTACCGTTATAACTAATAAATTTCAATTAATATGAATGACTATATGGGAAAATGATTTGACCTGTTTCACACATGTACGAATAATTCGGTAACTAATATATGTTAACTCGTCATTTGTAGTATTGTGTGCATGTGGGAGGGGAATCATATGATATAGGTATAACATTGATATCTTTTGATATAAACATTACATTATGAATGTGCATTCAACACTTTATTTGCATATGGGGACAACAATTGGATAGTCGGACAACGATTTGTACTACCGTTATAACTAATAAATTTCAATTAATATGAATGACTATATAGGAAAATGATTTGACCTGTTGTACACATGTACGAATAATTCGGTAACTAATATATGTTAACTCGTGATTTGTAGTATTGTGTGCATGTGGGAGGCGAATCATATGATATAGGTATAACATTGATATCCTTTGATATAAACATTACACTATGAATGTGCATTCAACACTTTATTTGCATATGGGGACAACAATTGGATAGTCGAACAACGATTTGTACTACCGTTATAACTAATAAATTTCAATTAATATGAATGACTATATGGGAAAATGATTTGACCTATTGTACACATGTACGAATAATTCGGTAACTAATATATATTAACTCGTCATTTGTAGTATTGTGTGCATGTGGGAGGCGAATCATATGATATAGGTATAACATTGATATCCTTTGATAAAAACATTACACTATGAATGTGCATTCAACACTTTATTTGCATATGGGGACAACAATTGGATAGTCGGACAACGATTTGTACTACCGTTATAACTAATAAATTTCAATTAATATGAATGACTATATGGGAAAATGATTTGACCTATTGTACACATGTACGAATAATTCGGTAACTAATATATGTTAACTCGTCATTTGTAGTATTGTGTGCATGTGGGAGGCGAATCATATGATATAGGTATAACATTGATATCCTTTGATATAAACATTACACTATGAATGTGCATTCAACACTTTATTTGCATATGGGGACAACAATCGGATAGTCGGACAACGATTTGTACTGCCGTTACAACTAACAAATTTCAATTAATATGAATGACTATATGGGAAAATGATTTGACCTGTTGTACCCATGTACGAATAATTCGGTAACTAATATATGTTAACTCGTCATTTGTAGTATTGTGTGCATGTGGGAGGGGAATCATATGATATAGGTATAACATTGATATCTTTTGATATAAACATTACATTATGAATGTGCATTCAACACTTTATTTGCATATGGGGACAACAATTGGATAGTCGGACAACGATTTGTACTACCGTTATAACTAATAAATTTCAATTAATATGAATGACTATATGGGAAAATGATTTGACATGTTGTACACATGTACGAATAATTCGGTAACTAATATATGTTAACTCGTCATTTGTAGTGTTGTGTGCATGTGGGAGGCGAATCATATGATATAGGTATAACACTGATATCCTTTGATATAAACATTACACTATGAATGTGCATTCAACACTTTATTTGCATATGGGGACAACAATTGGATAGTCGAACAACGATTTGTACTACCGTTATAACTAATAAATTTCAATTAATATGAATGACTATATGGGAAAATGATTTGACCTATTGTACACATGTACGAATAATTCGGTAAATAATATATATTAACTCGTCATTTGTAGTATTATGTGCATGTGGGAGGCGAATCATATGATATAGGTATAACATTGATATCCTTTGATAAAAACATTACACTATGAATGTGCATTCAACACTTTGTTTGCATATGGGGACAACAATTGGATAGTCGGACAACGATTTGTACTACCGTTATAACTAATAAATTTCAATTAATATGAATGACTATATGGGAAAATGATTTGACCTGTTGTACACATGTACGAATAATTCGGTAACTAATATATGTTAACTCGTCATTTGTAGTATTGTGTGCATGTGGGAGGCAAATCATATGATATAGGTATAACATTGATATCCTTTGATATAAACATTACACTATGAATATGCATTCAACACTTTATTTGCATATGGGGACAACAATTGGATAGTCGGACAACGATTTGTACTGCCGTTACAACTAATAAATTTCAATCAATATGAATGACTATGTGGGAAAATGATTTGACCTGTTGTACACATGTACGAATAATTCGGTAACTAATATATGTTAACTCGTCATTTGTAGTATTGTGTGTGTTGACGGTGAAATTTGGATTGCCACGCACTCAACAATTAAATCAATTTAATATGAAGCAAGAAAATTAAGAACACATGCAAAAGACAAGTTTTACGTGGAAAACCCTTGGATGGGAAAAAACCACGGCGCCCCTGAGGGCAGAAGAATAATACTAGGTTTTTGTTGCTTCGTTACACACTCTAATCTCTCACAATTGCTCTCTTTTCTCTCTCTCTATTTCTGAACCCCCTCCTCGTGGGATAGGTGATTCTATTTATACATGTTTATTTAGGGTTTCCCCTTGTTGATTTGTATTAGGATCCTCTTCTGTTGCGGATTGGGTCTTCTTTCCTTTTTATGATTCCTTGTTGCTTCTGTGTTTATGCCGAGTCGGTTTGAGCCCAGTGTGCTGGTCCAGCGAGTACTTTTATTTTCTGGGCACTACTTATCTGGCGAGTGCACTTCTATATTCGGCGAGTAGGTTTTTCGTTTTGGCGACCATGCCTTTGACTTCCCTCTGGTCTAAGCTATTTTTTCATCCTGATTGGTCAAACTTCTTCCCTTTACCCGGTCAATGAATGACGTAGCAACCTTTTGTTAGCTCCTTTGATGACGTGTCAGTTGGGCGAGTTTATACATACAACAATACCCCCATAAATACTTCGAGCTGGGCGAATGACTTGTCCTTCCTACTTCGTTTGCCTCTGCGAGCAGTATTTATATTTATGTTTATGAGATTTCAACGCATTTTTGCAATAACTTCTCCTTTTAACCACGCGCTGTATTTATTAATTAATTCTTCCGGTGCACGCTTTCAATCTGAACCACATAACTTCTGGCGTCTCCACTTGCTTGACAGGTGAAGGGACGTTCTGACGGCTCGGTTTTCCCCAAGATGCCACATGTCACTTATCGGGTGGTGACCGTCGCGGTTTGGTAATAGTGGCCGTCATTCCCATTAAATACACATCATTGTACTTGATTGCTCTTTTTTTGAATTTCGAAATTCCCTCTTTTTAAGGCCCGATCGTCTCTCTTCTTTCTCTTTACTTGCTTCATCGCATTTTGATCAGAGCAAAAGAAAGAACAGCTGATCTCCTGCTTTCGTCTCTTTTATTTCTTCGAGAGCTAACTGCAGTCCTTTTCTTGTGCCTTTTATTGTCGGTCGATTCACCGGATTTCGCCTCTTCTTGTTTCTCCGTGTCTCCTGATCTTTCCTGCACATCTTGCGAGTCTAGGGTTTTCTGGTGAGTTCTCATGGATCCCTCCTTGCGCTCTTTTCTTTTTAATAGGATGATGCAAGCCATGGAGCTTGGTGATAAGTGTACTGCGGACAAAATTGAATCTCTGATTCGCAACTTTCGTCCAGATTCTCCGGTCCCGATTTCTGTTGATATTCCATTTTTTGAGAATGCTTCTAATCCTGACATCTCTCCTCCACCTTTTGACAGTGATTCTCCAGAAATGACGAGATCTCCTAAAACTGCAAGTAGTAAACGACGCTCCACTAGGGCTCCTCGCGAATCTCTGCTGGATGTGCAGACGGTCGTTGACTCTGATGTTGAAGATCATCAGAGGGATAGGCTGTTTTTCTCGTCTGCTCGCCCTTGTTCTTTCGACACGGAAGTAAATGTGGTCGGCGAGGGCGAACTTCGTAAATACAAGAGTCGTTTCGATATTCCAGACTCGGTGACTCTTGTGTTACCTGGCGACCGGGCTGTGTGGAATCCTCCTGAAAATGCGGTCGCCATTTATGGAGCTATGCTCAGTTGTGGGGTGACTCTCCCCCTTCAGCCTTTTATTGCCAGGTTTTTGGCGGAGGCTCAAATCGCACCGGCTCAGCTCGCCCCAAATAGTTACAGGATACTGATGTGCCTGTGTCTCATGTGGAAGCTGAAGGGTTACGGGCCTCCTACGCCTCGTGAGATCCGCCATTTTTATACTTTGAGACAGGCGGGCAATGGTGGCACATATTTTCTCCTTTCCTCGCCGGTGGAGAACTGGATTCCCGAGGGTGTGGCGAACCCTGGTCAGGTCGAGGTCTCCAGTGACGAGAAGAAGAAGGGTTTCATCTGGGGCTTCCCTACCTCAAATAAGAGGTGGAAAAACAGTTGGTTTTTCGCCAGCGGCGAGTGGGGTCGAAATGTACCTGCCCACAATCGCCACAATCTTTTGGCGAGGAAAGTTCCCAGGCATTTTACATCTCCTGAAGCCTGGTCGAAGGCGGCCCCTGCTTTGACGGATAGGGAGGTTTCTCATCTGGCCGCGGCGGCTGTTCTTCCTTTGGACTCGAGGGGTAGGTCCTTCCTTTTGGATGAGGAGAAGATGATTTCTTCTGAAATCTTTACTCGGCTTCATGCAAGGCTCCCTCGCTGTAAGTTTCACTCTGTTCTTCCTTTACTTTCTCGCCTGATTTTATTCTCTTAGTTTGACCCTTGGTTTTATTTTCCCTGCAGTGTGTGATTTTGACACCGTTTGCGATTTGCAAGCACGGGCGGTGAAGAATTCTGAGGCTGCCAGCAAGAGGCATGCTGCTGGTTTGGCTAAGGATGGAATTGCTAGTCCTGACGGTGATGACCACTCAGACGGCGGCGAAGAGGCTGGTGATGCTTCTAGGGGGGGTGCTGTGAATACTCCCGCTGCAACTGCAGCTGTTACCCCCAGCCGTAAAGGCAAAGAGAAAGCAGGTGCTTCAAGGGGGGTCGGCAGTGTTGACAAGAGGCGTGTTGAGTCAGGGCCATCGCCTGTTCGCCCGAAGGTTGTCGCGAGTACTCCCGCCGCGGCTCCTACTCCTGCTGCGAGTACTGCTGCGACTGTTCCTGCTGCCACAGTCCTCAATCGTAAGGGAAAGGAGAAGGTGGGGGTTTCAGGCGTGGCTAGCGACATCCCTATTTTTGACGCGGATGTTCCTAAGACCCCCCTCGATCCCGCGAGTGACTTGGCTCCCAGAGCTAGGAATAAACGCCCTGCTGAAAGCGCTCCTGATCACTCAGCTCGACCTCCTAAACGAGCTTCGCGGGTAGTGCAGTTTGTTGTCTCTTCTGATGAGGAGGATGTTCAGGAACCGGATGTCGCCGAAGCTCCTCCTGCCCAACCGGAGAGGTCTGCTGAAGTGGAGAATGTGGCGGCGCCTCCCTCTGAGGGGGTTAATGAACAGACTCCCCCTGCTGCTCCTTCTCAACCAGCTTCTCCTGCAGTGGTTGTGGGCGAGCCAGGTGTCTCAGATCAACCTAGGCCATCTGGCCTATCTGAGTCGGCTGATCGGCCAGGCCCATCACATCAGGCGGGGGCCTCTGCTTCCGGTTCGGGCTCGGCCCGTGAAGTTCCTCCTACCGGACCGGTTGAAGCTGAAGAAGGGAGCGTGTCCCTTTCTGATTTTTCTGCCACCGAAATATGCTCCCACTTGGCTAATAATGATGTATATATCGGCGAAGGCTGGGGGCATGTTAAAAACAAGTCTTGCAACAAGAAGATGGAGTTTTTCTTCAACTGCCACTCCTTGGTAAGTTCTTCGCCGCAAATCTCTATGTATTTTTATTTTTTATTCTTTTTTTTCTAACTTTGGATGTCTTCTTCCTCAGATGATGTCTGAGATGGGCGATAGTTATAAATTCGGGATCAAAGCTTCTCGTGAAATTAAGCGCTTGCGCGAGCAGGCTTCTGTTTTGGCGGCCGAGAAGCTTTCCGCTGAAGAATCCCACGCCCAACAATTCGCTCAGTTGAGAGAGTCCTCAGACGGTCATCTGTCTGCTCGGCTAGCCGCTGAAGAAAAGCTTTCTGCTACTGAGGAGGAAATTCGCTCGTTGAAAGAGCTCCTATCTTCGAGTCAAGAATCCTTCGCAGCGCGTTTGGAGGCTGAGCGGGTAGCTGAGGAGGCTAAGGAGAAGGCTGAACTGGAAGCGGTGGATTTACGTAACCAGCTATCTTCCCGCGATCTCATTTTTGAAAACCTGAAAGCAGTGCTGGAGGTTGAGTCTGTTGATCGCTTCAAGAGATCCCCTGCCTATGATGCGCTTTTGTTGCGTGAATTTGAGAAAGGCATGAGGCAGGCGAAGAAATTCTTTGCCATGAAGGATCATTCCAATGAGAAAGCTCTGAAGCGTTTTGACAAGTCCCTCCAGCAGCATATGGCCCACGGCGTGGACTCGATTAAAGACCAGATGAGACGATGGAAAGCCCACTGCCGTTATAACCGGACTGAGCCTCATCCTATGCATCTTGAGATTCCCAGTAAGCGTACTTTTAATACCTACTACTCGGGTCAGAAGGGCAGCTTTTCTGGCTCTGGTGCTGAGCCCGATTTGGGTCCCGTTGCTGGGAGAGATTATGAGCCCTTCATGCCAACGGAGGATGAGGCAGTCATTTGGCCTTCAGATGAGGAGATCGAAGACGAGGAAGATAGCGAGGGCCCTCCTGCAGCCGGTTGATTCTTCTGTTGTTTTTGGAAGACTATAAATTTATTTTTTGTCCATTCATTTGTAAATAATACAAGGTTATGAATATATATATTTTTCTTCGTTCAGCTGCCTTTGCTGAGTTTTGGCTTTGGCTTGGTTTTCCACCAAGCGTTGTTTTAGCTTACTGTTGTTTTTTATTCAGCTGCCATTGCTGGGTTTTCGGCATACTTAGTATTCGCCAGGACGTATCCGACTATATACCAAGTTTTTATTGTGTTTTATAGCTATATTCAGCTGCCATTGCTGTATTTTGGCGTACTCAGTGTTTTGGCAGGTTTTATTCGACCATGCCCTGAGTTTTTATCATGTTTTCATCTTTTATTCAGCTGCCGTTGCTGTATTTTGGCGTACTCAGTTTCTTGGCAGGTTTATTCGACCATGCCCTGAGTTTTTATTTCTCGCCAGTTATCGCTGCAGCGAGCATAAAGCTCGTTTTCATGTGATGTAGCTATGTGTGCTGGCGAATGCCCTTTTGCGTTTGGCGAGTCAGAATCGAGAATCTCTTAGTAATAAATTACTCTTTATTGAATACTTCCTACAACTTTATTAACATAGTCATAAAGAAAAAATGCTAAAACGAACAACTTCTCTAAGCTAAATAGAAAAATAGAAAGAATTCAAAAGAATCTAACTTGTCCCTTAAGGATAATATATCTTCAAGTACTGCGCATTGCATGGACGGGGTAACTCGCCAAATCCTTCTCGAGTAATGCGATATGCCCCATGGCCAGCTATCCCCGTAATCTTATAAGGCCCTTCCCATTTGTCTGCGAGTGATCCTGCAGCCTTGTCTCTTGTTCCCGGATTCACCCTCTTCAGTACTAAATCACCAAGTGTGAACCTCCTTTCACGCACATGCGAGTTGTAATATCTAGCTACCCTCTGTTGGTACGCTGCATTCCTTATTTGTGCTCGCTCTCTTCTTTCTTCTAACTCATCTAGGCCGCACTTTAGCATATCAACGTTGATTTCTGGCTGAAAGAGTTGTACCCTTGGTGAAGAGAATGATGTTTCCACGGGAATAACAGCTTCTGCTCCGTAAGCCATGGAATATGGGGTTTCGCCTGTTGAACCCCTTTCCGTTGTGCGATATGCCCAGAGCACTTGCGGTAACTTATCCGCCCAGCTCCCCTTTTTGGTTGCTAACTTAGCTTTCAGGTTGTGCTTGATGATTTTGTTCACTGCTTCAGTTTGGCCATTCGTCTGTGGATGTGCTGGAGAAGCGTAGTAGTTGTTGATGCCATACTTATCACACAGTTCCCTGAATTTCCTGCCATCAAATTGGGTCCCATTGTCTGTGATGATGGTGTTTGGTATCCCGAATCTGTACAAGATATTTTTCTTCACAAAGCTAATGGTGTTTGCTTCTGTTATATGCACCAATGGCTCGGCTTCTACCCATTTTGTAAAATAATCCACAGCTACTATAGCATGCTTTGCTCCTCCAGTTGCTGTTGGCATTGGGCCGATCAAGTCTATTCCCCACATGGCAAATGGCCAAGGCGAGGTAATACTTTGCAGGAGCTCAGGTGGTTGTCGGATGTTATTGGCGATTTTCTGACATGCTTCACATCTCGCTGCCACCCTTTTGGAGTCGGCGAACAGGGTTGGCCAGTAAAAACCCTGTCTCAATGTTTTGTGGGCTAGGCTGGCACCCCCAGCATGGTTCCCACAATTTCCACTGTGTATGCTTCTTAGGATACCTTCTGCTTCTTCAGGCCCGACACATCTCTGCAGTGCCCTCGAGTATCCCCTCTTGTATAGTTCTCCATTGAGTACCGAGTATCTTGTTGCTCTGTATTTTAGCCGCTTTGCTTCCAGTGGGTCACTTGGAAGTATATCGTTGATGAGATACTCTTTAATTGGCGTGATCCAGCTGTCCCTCTCGCCAAAGACTGCCCCGACTTCCTTTGTTTTAACTATACTCGGCTGCAACAGGCGGATCATAGAGATATTGTTGGGCCAAATGTTGATCGTGGCAGATGCCAGTTTGGCTAAGGCGTCGGCCTTTTCATTTTCTTCTCTGGGGACGTGAACAATTCTATACTCTTTGAATCTTTCTAACAGTTCCCTTGCCAATTCCAGGTAAGTGATCATGCTTTCTTCTCTCGCCTGGTATTCATCTAGTACCTGATTGACAACAACTTGAGAGTCGCTGAAAATTTCCACCTCATCTGCACCTAAGATTGTGCTAATCTTTAAACCTGCTATAAGTGCCTCGTACTCAGCTTGATTGTTGGTGGCTTTGAAGTCAAAACGCAGGGCACATTCGACTGAGTCTCCTTCCGGTGTTGTCAGCACTATACCTGCCCCGCTGCCGTGCGTGTTTAACGAGCCATCAACGCGAAGTTGCCATTTGAATATTTTCTTATTTTGCTCCACCATCATTCTCGCCACCTCTATGCTTGGTTCAGTGAACTCTGCTACGAAGTCTGCCACTGCCTGGGCTTTAATTGCTGTCCTTGGGAGGTATTCTACATCGAATTCACTTAATTCGATCGCCCACTTTGTTAACCGACCGGATACCTCTGGTTTCTGCAGGATTAACTTCAGTGGGCAGTTGGTGTATACCCTGATTCTATGAGCCTGGAAATATGGTCTTAGCTTCCTTGCTGCTGTTATTAGGGCGAGTGCCATTTTTTCTGCCGGCGAGTACCTTGTTTCGGCTGGTAACAGTGCCTTGCTGGTGTAGTATACTGGCTTTTGGATTCCATCTTCCTGTCGTACTAGCACGGAACTTGTGGCTGCTTCAGAAACGGATAAGTACATGTACAATGTCTCGGCTGTTTCTGGCTTTGATAGCAATGGTGCCCGTCCAAGGTAGTCTTTCAAGGCCTGGAAGGCTTTTTCGCAATCCTCATTCCATTCGATCCCTTTTCCCTTCTTTAAAGCTTTGAAAAATGGTAGGCATCGGTCTGTTGATTTGGCTATGAATCTGCTCAGCGATGCTAGGCACCCTGTGAGTTTTTGGACATCTTTCAGAGTCTTTGGCGAGACCATTCTTGCTAGTGCTTGGATTTTTTCAGGGTTCACCTCTATTCCTCTTTGGTTCACCTGATATCCGAGAAACCTCCCAGATGGTACGCCGAATACACATTTTGCCGGATTCAACTTCATTCCATACTTGACCAGTACGTCGAACGTTTCCCTCAGGTCATTTGCATGTTTATCTGCGGTAATACTCTTTGTCAGCATATCATCAACATAAACCTCCATATTTCTCCCTATCTGTCTGGCGAACATCTTGTTGACCAAGCGCTGATAAGTTGCCCCAGCGTTCTTCAGGCCGAATGGCATGACCCTGTAACAATACAACCCTTGATCTGTGGTGAATGCCGTTTTCTCTTCGTCAGGCCTGTGCATCTTTATCTGGTTGTACCCTGAATATGCATCCATGAAACTCAACGTCTCATGTCCGGCTGTTGCATCTACTAACTGGTCAATCCTTGGTAATGGGAAGCTGTCCTTGGGGCAAGCTTTGTTCAGGTCGGTAAAATCGACGCACATCCTCCATTGATTGTTCTTCTTTTTCACTAAGACTACATTCGCCACCCATTCCGGGTACTTAACTTCTCTAATTGACCTTGCGGCGAGCAATTTTGACACTTCCTCTTTTATCGCTGCACTCCTTTCCGGGTTGAAGCTTCTCCTTTTCTGTACTACCGGTTTGCATTTCTCATTCACAGCCAGATTGTGGGAAATTGTGCTTCTATCAATCCCTGGCATGTCTTCGTGGCACCAAGCGAAAATCCCCCTATATTCTTTCAACAAGTTCGTCACATCTTTCTTAACCTGCTCAGTCAACCTCGCTCCAATTTTTACTGTTTTATCTGGTTCCGCTTCATCTAGAATAATCGACTCAGTCGGTTCTTCCTTTTCTCTGCTTGTTTTGTCTCTTGGATCTAGTTCGAAGTTTTCCGGATTATCCTCCTGCGTCTCTGTATCTACTTCGAATATGTTCAAAGTTTCCATCCCTGTTTTATCTTTGAAGATTGACAAGTTGGCGCAGCGAGCCATCTCCTGCGACCCCTTCAATTCTCCGACGCCGAATTCTGTAGGGAACTTTATTTTCAGTGCATGGGTTGAGGTTACAGCTCGAGCTTTGTTAAGAAACGGTCGGCCGAGTAGTGCATTATACGGCCAATTATGGATGTCAACCACGACAAAGTCTAACAGGATTGTTCGCCGGCATGGTGCTGTTCCAAATCTTACCGGTAGTTTCACTGTTCCTAACGACCTAACCTCTGCGCCACCAAATCCTTTTAACGGTACATGGAACGGTTCAAGATCTTTCCGGTCCAGCCGCAACTCATCATACACTCTGGCACTTAAAATATCAGCCGAACTCCCATTGTCAATCATCACTCGAAGGACATCCCTATGGGCTATTCGGACTCCCACGACTATTGCATCATTAGGCTTTGCATCAATCCCGTCTGAGTCTTCTGCTGTAAACGTTATGGGATCATGTCCTTCTCTCCCCTTCTTGGGGTTTCTCTGCACAGAATTGACTTCCATGCTTCTGCCTTCATACATCACTTCTCGAACTTCCGACATCCTTTCTCGATTACTCCTCCCAGTGTGAGGTCCGCCGAAAATAGTGTTTATGGCTGCGTTAGGACTGTTCCTCCTTGGACTCTTCCTATCTTGCCCGTTTCCTTGGCGACTATCTTGGCGACCCCCGTGCTTGTCCCCTTTCAAGGCAAAGTCTTTCAGGTGCCCGTCTCTGATCAGGCTTTCGATGTGATCGCGCAACTGGAAACACTTTGAAGTTTCATGTCCATGATCTTTATGGAATCGACAGTACTTGGTTGTATCTCTCCTTGCATTCGCTGATTGCTGTCGGGGGTACTTGGCGAGTCCCTTGTCTTCTACCACAGATAATATCTCCTCCTGGTCGCCATTTAAAGGGGTGTAATGGTTGTACCTTCCTCGAAACTTATTGGCCCGAGTGCTTCCCCTGCTCTCTCTTGAGTATCCTTTTTGGCCCTTCTCATCCTTCTGGCGATCACGTGATTGCATCTTTTTGTCGTCCTTATGGTCTGTTTTCAAGTTAGGCTTGTGCCCATGCACATAGCTACCCCCTTGTGCTACTTCTTCCTCCTCTGCCAGTGCATAATCGCCAGCTATTTCCATCATCTCTTCGTAAGTTTTAGGTCTATCCCTTCGCAAGTCAAAAGATAATCGTCCACTCTGTAACCCATTGGTGAAAGCGGCGATTACAGCTACATCACTGGCATCCTCAATTTGAGCTACTTCCTTCCCAAACCTGGCCAGATACTTCTTGATTGATTCGTTATGTTCCTGTTTCAAGTTTGATAGATGGGCGAGTGACTTTCTTCTTTTGACACTTCCCATGAACTGCCTTATGAATGCCTTGCTGAGGTTTGAGAAGCTGCTTATGGTTCCGGGTGGAAGCCTTCCGAACCATCTAGAGGCGAGGTCGCCGAATGTTTGCGGGAAGGTGAGACACAGCAACCCGTCATTGGATGAATACTGGGCCATGATATTGCGGAATCGGCGAACATGCTCTTTTGGATCCCTGTTCTCCTTGTACTGCTCAATAGTTGGCATTCTAAACCTGTCTGGAAATTGGGTGCGAGCAATAGCTTCAACGAATGGGCTATCTGACTCATCGTCCGAGGATACATTACGTCCATACCTTCGTGCCATTGCTGAAACCTTTCTTGATAGCTCTTGTAAGGTGACATCTCGCTGACCAGTTGGTTCTCCTGCTGGATCGAGCCTACTCTTGATTGTCATTCTACCATGATTGCCTCTCTCATCTGGGCTTCTCCGATCTTCAGTGCTCTCGGATCTTCTCCGCTTTGTTCTTTTAGATCGCAACTCCCTTCGCGGACGAGGACTCTTGTCCTCAGATGAGATGGACCGGTGTCTCCGCCGGTTTCGCTGGTATGTGTCGCTGGAATTGACCCCATGTGCTCGCACCTGATCTCGTTCCTCCCTGGACTCTTCATTCATCACACCCTTTCCCTTCCTCTGTTTTCTCCCCTCGAAATCCTCAATGTGGTCTTGGGGGGTCTCCTCGGTGGATTGTCTTGCTTGAGTGTCGGGAACTGTGATATGAACTTCTGACCGCAGCCTTCCGGGTGGATGGGTTCCAGGGGTGGTTAACTCGTAAGGAGATGAGACTCCTAACCCTATGGGAAGCGAAAGTCCTATTTTGCTGGCTTCGCTGATTAGGTTTACCAATGCGGCTTGGAAGTGCTGCAAAATCCCGGGATCCGCCGCCCTAGTTCCTGGCGTTGCTGCTGACTGCTCCCCAACTGTCACTGCCCTGTCTCCCATTGGCGCAGCTGGTTCAACAACTAAATCTCCACTGGAGTTACCATCTCTGTCGCTGTCGTTGTTCATGCTGTCTGACTTCGCAAGGGTCCCTCGAAGTTTTTCGTTCAAAACCCCCTCCTTCTAGCGCCAATTGTTGACGGTGAAATTTGGATTGCCACGCACTCAACAATTAAATCAATTTAATATGAAGCAAGAAAATTAAGAACACATGCAAAAGACAAGTTTTACGTGGAAAACCCTTGAATGGGAAAAAACCACGGCGCCCCTGAGGGCAGAAGAATAATACTAGGTTTTTGTTGCTTCGTTACACACTCTAATCTCTCACAATTGCTCTCTTTTCTCTCTCTCTATTTCTGAACCCCCTCCTCGTGGGATAGGTGATTCTATTTATACATGTTTATTTAGGGTTTCCCCTTGTTGATTTGTATTAGGATCCTCTTCTGTTGCGGATTGGGTCTTCTTTCCTTTTTATGATTCCTTGTTGCTTCTGTGTTTATGCCGAGTCGGTTTGAGCCCAGTGTGCTGGTCCAGCGAGTACTTTTATTTTCTGGGCACTACTTATCTGGCGAGTGCACTTCTATATTCGGCGAGTAGGTTTTTCGTTTTGGCGACCATGCCTTTGACTTCCCTCTGGTCTAAGCTATTTTTTCATCCTGATTGGTCAAACTTCTTCCCTTTACCCGGTCAATGAATGACGTAGCAACCTTTTGTTAGCTCCTTTGATGACGTGTCAGTTGGGCGAGTTTATACATACAACAGTGTGCATGTGGGAGGGGAATCATATGATATAGGTATAACATTGATATCTTTTGATATAAACATTACATTATGAATGTGCATTCAACACTTTATTTGCATATGGGAACAACAATTGGATAGTCGGACAACGATTTGTACTACCGTTATAACTAATAAATTTCAATTAATATGAATGACTATATGGGAAAATGATTTGACCTGTTGTACACATGTACGAATAATTCGGTAACTAATATATGTTAACTCGTCATTTGTAGTATTGTGTGCATGTGGGAGGCGAATCATATGATATAGGTATAACATTGATATCCTTTGATATAAACATTACACTATAAATGTGCATTCAACACTTTGTTTGCATATGGGGACAACAATTGGATAGTCGGACAACGATTTGTACTACCGTTATAACTAATAAATTTCAATTAATATGAATGACTATATGGGAAAATGATTTCACCTGTTGTACACATGTACGAATAATTCGGTAACTAATATATGTTAACTCATCATTTGTAGTATTGTGTGCATGTGGGAGGCGAATCATATGATATAGGTATAACATTGATATCCTTTGATATAAACATTACATTATGAATGTGCATTCAACACTTTATTTGCATATAGGGACAACAATTGGATAGTCGGACAACGATTTGTACTACTGTTATAACTGATAAATTTCAATTAATATGAATGACTATATGGGAAAATGATTTGACCTGTTGTACACAGGTACGAATAATTCAGTAACTAATATATGTTAACTCATCATTTGTAGTATTGTGTGCATGTGGGAGGCGAATCATATGATATAGGTATAACATTGATATCCTTTGATATAAATATTACACTATGAATGTGCATTCAACACTTTATTTGCATATGGGGACAACAATTGGATAGTCGGACAACGCTTTGTACTGCCGTTACAACTAACAAATTTCAATTAATATGAATGACTATATGGGAAAATGATTTGACCTGTTGTACCCATGTACGAATAATTCGGTAACTAATATATGTTAACTCGTCATTTGTAGTATTGTGTGCATGTGGGAGGGGAATCATATGATATAGGTATAACATTGATATCTTTTGATATAAACATTACATTATGAATGTGCATTCAACACTTTATTTGCATATGGGGACAACAATTGGATAGTCGGACAACGATTTGTACTACCGTTATAACTAATAAATTTCAATTAATATGAATGACTATATGGGAAAATGATTTGACCTGTTGTACACATGTACGAATAATTCGGTAACTAATATATGTTAACTCGTCATTTGTAGTGTTGTGTGCATGTGGGAGGCGAATCATATGATATAGGTATAACACTGATATCCTTTGATATAAACATTACACTATGAATGTGCATTCAACACTTTATTTGCATATGGGGACAACAATTGGATAGTCGAACAACGATTTGTACTACCGTTATAACTAATAAATTTCAATTAATATGAATGACTATATGGGAAAATGATTTGACCTATTGTACACATGTACGAATAATTTGGTAAATAATATATATTAACTCGTCATTTGTAGTATTATGTGCATGTGGGAGGCGAATCATATGATATAGGTATAACATTGATATCCTTTGATAAAAACATTACACTATGTGAAAAGTCCTGGAGGCGTGTTTAATATAAAGCTAGAGGGGGGGTGAATAGATTTTAGCTAATTATTACCCAATTTTCGCGTGCATGTCAATTTTACGAAAATACCCCTAGCAAGTCAAATATACATACAAGTGTAATAAGATGCGGAAATAATAAATGACACTTGATGTTTACGTGGAAACCCAACCACTGGGAAAAACCACGGGCTGTTTAGTGCGCCACACTCGGAACTCGAAATCACTAATTGAAATGAAGTTTACAACCTATGTAGACCTCGTCTAACACTCCGGTCTGTAACCCCTCACTTCTACCCAGCGGGCCTTTATTAGCAACCCTATTCCAATTTGCTTGTGTGACCACCTGCTCCCGGTGTCCGACCTAATCCCGGTCAATCACACAAGACTTCAATCTCTCAAAAGAGATGCACAACCCTATGTGAATATTCAATGATATCCAAATATGCAATATAGAGCTAGGGTACTCTAGATGCTTACCTAGGATGATGAATTTGCAATTAAAGCAATCCTAGATATTAATGGCTAAATGACATGTCAAATAGCATAGATAATCATAGATTATAAAAACCTAGATATCTATCAAAAACATCACTCAATCAATACATCACAAATAATCTCTTTTCTTGTATTTAGCATATGATCTAAAACATACAAGTAATTTAAAAGAGATGGCTTGGTATTTAAAATACTAAAATAAGATGAAATTAATCAAAATCTTACCAAGCAAGTTGTGATGATCCAAACCCATACATGGATGCACTCTATATAGACATAGGAGATGCAATATGAAATTTGAAGCAAAAAGGGTTTGATTTGAGTGGTTAAAGGTGAGTTCTTTTTATTTTTCTTCTCTTGAAAAATATTCTAAGTGTGAAGAATGAAAAATGAACTCTCTTGGACGACCTAAAATCATAGAAGACTTTATATAGGCAACTCTAGTAGAGTGAGGTCGTTTTGAAAAAATCGCACCTGATTGGTCGATGTGCGCTGGTCAGCTTGCGCTGGACGTCAAGCGCACCACCAGCGCATAGACCATTTTCCATGGTGCGCTGGTGGGCTGCGCTGGTGGACCAGCGCACGACCAGCGACAGACCACTGGGCGATTTGCGCTGGTGGGCTGCGCTGGTCTGGCGCTTGACGTCAAGCGCACAGCAGAGCCCACTCCTTTGAACCCAACAGTACATGCAAGGGTAAAAAGGTAAAACATGAATGCATCCTAATGCCTATCATGACATGGCATTTCATAGAACAAGATGCAATCAAATAAATGCAAGAAGAGATATTGAATACACAATATAAGCACAATGCACACAAAATATAAACACAACATTCAAGAATAAGAGTTATGCATGTTGTGTGTGTGTGCAACTAATCTCTTCAAAGCAAAATCAAGCACTAGATATACCTTTGGTGCTTGTCCTCTTGAGGTCTTGGAAAGGGTCTTTGATCTTCAACAAATCACCTAGACTACCCTTACAACCAAACCCCAACTTGTGGTTTGCCCACGAAATAAGCCAATCAACAAACGGGAATCCTTACACTATGAATGTGCATTCAACACTTTGTTTGCATATGGGGACAACAATTGGATAGTCGGACAACGATTTGTACTACCGTTATAACTAATAAATTTCAATTAATATGAATGACTATATGGGAAAATGATTTGACCTGTTGTACACATGTACGAATAATTCGGTAACTAATATATGTTAACTCATCATTTGTAGTATTGTGTGCATGTGGGAGGCGAATCATATGATATAGGTATAACATTGATATCCTTTGATATAAACATTACATTATGAATGTGCATTCAACACTTTATTTGCATATAGGGACAACAATTGGATAGTCGGACAACGATTTGTACTACTGTTATAACTGATAAATTTCAATTAATATGAATGACTATATGGGAAAATGATTTGACCTGTTGTACACAGGTACGAATAATTCAGTAACTAATATATGTTAACTCATCATTTGTAGTATTGTGTGCATGTGGGAGGCGAATCATATGATATAGGTATAACATTGATATCCTTTGATATAAACATTACACTATGAATGTGCATTCAACACTTTATTTGCATATGGGGACAACAATTGGATAGTCGGACAACGATTTGTACTGCCGTTACAACTAACAAATTTCAATTAATATGAATGACTATATGGGAAAATGATTTGACCTGTTGTACCCATGTACGAATAATTCGGTAACTAATATATGTTAACTCGTCATTTGTAGTATTGTGTGCATGTGGGAGGGGAATCATATGATATAGGTATAACATTGATATCTTTTGATATAAACATTACATTATGAATGTGCATTCAACACTTTATTTGCATATGGGGACAACAATTGGATAGTCGGACAACGATTTGTACTACCGTTATAACTAATAAATTTCAATTAATATGAATGACTATATGGGAAAATGATTTGACCTGTTGTACACATGTACGAATAATTCGGTAACTAATATATGTTAACTCGTCATTTGTAGTGTTGTGTGCATGTGGGAGGCGAATCATATGATATAGGTATAACACTGATATCCTTTGATATAAACATTACACTATGAATGTGCATTCAACACTTTATTTGCATATGGGGACAACAATTGGATAGTCGAACAACGATTTGTACTACCGTTATAACTAATAAATTTCAATTAATATGAATGACTATATGGGAAAATGATTTGACCTATTGTACACATGTACGAATAATTCGGTAAATAATATATATTAACTCGTCATTTGTAGTATTATGTGCATGTGGGAGGCGAATCATATGATATAGGTATAACATTGATATCCTTTGATAAAACATTACACTATGAATGTGCATTCAACACTTTGTTTGCATATGGGGACAACAATTGGATAGTCGGACAACGATTTGTACTACCGTTATAACTAATAAATTTCAATTAATATGAATGACTATATGGGAAAATGATTTGACCTGTTGTACACATGTACGAATAATTCGGTAACTAATATATGTTAACTCATCATTTGTAGTATTGTGTGCATGTGGGAGGCGAATCATATGATATAGGTATAACATTGATATCCTTTGATATAAACATTACACTATGAATGTGCATTCAACACTTTATTTGCATATGGGGACAACAATTGGATAGTCGAACAACGATTTGTACTACCGTTATAACTAATAAATTTCAATTAATATGAATGACTATATGGGAAAATGATTTGACCTATTGTACACATGTACGAATAATTCGGTAAATAATATATATTAACTCGTCATTTGTAGTATTATGTGCATGTGGGAGGCGAATCATATGATATAGGTATAACATTGATATCCTTTGATATAAACATTACACTATGAATGTGCATTCAACACTTTATTTGCATATGGGGACAACAATTGGATAGTCGGACAACGATTTGTACTGCCGTTACAACTAATAAATTTCAATCAATATGAATGACTATGTGGGAAAATGATTTGACCTGTTGTACACATGTACGAATAATTCGGTAAATAATATATATTAACTCTTCATTTGTAGTATTGTGTGCATGTGGGAGGCGAATCATATGATATAGGTATAACATTGATATCCTTTGATATAAACATTACACTATAAATGTGCATTCAACACTTTGTTTGCATATGGGGACAACAATTGGATAGTCGGACAACGATTTGTACTACCGTTATAACTAATAAATTTCAATTAATATGAATGACTATATGGGAAAATGATTTGACCTGTTGTACACATGTACGAATAATTCGGTAACTAATATATGTTAACTCATCATTTGTAGTATTGTGTGCATGTGGGAGGCGAATCATATGATATAGGTATAACATTGATATCCTTTGATATAAACATTACATTATGAATGTGCATTCAACACTTTATTTGCATATAGGGACAACAATTGGATAGTCGGACAACGATTTGTACTACTGTTATAACTGATAAATTTCAATTAATATGAATGACTATATGGGAAAATGATTTGACCTGTTGTACACAGGTACGAATAATTCGGTAACTAATATATGTTAACTCATCATTTGTAGTATTGTTTGCATGTGGGAGGCGAATCATATGATATAGGTATAACATTGATATCCTTTGATATAAACATTACACTATGAATGTGCATTCAACACTTTATTTGCATATGGGGACAACAATTGGATAGTCGGACAACGATTTGTACTGCCGTTACAACTAACAAATTTCAATTAATATGAATGACTATATGGGAAAATGATTTGACCTGTTGTACCCATGTACGAATAATTCGGTAACTAATATATGTTAACTCGTCATTTGTAGTATTGTGTGCATGTGGGAGGGGAATCATATGATATAGGTATAACATTGATATCTTTTGATATAAACATTACATTATGAATGTGCATTCAACACTTTATTTGCATATGGGGACAACAATTGGATAGTCGGACAACGATTTGTACTACTGTTATAACTGATAAATTTCAATTAATATGAATGACTATATGGGAAAATGATTTGACAGTTGTACACAGGTACGAATAATTCGGTAACTAATATATGTTAACTCATCATTTGTAGTATTGTGTGCATGTGGGAGGCGAATCATATGATATAGGTATAACATTGATATCCTTTGATATAAACATTACACTATGAATGTGCATTCAACACTTTATTTGCATATAGGGACAACAATTGGATAGTCGGACAACGATTTGTACTACCGTTATAACTAATAAATTTCAATTAATATGAATGACTGTATGGGAAAATGATTTGACCTGTTGTACACATGTACGAATAATTCGGTAACTAATATATGTTAACTCGTCATTTGTAGTATTGTGTGCATGTGGAAGGGGAATCATATGATATAGTTATAACATTGATATCTTTTGATATAAACATTACACTATGAATGTGCATTCAACACTTTATTTGCATATGGGGACAACAATTGGATAGTCGGACAACGATTTGTACTACCGTTATAACTAATAAATTTCAATTAATATGAATGACTATATGGGAAAATGATTTGACCTGTTGTACACATGTACGAATAATTCGGTAACTAATATATGTTAACTCGTCATTTGTAGTATTGTGTGCATGTGGGAGGCGAATCATTTGATATAGGTATAACATTGATATCTTTTGATATAAACATTACACTATGAATGTGCATTCAACACTTTATTTGCATATGGGGACAACAATTGGATAGTCGGACAACGATTTATACTACTGTTATAACTAATAAATTTCAATTAATATGAATGACTATATAGGAAAATGATTTGACCTGTTGTACACATGTACGAATAATTCAGTAACTAATATATGTTAACTCGTCATTTGTAGTATTGTGTGCATGTGGGAGGCGAATCATATGATATAGGTATAACATTGATATCCTTTGATATAAACATTACACTATGAATGTGCATTCAACACTTTATTTGCATATGGGGACAACAATTGGATAGTCGGACAACGATTTGTACTACCGTTATAACTAATAAATTTCAATTAATATGAATGACTATATTGGAAAATGATTTGACCTGTTGTACACATGTACGAATAATTCGGTAACTAATATATGTTAACTCGTCATTTGTAGTATTGTGTGCATGTGGGAGGGGAATCATATGATATAGGTATAACATTGATATCCTTTGATATAAACATTACACTATGATTGTGTATTCAACACTTTATTTGCATATGGGGACAACAATTGGATAGTCGGACAACGATTTGTACTACCGTTATAACTAATAAATTTCAATTAATATGAATGACTATATGGGAAAATGATTTGACCTGTTGTACACATGTACGAATTGTAAGGATTCTCGTTTTGTTGATTGGCTTATTTCGTGGACAAACCACATGTTGTGGTTTGAATGTAAGGGTAGTCTAAGTGTTTAAGGTTGAAGATCAAAGGCCCTTCCATGACGTCAAGATACAAGCACGCCAAAGGTATAATCTCTTGTGCTTGGTTTTCTTTGAGGAGAATTAGTAGCATACACACACTTAGCATTCTTGCTATGATTGCATATATGCTTATTTTTGTGTGCATACTCTTCACATGTCACTTTACACACTATCACTTTGTTCGATATCTTGTTGTGTATATATGTGCTTAGTAATTCGTTTCCTGATAGTGTTCGGAAACGTCCGCGCACGCAATAGAATGTGCTTGGTTTTACGCGAAGACCACCCACGGAGAATGCCTTTGGCTTCTCCTTGGTTTTCACCATTATTGGTGATCGGCGGTTATGATCGGCGGCTTGGCCGCCGAATGAAACCGCCGTTTGCATCCAGAAGTGTCTGGAGCAATTCTGTAGTCACGATCGGCGGCCACCGACCGCCGTTTATACCTGATTGATTTAATCTCTCGCCTTGATTCGGCGGCTGGATCAGCGGTCACGAAACCGCCGAATGAAACAGCCGAAGTTCCCCTGTTTCTCTCGGGACTCCGTTCTGCGGTTGAGTTCTGCAGCCTGGCCGCAGAATGAGACCGCCGATCGGCGATTTCAAAGGGCAAACTTGTCTTTTCACATGCCCATTTCTTGATGTCTATAAATATCTTACTTTCTCATTATCTGAATATGCTTTTTGATCACTTAGAACCCTAAACTTCAAAGAGAGATTTTTGAGAAAAAAATCAAATCAAGACTTCATTTTTAACCACTCAAATCAAACCACTTTTGCATCAAATTTCATATTTGATCTTCTATGCCTCCATAGAATTGATCCATGCATGGTTTTGAATCATCACATCTTATTTGGTATGTTCTTCACTAATTTCATATTTCTTTAGTGTTTTCCATATTAATACATCTCTTTAATTACTTGTATGCTTTTGATTATATGCTAGATACAAGTTAGAGATTATTTGTGATGAAAATGATTGGGTGTTGTATTGTGATAGTTAATTAGGTTTTTAATTAATCTTGTTTAGCTAAGCTATTTGACATGTCATCTAGCCATTTATATCTAGGATTGTTTTAATTGCAAAATCATTATCCTAGATAAGCATATAGAGTAACCTAGCTCTAATTTGCATTTTGAATATTCATACATGTTCACTTAGGTTGTTTCTCTTCATTGAGAAGTAAGTCTTGGGGCTAAGAGTGCTTAGGCCTCAAGCAAATTGGAATAGGGTTGCTAATAAAGGCCCGCTGGGTAGAAGTGAGGGGTTACAGACCGGAGTGTTAGACGAGGTCTACATAGGTTGTAAACTTCATTTCAATTAGTGATTTCGAGTTCTGAGTGTGGCGCACTATACAGCCCGTGGTTTTTCCCAGTGGTTGGGTTTCCACATATATATCTTGTGTTATTTAAATTCCGCACATATTACACTTGATATATTATTTTGACTAGTTAGGGGCATTTTCGTAATATTGACTTGCATGTGAAAATTGGGCAATATTTGATAAAATCTATTCACACCCCCCCGTCTAGCTTTATATTATACACACCGCGTATTCTTTTCAATTGATATCAGAGCGGGTTCCTAGACATACATAGGTGATCCTAGCTCATTTTTGGTGTGTTTTGCATTTGTGTGATTCTTTGATCATTCATACATTTTGCATTCATTTCATCCATTCATTATACATTATGGGTGCTTCGAGCGTAAGGCCACCCCTCCTCACCAGCATAAATTACTCCCAATGGAAAGGGAAGATGGAGGCATATGTGTGTCAAATCCATGATAGGGCATGGATGGCCATTGAAGATGGATATTCGCCTCCTATGATGACTCCCACGGGTGGAGGAGAAGAAGTGCTCAAGCCTAAGGCACAGTGGACACAACCCAAGTTTGAGTTGTCCAAGTGGAATCAAAAGGCGTGGCATGCCCTTATATGTGCAGTGGACGAAAATCAATACAAACTGATTCAGAACACTAAGATAGCCAAGGAGGCATGGGACATCTTAGAGGTTGCGCACGAGGGAACTGAAGTAGTGAAGGACTCCAAACTTCAAGTCCTCCAAACTCAATTTGAGACACTTAGGATGGAGGAGAATGAGTGCTTCAACGACTTCGAGATTAGGTTGATGGACATTGTCAACCAAAGTCATCAACTTGGTGACCCTTACTCGGATAGAAGGATCAAGCAAAAGATAATGAGATCGCTTCCCGAGAGGTTTGAGTCTAAGGTGACGGCTTTAGAGGAGAATAGTGACTTTAACAACATGAAGCCGAGCGAGGTAATTGGAAGACTCCTTGCCTACGAGTCTAGGAAGGCTCCTAGCCCTTCACCTCCTAAAAAGCAAAAAGGGATTGCTTTGAGAGCTTCCAAGGTTGGAAAGGAGGAGAAAGGTGACTTGGACGAAGACATGATTTTGATGCTTCAAAGATTCAAGAAATTTGTCAAGTTCGAGAAGCATGGCTTTGGATCCAAAGGCCAAGACTTGAAGAAAAAGGCTCCCTTCAAGAAGCATGAGCATAGGCAAGAGAAAGGGGTCCAATGCTATGAGTGTGGTGGCATAGGTCATATCTCACTAGATTGTGGGAATTTAAAAAACAAGAGAGAAAAAATGATGGTCGCCACTTGGAGTGAAAGTGATGACTCCGGAGAGGGAGATAAGTCATCAAGTGATGATGAGCTTATCAATAACTTCAAGGCATTGGGTGCCACAAATGAAGTAAATGAAGTTGTTGGTAAGATTTCCGTTGCTAGTAATCCCATAGAAGAGAAAGTCGAAGAAGTAGCACTAGAGGAGATAGTTGTTGCTTCACATTGGGATATGGCACTTATTGACTCAAGAGACCAAGGTGAAGATCTTGATGAGGATATTGGATCCATAGGAGATGAGGAGAGTCTAGAAGATGACACTAGTGGAGATGACTCCTTATCTATCTCTACAAATGGAAATGTAGAGAATATGGATGTGTATGACTTCATAGTCAATGTTAAAAGCTCCATGAAGAAGAAAGATAGGCTTCTAAGGATTTTAGAGGAAGAAAATCTAGAGCTTTCAACATACAATGACCACTTAAGGAAGCAAGTGGAGAAGATGGATCTTAAGGACAACTTTGAAAGTTTTGAAAGCTCTAAGTTAAAGAATGAAAAAGAGATTCAAAGGTTAAAGGAAGAACTACTTAGGCTTTCAACACAAGTTGACGACTTGAATGATGAAGTGATAAGATCCATGGTGGAAGAAGACAAGCTAAAAGGTGAGCTAGCTTTGTCTAAGAGGAATGAAGAGGGTTTGAAGAGAGAGCTTGTTGAAGCCAAAAAGTCATTAACTAGAATGACCACAAGCACCAAGAAGCTTGACAACATACTTGGTGTAGGAAAAAGCCCTTGTGACAAAAGAGGTCTTGGATTCGAAGTGAGCAAGGATTGCTCTATTCCTAAGAAGACCGTCTTTGTGAAGAGTTTGGGTAAGATAGAAGCGTCACCGGTGCAAACTCCTAGGAAGAAGTTAGAACTAGGACAATGTTCGAAAAATGCACAAGTGAAGGTGGTGAAAACAAGACAACCCCAAGCTCAACGGTTTAGTACCTCTCAAGTCAACTCTCCTCAACAAATGACTCACTATGTAAAGAGGCAAAACATGCTACCTCATCCAAGGAGGCAACCCATTCCGGTTCAACCACATAGTGTAGGGAAAAATACCGTAGTACGCAACGGAATCGAGACTAAAAAATAGATTTAGTAGTTTTAAAAAATTTTCCTTTTATGAACCTTAACCCTTTAATTAATTAAACATACATACAATCAACAAAAAAAGAATACCTTTTGTCGCGTGATCCGATTGACTTACGTCGATGGTAATCCGCAAGATCTTCAATCCTAGCACGAACGTGGATCACCTAGGAGCGTGATCTCCCTTTTCTTTGAATTACAAACCTGAGAATGGACAAACAAACTTTTCTTTTTCTTTTGTTAGTCACAAAACAATCAAAAGAAGACTAAGATTATTCCGGTCACTTTTGAGTTCTCAATCTAATGATCGAAACTCGCGTGAACCTAAATCAATGTTGTACACACAAGCTTATTGATGAACAAGCAATTAGTGTACCATCAAAGAATAATCTATTCACTCTTTTATGTTTTTAGTAAAATAAAATCACCTTCTATGAATTGAGAAGAAGAAGAAAATTGTATCAAGAACGACTAGGGTGGCCGAATTCTATATGTGGGAATATATAGGTGGCCAAAATTTTCCTCTCCTTGTCTATTAGGGTTGCCGAAATCTTGCTTCTTTTTACACTAGGGTTGCCGCAAATCACACTCCTAAAAGGGTTTGTGTTGCACCCTAATTTCCATAAAAGAATAGACTTCAAACCCTAATCCAACTCATAGATATTTTATTCTTTTTATCGACTAAATTAAAAGACTTCTTATTTGATTAAATAAATAAAATTAATTATTTATTTTTTTACCAAATAAGTCTTTTACTTTTAGTATACTACTAACAATAGTATAACTCTAGGAAATATATTTCCTGTTCAGAAAAAGATTTGTTTCTTTTTTTAATAAAAATTGGACTGATCTAAAGGGAAAAAGCATCACAAACGATCATATGCTGAAAAACCCCTAGACAGTATCCATATATATAAAAGATAAAAGAAAAGAAAAAAGTGACAAAAAGCAATAAAGCACAAAGACCCAAAGGGAAAACAACCCCAAACAAAAAGAGGCACGCAGGCCACACCAAAAAAGAAAAAGAAAACATCAAGAAAAACGAAAAGACTCCCGGCCCATGCAGTCATTGCCAACTAAAGAAGAACAGAACGGCGGGGCAAAGAACCACCAAGAATCAGCCTGAAGCTCTAAAGCATGCTTAGAAAGCGTATCTGCAACCTGATTCCCCTCCCTGAAAATATGGGAAACCTGAAAATCCATATGCGAGATCTGGAAGATGCAGCGCTGCCACGCCTGACGAACCCTCCAAGGAACCATTTCAGAACGAGAAGAAAGAAGCTGAACCACATAAGAAGAATCACTCTCCAGCCAGATACGATGCCACCCATACTTCCAAGCAAAATTAATGGCCAATGAGGCCGCTAGAAGCTCGGCCTCAAACGCGAAAACCTGACCAAGAGGAATAGCAAAACAACCCTTCACAAAGGCTCTACAGTTCCGAAAAATACCACCACAACCACCAACCCCCGGAGAGCCTAAGGCAGCGCCATCTGTATTCACTTTGATCCAACCAGGGGCCGGAGGCGACCAAACCACACTCTTGATCACTGGGGCTTTAGAAGGGCGACCCTGAAGACCAAAACGACGAAGAATCAAAAGGTCGTCCATACAATTACGCATACAACCAATCTCTAGGCGATTAGCCTCTGAAACTGCACTCCAAACCAAAGAAAGGACGGATCTAAAGTCCACTGACTTCCCTTCAAAGATCCACTGATTACGGGCAGTCCACACCCCCCATATCACTGCATGGATAGCCACTTTCCATAAAATCCTAACCTGCTCACTAAAGGAAACCGACATGGCCTGTAAGAAGAAGGATTGCCAAGTATTGGTAGAGACACGTCGCTGGAAAGTAGAGAAAATAATATATAAATAATAATAAATTAATTAATTCTTATTTAATTAAACAATGAAAACAAAATAATATATAGGCTAATATATTAACCTTGCCGCCCCACTTGTCTAAAATTGGGCCTAATATTATTTTCTTATTTCATTTAATCCATTGGACTTTAAATAAAATGCCCACATGTGAGCCAGACCCATTCTTACTAAAAGAAACAAGCCCACATGTCTTTCATTAATATATTAATATAATTGAGCAGCCCATTACATAAATAATGTGCAAATTATATTCTTAATATATTAAATGCAATTCTAGATGGACCCTTAAATTGGTCCGGTAGAATATATCAAGTGATCCATGCAAGTCCGTGTGGATTGGGGATCTTGGCGGGCTATCTAAATTTAAGCTTCAATAGACACAACCTAATCACAATCAACAAATGATTCACTTAGGTCCGATCCATTAATTTTAACTCATTCCATTAAAGAGCTAAAATTGAACTCTTAAATAAAGATAGAAAAGGAAGATGTTCCTCATTCATACCCTAGACAATCATGTTGGAGATAGTGTATCCTCGTGATTAATATCAGTAATCGCCAAAAGTTCATAGACCGCCTATAACCCTCCAAGTTACCATATTTACTCATATGACCACGTTTTGAACTTGAATATTTTGACTTGTCCAGAAGCCATGTTTTCAATAGACACTATCGAAAACTCAACGTTGAGATTTAATATCCAATTACCTCAAAACATCCATATGATGATATTATACTCTCATTTAATAAATGGAGCCACGATGTCCATATCTATAAATGAAGTCCTCTATCGATTAACAAATGAATATCACCAAACTATCGAGGATAGACTATACGATATAATCGTACTCATTGATAACTCAAATGATATCACTTGCAACCATAAGTCCATCATTTATCTCAGGATTAAGATAGACTCTCCGATTGTCCTGATAATGAAAAGACTTTTATCTACTGACGGTTATAGATAAAGTATTTCATTGTGATCCAGTTCAATGCACCCAGTGCACTAGATTCTTTTGCTCGAAGACACTCCGATGATTTTAGACTCATCATATGTCATTTGGTCCCACTCAAATGCTAGCAAAAGAATTCTACAACTTTAACAAGATAAAGGTGCCCAACCTTTAACTTAAGTTGTGAACAATATTCAAGACTAACTAAAGAATTGTGTCTACCGCATACATATCCAGATGTACGAACAATTCTTCTTTTCTCATAGTCTTTAGACCTTATGATTATTTACTTTGACAATTATAATGTTAAACTATAAATGCTATACGATTTGTTAAACCAGAAATCACTTTATTAATATGAAAAAGATTGTTAATTACAATATTACACTCTTGCTATTGAGTATAATCCTAACAATCTCCCACTTGCGCTATAGCAAATGTGTCATATCTCTCATGCCCATGTTCTCTAGATGCCCATCGAAACTCTTTTGAGGTAGAGCCTTTGTGAAGGGATCCGCTAGATTTTCTGCTGACGCGATTTTGGTAATCGTCATGTCACCTCTTTGAACAATCTCCCTTAAAAGATGATACTTTCTTTCAATGTGTTTTCCTCTCTTGTGACTTCTTGGTTCTTTCGAATTAGCCACAGCTCCACTGTTGTCACAGTAAATAGTGATCTGCTTATTCGCACTAGGAACCACTTCCAAGTCAATCAAGAATTGGCGGAGCCAAGCAGCCTCTTTGGCAGCCTCGCATGCAGCAACATACTCAGCTTCCATGGTGGAATCAACAATACAAGATTGCTTGATACTCCTCCATATAACTGCTCCTCCTCTAATAGTAAACATAGCCCCTGATGTGGATTTTCTGGAGTCAGAATCTGATTGGAAATCAGAATCTGTATACCAAACGGGAATCAAATCCCCTCCAGAGTATACAAGCATATTATCTCTCATTCTCTTGAGATACTTGAAAATATACTTGACTGCCGTCCAGTGATCAGGACCAGGTTTCGATTGAAACCTGCTAACTATGCCAACAGCAAAACAAATATCTGGTCTAGTACAGAGCATTGCATACATGAGACTTCCAACTGCCGAGGCATATGGAACTCTACTCATGAATTGCTCTTCATGCTCATTCTTAGGAACTTGTTCCTTAGAAAGCTTGATTCCATGTCTGAAAGGTAACATACCTTTCTTGGAATCCTGCATGGAAAACCTAGACAAGATCTTGTCTATGTATGAAGCTTGGGATAATGCAATCGTTCTATTCTTTCTATCCCTTATTACTTGGATACCTAGAATAAAACTTGCTTCTCCTAAGTCCTTCATATCAAATTGTTTTGCTAACCATTCTTTTACTGATGTCAATACACCTACATCGTTTCCAATGAGTAGTATATCATCAACATAAAGAATCAGGAAAACCAACTTGTCGCCCTTAATCCTTTTGTATACACAAGGTTCGTCAAGATTCTGAATAAATCCAAAACCTTTGACAGCTTGATCAAACCTTATGTTCCAGGATCTGGATGCTTGCTTTAATCCATATATGGATTTCTGCAACTTGCATACCTTTTCCATTTGGCCCTTTTCAATGAATCCCTCTGGTTGCATCATGTAGATTCTTTCGTCAAGACTTCCATTAAGGAAAGCTGTCTTGACGTCCATTTGCCAAATCTCTAGATCTAAAGATGCTGCAATGGATAAGAGTATCCTAATGGATTTAAGCATGGCCACAGGAGAGAAGGTTTCCTCGTAATCGATACCTTCTTTCTGTGTATACCTTTTAGCTACCAATCTAGTTTTAAAGGTTTCCACCTTTCCATCCATACCTCTTTTCCTCTTGTATACCCACTTGCACCCAATGGGTTTTATCTCTTTAGGTAAGTCTACAAGGGACCAGACTTTGTTATCGAACATAGATTCAATCTCAGATTGCATTGCCTTTTGCCAATGGCGACTATCAACATCCTCCATAGCTTCCTTGTATGTATAGGGATCATCGTCGTCCGGGAGATTCTCCACTGATTCTCCCAGACCGATGTATCTTTCGGGTTGTGTTCTAACCCTCCCACTACGACGAGGAATGGTAGGTTGTTGATCTTGTGTTGGATCGGAACTTACAATTGGGTTTGGTTGTGTAACCTTTCGTGGAATTGTATCTCCTGACATCTCATTCAGGACAATTCTACTTCTAGGCACAAAATCATTCATATAGTCCTTTTCCAGAAATTTAGCATTTGTCGAAACAAATACTTTAAGATCTGAAGGATTATAGAAATAATATCCTTTCGTTTCTTTTGGATACCCTACAAATATACATGTTTCCGAATGGGACTCCATCTTTTCTGTCTTTCCTTTTAACACATGCGCAGGACAACCAAATATCCTTAAGTGTTGTAAACTAGGCTTGCGCCCAGTCCACAACTCATGCGGTGTTTCAGGAACAGACTTAGATGGTACATCGTTTAGAATGTATATAGCAGTTTGTAAAGCATATCCCCAAAAAGAAATAGGAAGTGTTGAATAACTCAACATAGACCTAAGCATATCCAAAAGAGTTCTATTTCTCTTTTCTGCTACCCTATTTTGTTGAGGTGTACCTGGTGCAGAAAACTGAGAAACTATCCCATTATCAATAAGATATTGCTGAAACTCACCTGATAGATATTCTCCACCACGATCAGATCTCAAGATTTTTATGTGTTTCTCAAGCTGATTTTCTACTTCAGCTTTGAATGCTTTGAACATGTCAAAAGCATCCGACTTATGTCGCATGAGATACACATAACCAAATCTCGAGTAATCATCTGTAAAGGTGATGAAGTACTCATATCCACCTCTAGCTTGAATGCTCATAGGTCCACATACATCAGTGTGTATCAATCCTAAACATTCAGTGGCTCTTGCACCTTTGGCAGAGAACAACCTTTTGGTCATTTTACCTTCCAAACAAGATTCACAAGTTGGTAGATCATCAACCTTTAAGTCACTTAAAGGTCTGTCACTTACCAATCTTTTAATCCTATTAAGGTTAATATGACCTAAACGTAAATGCCAAAGGTAGGTTTCATCTATTGATAATTTTACTCTTTTATGATTAGGTTCCGTTAATTCTGTGTCTAACGAGTGAGAGATATTTCTATGCAAAAAGTATAGACCGTTTTCCAATGTACCTTGGCAAATAATTTTGTCATTCTTACTAATAATAAAAACTTTATTAAAAGTAACTGAATATCCAAATTTATTCAAACAAGAAACTGAAATTAAATTCCTCTTGAATTGAGGTACATAATAAACGTCTATCAAATCTAAATGCCTTCTAGAATCCAAATAAACTATAATATCTCCCACTGCACTTGCAGACACTAACGTTCCGTTGCCCAAGCGCAAATTGATTTCATTCTTACTCAGCCTTCTCCTTTCTTGGAACCCTTGCAAGGAATAACAAACATGATTAGTGGCTCCAGAGTCTATGATCCAAGAATCTGTAGAATCTGCCAAAAAACATGTTTCAAAATAATTCACATTACCTTCTTCCTTCTTATTCTGGGACTTTGGGCAATTTCTTTTCCAATGTCCCTTTTCACCACAAAGGAAGCATTTCCCTTTGATCTTGGTTACTTTCTTGGTCTCCTTCTTGATAGGCCCAAGTTGCTTTTTCTTCTGTTGTTTCTTGACCTTTTGACGGGCCTTAACAGTAGCAACTTTACCAACCATATGAATCTCTTGACCTTTGCCTTTCACAAGGATCTTTTCAGCACTTTGAACATCTTGTATCAGGCCTTGTAAGGTGTATTCCTTTTTGTTCAAAGTGTAGTACAGTTTGAACTGATCAAAGGAATCTGACAATGAATTTTCAACCATATCAATTTTTGTCTCACCATCTATCTCAGCGCCATGCAGTTCAGCAATGTTGAGATGTGCTATGACTTTCATCATGTGATCTTTCACAGCCTGTCCAGGTTTCATTCTAAGATTCATAAAAGCAGTCATTGCCTCTCTCTTAGTCGTCCTGGACTTCATAGCAAACATCTCCTCTAGAGACATCATTATATCAGCAGCGGACTCCATTCCTTCATGCTGCTGTTGCAACACGTTGGAGATAGTGGCCATAATATAACATTTGGCCATATCATCTGAAGTCTTCCACTGCTCATACTCATCTCTATACATTATGCTAGATTCATTATTAGGAGCAGGTGGTTTAGGAGTAGATAGAACAAACTTATGTTTTTCACTTTGCAGCAACAACCCAATTTTCCTTTTCCATGTGACATAATTATCTCCAGTTAAAGTGTTATCTTTCAGGATGTTCATAAGTGATGGGGTCATGATTTCTGAATAAAACAAAACATATATAAGTAAATAATCATGATAAAGCACTTTTAAATATTTATCTTGAATTAAATAAATAACTCAATCATAAAATTCAACGATGATCCAACACACATAAATGTTACGCCTCCTTTGGGAGTTCGCACCATTTACTAGTTAGACTAGGTCTCACCTAATTGTTAACATAACAACCAGCGTTTTCAGTTTTAGCCTTGCAATTTTGTTGACAAGAACTCTTGGGAGGATATCAATAAAATTACATTGAGTGTGTTACCAAGATATCGACCCTCAATTTTCTCTCACGAAAATCCCTCCTTGGGGAGTAGATCTCGTTTGAGTCCATTGTCTAGTCTATCCTTGTAAGCAAGTATATTGCTAAATTCCATTCATGGACGCCCCTTGGGGGGATTACCAATAAATAATAAAGCTCAACTAACCTTGGAGGCCATAGGTGTTACAAAAACACCTTCTCCCACTCAATTATTTAAGGCGTGTGATTAAATCCCAAAGAATGATTTACCAAGTTATCTAGATGCCAATTTAGATACCTAAATCATTCAATGCATGTTCATACCAAAAGAGATATATGAGTGGCACTCCTATTCTATATGTCATGTTATCATACAATAACAAATATTGTAATATTTAAGCAAAAATTAAATAGCAACAATTTTGGCCCATCCTAGAAAAACAAGTAAATTACAATTGTTTAGGAATACAAGATCTTCAAGTGGCCCATCAACCATACGCTCATCCTTCGGCCCACTCCCATGGGCGACACACCCCACAACCCCACAAAGGGGTTGCTGTGCGCAGCCCATGAAGCCTCCCAGGGCTGCCGTGCGCAGCCCACCAAGTTTTGGGCTTGCCATGCGCAGCCCAATCCACTCCTAGGGTGCGCACGGTGCTCGTTCTCGGTTCCAGTTGCTTCGTTTTTCTTCGTGTCTTTGAATCTTCAAAACCCGAATACTTTACAGTAGTATAAAATAATAAAATACTGCAGTATTATTTTTTATTTTTTATTTTATACACCGCAGTACTTTTACACATAAAAAACTGCACTAAAATTTAAATAAAAAACTGCAGCAGTAATAATAAAAAAAATACTGCACTTATTAAAAAATAAATAAATAAAACCTAGTAACTACCAAGAAAGAATTATGGCGATAATAGACCACCCTTCTTGTTACAATTCCATAACAAAAATTACATTGAAAATCTAGGACCAAAATTGAGCAACAACAATCCACATAAAACATATATAAATCCATACATCACATGTAATTATATATGCGAATACCTAGAGTGTCATCTCTTTCTAAACATGCATAATCACAATAAAAAGAAATAGATCCACGTATATATACGTTAATTAATTAAAAGGGTTCAACCAAGGCTCTGATAACAATTGTAGGGAAAAATACCGTAGTACGCAGCGGAAGCGAGACTAAAAAATAGATTTAGTAGTTTTAAAAAATTTTCCTTTTTATGAACCTTAACCCTTTAATTAATTAAACATACATACAATCAACAAAAGAAGAATACCTTTTGTCGCGTGATCCGATTGACTTACGTCGATGGTAATCCGCAAGATCTTCAATCCTAGCACGAACGTGGATCACCTAGGAGCGTGGTCTCCCTTTTCTTTGAATTACAAACCTGAGAATGGACAAACAAACTTTTCTTTTTCTTTTGTTAGTCACAAAACAATCAAAAGAAGACTAAGATTATTCTGGTCACTTTTGAGTTCTCAATCTAATGATCGAAACTCGCGTGAACCTAAATCAATGTTGTACACACAAGCTTATTGATGAACAAGCAATTAGTGTACCATCAAAGAATAATCTATTCACTCTTTTATGTTTTTAGTAAAATAAAATCACTTTCTATGAATTGAGAAGAAGAAGAAAATTGTATCAAGAACAACTAGGGTGGCCGAATTCTATATGTGGGAATATATAGGTGGCCGAAATTTTCCTCTCCTTGTCTATTAGGGTTGCCGAAATCTTGCTTCTTTTTACACTAGGGTTGCCGCAAATCACACTCCTAAAAGGGTTTGTGTTGCACCCTAATTTCCATAAAAGAATAGACTTCAAACCCTAATCCAACTCATAGATATTTTATTCTTTTTATTGACTAAATTAAAAGACTTCTTATTTGATTAAATAAATAAAATTAATTATTTATTTTCTTACCAAATAAGTCTTTTACTTTTAGTATACTACTAACAATAGTATAACTCTAGGAAATATATTTCCTGTTCAGAAAAAGATTTGTTTCTTAATTAAACAATTAATTAATTCTTATTTAATTAAACAATGAAAACAAAATAATATATAGGCTAATATATTAACCTTGCCGCCCCACTTGTCTAAAATTGGGCCTAATATTATTTTCTTATTTCATTTAATCCATTGGACTTTAAATAAAAAGCCCACATGTGAGCCAGACCCATTCTTACAAAAAGAAACAAGCCCACATGTCTTTCATTAATATATTAATATAATTGAGCAGCCCATTACATAAATAATGTGCAAATTATATTCTTAATATATTAAATGCAATTCTAGATGGACCCTTAAATTGGTCCGGTAGAATATATCAAGTGATCCATGCAAGTCCGTGTGGTTTGGGGATCTTAGCGGGCTATCTAAATTTAAGCTTCAATAGACACAACCTAATCACAATCAACAAATGATTCTCTTAGGTCCGATCCATTAATTTTAACTCATTCCACTAAAGAGCTAAAATTGAACTCTTAAATAAAGATAGAAAAGGAAGATGTTCCTTATTCATACCCTAGACAATCATGTTGGAGATAGTGTATCCTCGTGATTAATATCAGTAATCGCCAAGAGTTTATAGACCGCCTATAACTCTCCAAGTTACCATATTTACTCATATGACCACGTTTTGAACTTGGATATTTTGACTTGTCCAGAAGCCATGTTTTCAATAGACACTATCGAAAACTCAACGTTGAGATTTAATATCCAATTACCTCAAAACATCCATATGATGATATTATACTCTCATTTAATAAATGGAGCCACGATGTCCATATCTATAAATGAAGTCCTCTATCGATTAACAAATGAATATCACCAAACTATCGAGGATAGACTATGCGATATAATCGTACTCATTGATAACTCAAATGATATCACTTGCAACCATAAGTCCTTCATTTATCTCAGGATTAAGATAGACTCTCCGATTGTCCTGACAATGAAAAGACTTTTATCTACTGACGGTTATAGATAAAGTATTTCATTGTGATCCAGTTCAATGCACCCAGTGCACTAGATTATTTTGCTCGAAGACACTCCGATGATTTTAAACTCATCATATCTCATTTGATCCCACTCAAATGCTAGCAAATGAATTCTACAACTTTAACAAGATAAAGGAGCCCAACCTTTAACTTAAGTTGTGAACAATATTCAAGACTAACTAAAGAATTGTGTCTACCACATACATATCCAGATGTACGAACAATTCTTCTTTTCTCATAGTCTTTAGACCTTATGATTATTTACTTTGACAATTATAATGTTAAACTATAAATGCTATACGATTTGTTAAACCAGAAATCACTTTATTAATATGAAAAAGATTGTTAATCACAATATTACACTCTTGCTATTGAGTATAATCCTAACACATAGAAGACATGAACCGACTCAACACCAAAGGAGACATCAAATGCATGATGAGTCTCCAATGACTTCACACAAATATGGTATGAATTCTTACTTTGTACCAACTTGTCATTATTGTGGTGTTTAAGGGCATATTAGGCCTAAGTGCTTTAAGTACATTAAGCATTGTAGGATTAATAGCATGATAGAGAAAAAGAGGCTAAGAAGAGCCCATTTGCATGAGCCTAGGATATCCTTTGTCAATAATCCTAGGTTAGTGAATGACATGCAACCCTTAACCACTTAGAAGAAAAAAGTCATATCTATGTGGATAAGGAAAAATGAACCCGCTTGCTACGAGACTAATAAGTCTCAAATAGGTTCATCCAAGTCAAATGGACTTGGGAGGTCCATAGGACCTCATGACCTTCATTGATGAAGGATGATACTAACCCCATATGGGGAACTCAAGCAAAGAGAGCTATTTTTGCATTCTTGTCACTTGCAAAAAATTTGAAATATCTTATGCTTCTCTTTTTGTTGCTTGAGTAAGCTTGGTTGCACATATGTATATATATATGTTTTCAATTCAATAAGTGTGAACCTTACTTGTTTACAATCCATGTCATATTTATGTTCAAACATGCATTTTGGACTAGGAGATCTTCATAGGAAGTATGATATGAATGACCTTTAGTTATCTCCTTGACATGATGATTCTTTTATAACATGCTAATGTCTTATGAAAAGCATGAAATTCATATACATGCTCAAATGAAAAAGCATGAATTGATTATTACGTTCTTAAATGCAAAAACTTGTGTGAAAAAGCTTATGAGACTTAAATGAAAAAGGATCTTGTATCCATTCAAGGATTTTACAATCCAAATGTCTCTCTTTCTTTATTGGTTGAACATGTCTACTATCATACGGATATCTTATCCGGAAAAATCAAATTGGGTGCAAAGTCGCTCATGACATGTTTAGCTTATAAAGTTGGATATCGTTGTTCCTAAATTGAAATCAATGAAATTTCTATATCCTTGCTTCTCTCATGACAATGGTGAAATTGGTTTGAATTCCTATTAGAAACCTTTGTCATTTGCTTTGCCAAATACCATGGTATTTTGGACTTGAATGCTATATGTCTTGTATGCAAAGCATTTTTGATTCACACATTTTTATTCTAATAAAACTCCTTGTTTCTCTCCGATTAATTGAGATTGCATAAAGTGACTTATATTGATTATGAAAATACTAGAATGCTACTATCTCTCTTTGCCTTGAGTGACCCAGTTGGGGACTACTCATTTGCCTAAATCATGACAAAAAGGGGGAGTAGGATGTGGTAAGGGGAGGTGCAAATTGTTGTAGCATTTGTGCATATTGGGGAGAATATATATTGAGGGGGAGTAACCCTTTGAGGGGGAGCATTGCATACACAATCATTGCATGATGTTGTGCTTAATTTTTTAATATGCAAATGCTTGTTGTAATCTCACTTGATTCATCTCACATTTTCTTGTTTTGGAAAGTTTAGAAACCTTGTTTTAGGGAATGATTGTTCTACAAGAGATTGAAGACTTCAAGATTTATTTTTATATATCTCTTTGTATTGTAGAAAATCTTCATTGACCCATAGGTTTATTTTGTTGTGAGGAATCAATGTGAGTGGTGGTTTTGTCACAAAATAGCCAAAGGGGGAGATTGTAAGGATTCCCGTTTTGTTGATTGGCTTATTTCGTGGACAAACCACATGTTGGGGTTTGAATGTAAGGGTAGTCTAAGTGTTTAAGGTTGAAGATCAAAGGCCCTTCCATGATCTCAAGATACAAGCATGCCAAAGGTATAATCTCTTGTGCTTGGTTTTCTTTGAAGAGAATTAGTAGCACACACACACTTAGCATTCTTGCTATGATTGCATATATGCTTATTTTTGTGTGCATACTCTTCACATGTCACTTTATACACTATCACTTTGTTTGATATCTTATTGTGTGTATATGTGCTTAGTAATTCGTTTCCTGATAGTGTTCGGAAACGTCCGCGCACGCACTAGAATGTGCTTGGTTTTATGCGAAGACCGCCCACGGAGAATGCCCTTGGCTTCTCCTTGGTTTTCACCATCATTGGTGATCGGCGGCCTGGCCGCCGAATGAAACCGCCGTTTGCATCCAGAAGTGTCTGGAGTAATTCTACGGTCACGATCGGCGGCCACCAACCGCCGTTTGAAACCGCCGTTTATACCTGATTGATTTAATCTCTTGGCTTGATTCTGCGGTTGGATCGGCGGTCACGAAACCGCCGAATGAAACTGCCGAAGTTCCCTTGTTTCTCTCGGGACTCCATTCTGCAGTTGAGTTCTGCGGCCTGGCCGCAGAATGAAACCGCCGATCGGCGATTTCAAAGGGCAAACTTGTCTTTTCACATGCCCATTTCTTGATGTCTATAAATATCTTACTTTCTCATTATCTGAATATGCTTTTTGATCACTTAGAACCCTAAACTTCAAAGAGAGATTTTTGAGAAAAAAATCAAATCAAGACTTCATTTTTAACCACTCAAATCAAACCACTTTTGCATCAAATTTCATATTTGATCTTCTATGCCTCCATAGAATTGATCATGCATGGTTTTGAATCATCACATCTTATTTGGTATGTTCTTCACTAATTTCATATTTCTTTAGTGTTTTCCATATTAATGCATCTCTTTAATTACTTGTATGCTTTTGATTATATGCTAGATACAAGTTAGAGATTATTTGTGATGAAAATGATTGGGTGTTGTATTGTGATAGTTAATTAGGTTTTTAATTAATCTTGTTTAGCTAAGCTATTTGACATGTCATCTAGCCATTTATATCTAGGATTGTTTTAATTGCAAAATCATTATCCTAGATAAGCATATAGAGTAACCTAGCTCTAATTTGCATTTTGAATATTCATACATGTTCACTTAGGTTGTTTCTCTTCATTGAGAAGTAAGTCTTGGGGCTAAGAGTGCTTAGGCCTCAAGCAAATTGGAATAGGGTTGCTAATAAAGGCCCGCTGGGTAGAAGTGAGGGGTTACAGACCAGAGTGTTAGACGAGGTCTACATAGGTTGTAAACTTCATTTCAATTAGTGATTTCGAGTTCCGAGTGTGGCGCACTATACAGCCCGTGGTTTTTCCCAGTGGTTGGGTTTCCACGTATATATCTTGTGTTATTTAAATTCCGCACATATTACACTTGATATATTATTTTGACTAGTTAGGGGCATGCGAAAATTGGGCAATATTTGATAAAATCTATTCACACCCCCCCCCCCCCCCCCCCCCCCCCTCTAGCTTTAAATTATACACACCGCGTATTCTTTTCACGAATAATTCGGTAACTAATATATGTTAACTCGTCATTTGTAGTATTGTGTGCATGTGGGAGGGGAATCATATGATATAGGTATAACATTGATATCCTTTGATATAAACATTACACTATGATTGTGCATTCAACATTTTATTTGCATATGAGGACAATAATTGGATAGTCATATGATAGGGAAGATAAAACATTATTTTATTTTATTTTTATTCTTAAATGGATTCGGGATATTAAAGAAATGAAAGAGGAATAAACATGTGCAATAAATGCATCATTTGAGATAATGTTTTATGTTTTATGGTGCAATAAAAAAACCTAAAACTCTAAACAACATAAATAAAACATTTAGAAACCCTAAAACTCTCTCTCTCTCTCTCTCTATCTCTCTCTCTCTCACTCTCACTCTCACTGTCTATCTCTCTCTCTCTTTCTCTCTCTCTCTGTCTATCTCTCTCTCTCTCTTTCTCTCTCTCACGTCTGCTGTGTACATCCATCGATCTTCAAACAATCTTTAAACAATCTACAACCCGCCAGGTTGGTTACATTTTGTTTCTGTTATTTCATAACTTCGGATTAATATTTTTAAAATTTAATAATTTCAATTTAATATATTACAATTTGTTGTGATGATTATTGGTTTTCATATGTAATTAGAAGAAGCAAAGATGAAAATTTATACTCGACTATGTCTGATAATGGTGTGCTGGTTTATCGCGTTCATACCTAGATGGTGTAGCCACGTTTTCATGATTTTTAGTTTGTTTAAAGTTAACCCGACTGTTGTATTTAAAAAAATTGTCTTAATTTATAGATGCAGCTAAGTTTGAACTTGTTTAAATTTTATATATAATCTTATTCCGCGATATTATACTTGTGTAATTAGTGTTTGCATGTACTTGATCTGACTTTTAGATTGTTATTTTTGAAAATTAGATAAATCTGGTTATTATGATAGCTTTTTTTTATTGAAAAATAGTAGTAGTTGCAATTTGTTTGTTTAGTTGGGGAAGTTTGTTTAGTTGGGGAAGGTTTTATTCATATTCTCTCACTTGCACAATAAAAGGTTTTGTTAATGTCATCTTCCTCTTCTTCAAACGTATGTGGGTATGGGGAGGGAAAATGCAAATGTGGGCTATAAGTGTGGGAGAGAATATCTAGCCATAACACCTTGGAACTATAAGAGACTATTCGAAGGGTGTTCCAAAGGAAAGGTTAGTGAACTATAAGTGACTGTTTTAATTTATACTTATATAGATTGATTTATGAACTAATAGAGCTTACATTTCTTTCTAGTTTTAAACTACAGAAAGAATTTGGTGGATGCAATTACTTCAAATGGTTGGGTCCTGAAGTACCGGTTACAATTATCCCAGCTGATATCTCATTGAATGAAGAATTGCAGAGGTTACAAAGGGAATTTCATAGGTCGGAACGACTTCATCGGTTCTACGAAAGCGAAAATATGGGCTTAACAAATCGTGTTCGGGTGTTGGAGTTTGATTTGGCTAAGAAAAGGGCAACAATTCAGAAAACTAGGACTTTTATATTTCTATCTTCGATTGCCATTCTTTGGCTGCTTTGTAAATGCCCATACAATGTGTAGTGTGGAGTAATCGAAAATATCAAATATTATATACCCTGTAATGTAAAATTACTATGGTTCCTGTAATTTCATTTTATTTAACGTGATCGCATTGTTTCTATAGATTTATAGTACTGTGTTCTTCATATTAGGTTATTTATGTTGTACCTTATTAATTGCAATCAGAGGTAAGGTAAGTCCAGGTTTTGAGTTGGAGGATAATTTTTTTTTTTTTGAAAAAGCCCAAACAAGGCGCCACAAGCCGGCAAAAACCAGACACAGTTGGGAAAGGAGAAAAACAAAACATGATAAAACAAAGAAAAGTAGAGGAAAACGAGCAGAGAACACCACAAAACAGTTGGAGGATAATTTTGGTTAACTATGCATATGGCAACTTTTATAATCATTAAAACTTCTAGGCCGTCTTTGAAGCAGTTGTTCGGCTTTAGACATATAATTATTTAATTCGATCGTCATTCTCTAAACATAATCTAAAACTTTTACATTTACGAACAACCTCTTTAAACATATTGGCTCATTGTGGCCTAGTACAAAATATGCAAACCACATGGCTCGCTGTGGCCCAGTGGCCCAGTTAAATTTCAATGGAAGTCATCTAGACCACATGGACACATAATTTGCATATAGAAAATTATGTGTCCTTGTGGTCCAGCTCAAAATCCATAAATCAAAGAAAGTACATGTCAATTAAAATCATACAACAAACAACTCAAACAGAATTATCAACACAACGAACAAAACAAAAGTAACTAACATTCATGAGAATTAAATAACAACCCAGTGACAACCAAATACATATAACAAACAAGACAAATGAAAAAAATCCAAATGCATCATCAACCCAAAACACTAATGAAAGTGACTAACTGTCTGATTCTCTTTTTGGACAATTACGCTAGTCATGCCCAGAAATGTGGCATATACGGCACTGATTTGGTCTTTTACGCTTATGCGGCTTGCCTGCTGGTGTAGTAGGTGCAGTCGGACCAATGGGTCTGCCTTTGGTCTTCACAACATTTGGATCTTTTAAAATTTGGCTCTTTGTACTAGAATCATCACCATTTTTGTTGCAATTATTTCGGAACTCATCATCCAACCCTTGCAGAGTATTTCTCAGAATATTGAGTTCCCTTTTAATCAAATTGAAACCTTCTTCGGTTTGGCTCCCACGGTGACAGATATAGTTGCACTCTGCACTCAATGAAGCGAACCGGGCAATATCAACACTCTTCGAACAGTCATCGTCGGGCTGGAGATGGATACGAACGTCATCTGCAGCTGACTTCGTCCACCTCTTAAATATCAAGGACTCTGGAATCTTTGTAATGTTCTCCACTTTCATAACATAAAACATATGACAGCAGGGAATTCCTTTATTTTGTAACAACTTGCATTCACACGAAAGTACTGGCAGATTGTGCTTTGACGAATCCCAATCACCATCCTCAACGACTTGTTGAAAATCAATTCTGTCCCTATAGTAAAAAACACTCACAGTCTTTTTATATGGAGAATCATATTCGGTGAGAACGTATTCAACTTCATTCTCCTCATTCCATGGTGCAAAGTGTGAATACTTTATTGAATCGTTGATCTCTTTAGTAATGTCACAGTAGATACGATAAGTGTAGATGGAAGATGCATGCTTCTCCAACGCCTTCATGTGGCTTAAGATAACTGGACTCTTAGTGTTTGAAGCATATTCGTCAGTAAAGAAATTGTTTCTTAACCTCATGAGTGCCCTGTCGATTTGAGGGAATAAGTCGAACAATTTCTCACGGCTGCAAACATATTCTTTCATGTAATTATTCATTGACTCTAATCTTTGAGTGCTGCACATTCCGGTAAAAAAATGGCCCTTGGAATATGTTTCTGGCCATCTATGCCTCTTTTCGTACATCATATTAACCCAAACGTTGTCTTCCAGACCGTGTTGTTTTATCATTTCATTCCAACATTCATCGAATTTGTCCTCGTCTATGTGGTCAAAGATGAAGGATCTAAAGGCTGATGACTTCTTAGGGCTGTTAATGTGAGCACATGCGTTTCTTGCTACATGCCATCCGCATACCCTGTGCTGACAGTTTGGAAAGACCTCATCGATTACCTGTCGCATTGCTTCGTCTCCGTCCGTCATTATAGAAAGGAGATGCTTGCCGCCCATTGAATCCATGAGTTTAGTAAGGGCCCATTTGTATGAAGTAAAAGTCTCGTCTAACAAAAGTGCAGCACCAAATACACAAGTTGCACTATGGTTGTTGACACCAACAAATAAAACCAAAGGCTTGCCATAGGCATTTGTCTTGTAAGTGGTATCAAAAACAAGAACATCTCCGAAGCACTTGTACTCGAATAGAGAATGGGAGTCCCTCCAAAATATATTAGCAAGCCTATCATCATCATCTGTGTTGAACCTACAGTAAAAGTTTGCTTCAGTAAATGTCTTTGACTCGAGATACGAAATTGCCGCTTGTGAATCGCTTTCAAAAGCTTTTGATCGTCTCAACTTAGCAATCTTGTTATACATGTCCTTCTGAGTGAATCCAATTTTGGAGTATCCTCCTTTCTGGTCAACCATGTACTCAAATGTTTGACAACCTCTTATGCAGTTTTTGCCCATGGCGTCAATTTGGGCATAGTCACCTTCATCTAAGTTTCTGTGAGATCGATGGGATGAAACCTCACGAAAAGTTGCTAGTTTGTGTGAATGATCATCCATGAATACCCTTACGCTGTACTTTAACGTATCACTGTCTAGGCCAATTGAGAAACAAGCTTTGCAATTTTGTCTTGTCTGCAGCCTTGGCTTGCGTTTTCTATCTTTATTGGTCAAATACTCCTCCCTTCTTGATCCCTGCTTATCACAAACCCACTTTCTCCTTAATACTCTACCTTCACGGTCATGGTCCAAGTTTGTCGCTCTTATACCAAACCCATTACCCCTAGCATAACCAAGATAAAATGACCTTGCATCATCCACAGAATCAAATTTCATATTTTTGATCTGATTGATATCAACATCTTGATTGCCACTGCCTTCCCATGACGAAAATTGCACAGAATTCACCCCAGTAGAACACATATTATTTGGTGTGAAAAACAATCCTTCCTTATTGTCAGGCTTACTTTGCGATCCACTCCCATCCATTACTATACAAAGTCAAAACAGGATGATCGAAGTATAAGTAAAATTTTAATCGCAAAAAAATGTGTTGATCGAAGGATAATGAAAGTAATAGCAAACAGAAAATAATATTGATGCGAGGAAACACCGACATTTTGAACATGCATCTTTCAGCATAGAAATTATAGCAATTATAGAAATATCACTATAAAGATAACATACAGAAACAATTACATACAGGAAAACATTATTCATTCTACGAATTCAAACACTAATTAAACTTCATATTGATTTCGAAACTAATCAAAACAACCGTATGGATGTATTGTAGAGATGAGATAAAAAGAAAGATTCAAACAATAAGTAATTTCATATTGAATTCAAAGCTTACTGACAAAAAGAACAATTCAAACAATAAGCTAATTCATATTGAATTCGAAGCTAACCGAAAAAAGCCATGGATGAGACATACCTGTGAGATCAAACTTGATGAAGCAAAAAAGAGTAGGTTGGAGACGAGATTTCAATACGAACGCAATTAGACGAGTCAGACCACCAGACCGAAACACCAATGAGCAAGAAGCATGATCGATTGAAGTGGATGTTTACCAGTGAGATCAAACTTCATGAAGCATAAAAGAATAGGTTGTAGACGAGATTTTAATACGAACGCATTTGAGTCTGAACACCATAACGAAACACCAATCAGAAAGACGAATGTTCGATTGAAGTGTTTGAGCTGGTAACAAATAAAAGTTCACAACAATTTTTGAGCTGGTAAACCAGAAAAGTTAAAGAAGAAGATAGCGTTGGGAAGAAGAAGAGTTGGATTTGCAAAGGAGAAGAAGTGTTTCTGTACGTAGAAGAGTTGGATTTGCAAAGGAGAAGAAGTGTTTTTGTACGTTTAAATAAAAAGAGTTGGATTTGGAAAGGAGAAGAAAATTGCGTTGGGAAGGAGGAAAATTAAAAACGGTAACTATTGGGTTTTGTGAAGAACAAACGGTCATTATGTTTTGTGACCAGCTAAGAAGGTAATATTAGGATGCATAGGAAATCACAACAACTTTAAAACATAACCATTAGATGTGAAAGTTGGACAAATCAAGGGTCAAGATTTGATGAGCTGGATTTTTTTTTAGAGATGTATAGAAACACCGGTGTTCTATAGATTGTCCCATTAAATATATATATATATATTGAGAACTGTTGACAAGTTATATATTTGAGCTTAATTGAATATTGTTGTAAATTGAATACAACTTGTAAAGCTGAACTTAGTTGGATATCTTGTATAAGTTTTGAGTAATAAGAGAAATGACAAGCTCTGAAAGATCATTACATGTATCATTTGCTTGTTAGTTGTTTCATATACTTAAATTTTACTTTTCCATTGATATTTATATATAAAGTACAAGGAGAGATTACAGCCATATGATACTACCAAAACATAAACAAACACGGTAGACAGATTTCCTTAAAATTTGGAATACTATGTCTTTACAACAAAACATTACCGGCTAAAGTAAAACAAAATTATTACATTCATTAGCAAAGAAGTATTTAGAAAATTTCACAAGTTAACAGTGAAGAAAAACAGAAAAGCAAGTAAAACATGGACAAGAGATTGAGGAAATCCTCAATGAACAGCTAACTTGTGCTAAGCCTGAATTGATCACCTTTATTCAATGTAGTAAGGTGATCCTTTTTTTACTGAATCAAGTCTTGTTGCTTGTGATCATTTGTAAACTGTACGTACTAGACCCTGTCAACTATGCAATTAATCGTGACTGCTGTCATCACCTGTGCTTGAAGACTACTTGCATAGTCTTGATCACAAGCTTGAGGCTAAGAGTTAGATATTTAATACTCTCACAATATGTGGTCCATGCAAATGAATTTTCAATATTCTGTACGTGGGGCCAAGCCATTTAAAAATGAACACTAGCAAATAAAAACCATTCAGACGACTAATTGACTTATAGGTTATACTACACTTTCAACTAGAATAATTATAGTATATTTCTGTTGTTGTTGATGAAGCTAAAAATGAAACTCTCTTTACTAGCTCTGATCATCGTTTGAAGGTCTATTAGTACTAGTGCGTTCCGAGAGATGATGATGGAAAAAAGGGATGATCATCTGTTTGAAACAAAGTCAGCTAAAGGACGTTCACTTTTCCATTTGTATGGAGTTTCAATGTTTGTGAGTACATGCATGATATTTGTGTACAGAGTGAGTTACTTTGAAGAAAGATATTGGGTGTATTGGATGGGGTTGTTTCTTTCAGAGATATGGTTCACTTGGTATTTCTTCCTCATTCTTGTCATCAGATGGAACCCTATCTATCGTTACACTTTCAAACACAAGCTCTCTCTCAGGTTCGATTCTTTAATTTCTTCGTTGTTGTTCGAATGTCTAGATCAAACTATATTATATGTTTTAATTAATATTAATCATAGGTACGGAGAAGATTTGCCAGGAATAGACATATTTGTATGTACTGCGGATCCTGTAATCGAGCCACCGATAATGGTGATGAACACAGTATTATCAGTGATGGCCTATAATTATCCAACCCAGAAGCTAAGTGTTTATCTTTCAGACGATGGAGGCTCAGATTTAACATTCTATGCGATGTTAGAGGCCTCTAAATTTGCAAAGATATGGCTACCTTTTTGCAGGAAGTTCAAAGTGGAACCCAGATCACCTCAGACTAATTTCCACACACCACCACTTGATCATCATCACCATCAGTGGCAGTCCATCAAGGTAGATATGTACTGCATTATTATTATTATTATTATTATGTGCATAATTATTGATAAGTTATTTAGTCCGGCAATAGCTCAGCCACATATAGTATTAAAAATATATATATATGTTTGTCTTCTTTAAGATATATTAATAATAATTATTGGTTGTGTCGAACTGTCGTGTACTCGTGTTCTCGTATAAATTAACCAATTATATTATAGGAGTCAGTCAAAATCCCAATATTGACATGTAAAAGATAATAATGCGCTTAGCTATCAAAAGTTTTCGGCCATATAAATTAAAACAACTACAGGAACTGGTTGGGAATGCAGACAAAACTTAGCTTGGTTGGAGCCGCAACCTGATAATAGACATCAAACGTGTATTTGAAAATTATCATATATTACATTATTTTGTACGCGCCTTGCGCGTGAGATTGCAAGGTTTTTTCTTTGACCCACGCGCCACCGTTTCCGCTCTTTTTCAGCTTGCGATGTCAGATGTGTTCATGTTTTCTGCTCAATCTAAGCAAGGGAAGAGTGAAGCTCTGAAAGAAAAGCCACCCGATCCCAATTTTAGTACCAAACGACCTCAAATTTTAGATGAGGGAAATCTGAGGAAGCCGCCGAATGATTGCTTCAAGTCAAGATTGCTAAGCATGGATATGCCTGGGAACTGGTCTGGATTTGGAGCTGGTAAGGAGAAACTTAAGATTAACGAAGGAGATATCACCGTCGTTGAGAGTCCTACCGGTCCTGCTATGCAGCTCTCAGCCACTCTGAAACAGCAACTGTGCGAGCCTTGGTCCAATGCCTTAATTTTGAAGATTATGGGGAGAACTCATAGCCTCAACTTCATGCTCTCAAAGTTAAGACAGAAATGGTCACTTATCAGACAGTGGCAACTCACGGATCTTGATGATGGGTATTTTGTTGTACGATTCCAGATGAGAGATGACCTGGAGCATGTCTTGACTGGAATCCCCTGGGTTATTGCTAACCAGTATCTTGTTGTTCAAAAATGGAGACCCAATTTTGTGCCAGGGGAAGATGAGATTCAGAAGATACCGGTTTGGGTTAGACTTTCCAGACTCCCTATGGAATGGATTAATGTTGAACTCCTGTGGAAGGTGGGGGAAATGCTAGGTTCTACCTACAAGGTTGATCCCATTACTGAAGCTCAAGCTAGAGGGAGGTTTGCTAGGATTTGTATCGAAATTGACATCACCAAACCTTTAAAAGGTACGCTGAATATAGAGGAGAGAGTGATTAAAGTTGAATATGAAAATTTAGGACTTATCTGCTTCAAATGTGGAAGGGTGGGACATAGCAAAGAGGTGTGTGGGAAGGTGTTGGTGATAAGAATGAAAAGGTTGTCAAGCTAGCAGAGGTTAGTACTACGGAGGACCCGTATGGCCCCTGGCTACAGGTGTCATATGGAAGGAATAGGTGGAGCAATAATGGACCGAAATTTGCTGGTAAGAGGGGTGGAAATGGGAGCAATTCTGGGCAAATGGACAGTGGTAATAAGACTGAGAGTGGCCCTATCTCACGTGGCATTGAGACCTCTAGACAAGATACTGAATCCAAAAAAGAGGCTGGTAAGAATATTAGTGACAGAAGCTCTAAAATTGGTCTGTCTTCTAATAAAGGTGTGATGTCTAGGGTTAAGAAAGTAGGAGGATCTAGGTTTGAAATTCTTAATGAAGGTTTGGATATGGAGTGTAATGGGGAGTTAGACCAGAATCAGTCTGGTGATCAGGGCAAGCCGACTGTTAGGGAGGGATTAGTGGAGATTTCCAACATTGAGAATCTTAATAGGAAAAAATTCAACTCTCCTGCCAGTAAATACTTGGTAAACAAGATTGGGGACAAGAGTAGTTTTAATAAGGCTCTCAAAGAGAATGTGAGGAAGGGCAATGTGAAGATGAGTAAGAAGGGAAAACATTAGGTGACTCACACACAATCTAGGACTCAAACTAAGGACATGGATGAAGACCTTCAGGACTCTGAAGTGTTGAAGATTTTCCACAGGGAGGTGAGTCAGGTTAAAGTCGTTGATTCCCAATCTCCTTTCCTTGATGAAACCTCTGATAATATTGTTGCAGAGAAGGATGTTGATACTAGCCTTGTTAGTAGCTTGCAGCAGGTCGATATTACTTGTGCTGACACTTTTGATGTGGTTGCCTCCAAACTCAAAGAGGCAATGGAGGTTGCCATAGAACAGTAGGTTCCAACCGCTACCTTTGAGCATTCCTTTTTAATGTTTTGCTCTTGGAATGTAAGGGGAGCTAGGAAGAAAGGGTTTGCGAAAGCTATTACTGATCATAGAAACCTTTACAACTTTGAGGTGCTTGTTGTGTTGGAGCCTAGGATTAGTGGTCTGAAGGCTCTAAGAGTTGTTGATAAATTGGGTTTTTCTAATAATTTTTTAGTGGAGGCCTCTGGTTTTTCTAGGGGCATTTGGTTTTTATGGAATGGTAGCAAAGTGAAACTCCAAGTGGTGGCTTGCTCTAGGCATACTGTTACTGCAGTAGTGGCTGAGGGGAGTGCCTATTGGGTTCTTACAATTGTGTATGCTAATCCTAGTGTTGGCATTAGAAGACATATGTGGAAGTATCTTAGTACCATTAGGAATTGCTTTAAAGGTCCTTGGGTGGTGATGGGGGACTTCAACGAGATTACTTGCAATATGGAAAAGAGGGGTGGTAGGGGCTGTTTCTCTAAAACTGGCTTTGTGGATTGGATTAATGAGAACAAACTAGTGGATTTGGGCTTCATTGGGCAAAAGTTCACTTGGATGACTAGGAGGGGTATTGGGGAGGATATTTGGGAACGGTTGGATAGAGCTCTTTGCTCTATGGAGTGGAGAGTTATGTTTACTGAAGGCTATGTTAGACACCTCCCTAGAACGGTGTCTGATCACTGCCCTATCATGCTTTGCCTCCACAGTATACACATTCCTCATAAATCCTTAAAACCGTTTCGTTTTGAAGCCATATGGATGAAGCATAAGGAGTTTGGTAACTTGGTGCATCAGACATGGGGCCTTCTTAGGGTAACTTTAGCCGACAAGGTTAATAGGATGGCAAATAATCTGATCACTTGGAACAGGGACGTTTTTGGCTACATCTTCCATAAAAAAAAAAAAAAAAAAAAAAGGAGAATCCATTCTAGATTGCAAGGTATTCAAAAAAGTCTAAGTGACAGGTTTAAACCTTACTTGGCTAAGCTTGAGATTGAGCTTAGAAAGGAATACAACCGTATCATTGAGCAAGAAGAGATTTTCTGACTCCAAAAATCTAGAAACATTTAGCTTAAGGAGGGAGATAGAAATACCAAATTCTTCCACCTTGCCACTATGGTTAGGAGAAGATATAACAAGCTTGAGGGTCTCAAAGGAGAGGATGGTATATGGAAGAATGATAAAGCTAGTATGAAATGTATTGCTACTTCTTACTTCAATAACCTTTTCTCCAGCCAGTCAACTTCTAACAATTATGACAGCCTACCTCGTTTGTTTCCTGTGCTGGAGGAGAGTGTGGTTGCTGAAATGAATAGGGAAGTTAGTGAAGAAGAGGTTAGAGCGAGCCTTTTTGGGATTGGTGGCCTCAAGGCTCCTGGCCTAGATGGTTTCCTTGCTGCCTTCTTTCAAAATTAGTGGGCTGTTTGCAAACATGACTTGGTTAGGTTAGTTATGGATAGCTTCAAAACTTGCACTTTCCCTACTAATCTAAACCAAACCCTTATTGTCCTTGTTCCCAAAGTTCCTAGCCCTCTTGAAATGACCCAACTCCGTCCTATTAGCCTTTGCAACACTGTCTACAAGATTATTAGCAAAGTTATTGTCCAAAGACTTAGAGACCTCATGCCTACTCTCATTAGCCCTAACCAAGTAGCCTTTGTCCCTAGCAGACAAATTCAGGATAATATTGTGGTGGCTCAAGAGGTATTACATAAGTTCAAGATTATGAAAGGTAGAAAAGGTATCTTTGCCTGGAAGATTGATCTTGCTAAAGCTTATGATAAGCTCCAATGGAGTTTTATCAAGAATGTGATCATGGAATTAGGTATTAGTGGCAGCCTTATGGAGTTAATTATGTGGTGTGTTACTAGTGTTCACTACAAAATTATTTTGAATGGGGAAATGACTGAGCAGTTCACTCCTGGATATGGTATTAGGCAAGGGAACCCTCTCTCTCCCTACCTCTTTGTGTTGTGTATAGAGAAGCTATCCCACTTAATCACCCAAAAGGTCCATTCTGGTATGTGGAAATGTGTTAAGATTTCTAGGGGGGGTCATATGATCTCCCACCTTTTCTTTGCTGATGACCTTATATTGTTTAGGCAAGCTACTATCCCCCAAGCTAAGATAATGAGGGAGTGTTTGGATGATTTTTGTAATTTATCAGGCCAGCAAGTTAGCTTCTCTAAATCTAGAATATTTTGCTCTGCTAATATCTCTGATGGAGTAGCTAGAAGTATTGCTGATGTTTGTGGTTCCCCTCTCACTAAAAATCTAGGCAATTATTTAGGGGTTCCACTCATTCATGGGAGAGTCACTAGTCGAACTTACAATGATTTGGTGGACAAAACCCAGAAAAGATTGGCGGCTTGGAAAAGCGATACTCTCTCTTTGGCAGGGAGAGCCACCCTAATAAAAGTTGTTACCTCTGCTCTACCGGTCTATGTTATGCAATCGGTCAAGCTCCCTGGTGAGTTATGTCTTAAATTGGACAAACTTAACAGGAATTTTCTTTGAGGGCATACTGACAACAAGAAAACTGTCCACCTCCTCAATTGGGACACTGTGTGTTTGCCTAGAAAGAGTGGTGGGCTGGGTATTAAGAAGACGAAATGCATGAACCAAGCCCTCCTTGCCAAAACTGGTTGGAGACTCCTCCAAAAGGATAAAGGCATCTGGTGTCATCTCCTTATGCATAAGTACCTCAATAATAAGTCCCTCACTGATTTTGATCTCATCAAAGGTAGCATCTGTTCTAGCACATGGAGAGGCATTGCTTTTGGAGCCAAGCTTGTTGCTAAAGGTCTGAGATGGAGGATAGGAAATGGGTGTCAGGTTCGGTTCTGGACTGAAGAGTGGGTGTTGATTATAGGTGCTCTCAAGGATTATGCTACTAGTACTTTATCTGATGAAAGTATACTTTTAACTGTTGATCATTATATGACAAATGGAGAGTGGAATGTCCAACAGTTATCCTCTGTCCTCCCTAGGCATATTGTCCATAGGATCTTCAGCATTCATGCAGGCAGAAATTGCAATGGGCTTGATAGAACCATTTGGAAATGGACTCAAGAAGGGGATTTCACTGTCAAGTCTGCCTATGAAGGGAAGCTAGAGGCTGACTGTCTTCCCCCATGGACTTGGAAGTTTATTTGGAACCTTAAGTTACCTCCTAAAGTGCAATACTTTCTTTGGCTTCTCCTGCATGGTAAAATTCTCACCAACTCCCAGAGGGCTGTTCGTGGCTTGACTGATGACACCTCTTCTCCAAGATGTGGGAGTGGCATTGAGGATATCAACCACTTGCTGCGTAGCTGCAGAATTTCTATTAAGTTTGGGAAAGTATATCGAAAGGAGTCACTTTGTCCACTGATTTTGGAAATGATTTGGATAGTTGGCTTGCTAGTAACCTCTGTAATGCTAAGGTGGTTAATGGTGTTCCTATTTGCTTGCAATTTTCTCTTGCTCTTTGGTTTATATGGAAATGGAGGTGTAGTAAGGCCTTCGATGTGACTTTCTCTATGCCCCAAGCCCCCAATCTGATTATCAGCAGGTGTTGCAGAGAGTGGCTGGAAGCTAATCTTGTTAATTCTACTATGGTCTCAAGGTCTATTGTGGTTGCTTGGAAGCCTCCATGTGTAGGTAGTGTTAAACTTAATGTTGATGGTGGGAGCAATGTTGATACTGGTACTATATATGCTGGGGGTGTTATTCGTGATCATTTGCGGAGTTGGATCAGAGGATTTGCCTTGAACAAGGGTATTGGTAGTGTTCTTGAGGTAGAATTTTAGGGCCTATTCGAAGGCCTTTCCATGGCTTGGAATGCAAGCTGCCGTGATGTTTGTGTTGAAACAGATTCCATGACTGCTTTGCAAATTATTGCCAAGGAACCCAACCCAAATCACCCTCTGTTCAGCCTCATCCAGAACTGCAGAAGGCTTATAAATGCATATTGGAACTGCAATGTGAATCATGTTTTTAGGGAGGGCAACAAACTGGCTGATGGTCTTACTCGTATGGGTGAAGGGTTGGAGACTGGCATCCATTTCTTTGAAGAGCCACCGCCTGCTGTTAGTAATATTTTTGTTAATGATTTGAGAGGCCTTGCCTGTTTAAGGACCTCTTCTACGCTAGCTAGTTGCTAGTTACTGGGCTTTTGCCCTCCTCTTTACCAAAAAAAAATATCATATATGTTTGTCTGTATTCTACCCTTTAGCAATCTAACAATTAAGATTTGACATCTAAATACAAATTATAAAATTAAAATATATTCGTTACGTACTAATCAAACAACTAATATGCATCACAGTATATGATTTGCTAGAATAATGAAATTACTTTTCAGTTGTACAAATTAGAGACTGGCCCCTAGCTTAATTACTTTGTTAGATACTGGCACTAGGAAGTAATTATCACTAGTAGTTGAGATCTTAAACTCTTCAAATATTTCTACTATTATATTCTTCATTTTTCAGGTTACTTGGATTGGAAGTTATATATATTTGTGTTACTTCTATATATTCTTTTTAAAATAAAAAAAAATAAAATAAAATAAAAATAAAAATAATTCTCATCTTTTTGTATCACAGAAATCATATGAAGAAATGAAGCATAGAATTGAAACTGCAACAGAACTTGGCCAAATCTCAGAAGAAATACGCCGAAAACACAAGGGATTTCATGAGTGGGATTCTGTCTCAAGTCGACATGACCACCAAACCATTCTTCAAGTATGTACTTAATTATTTTTATTTGTTATTACTGTTAATTATACATTTATACATTAATATTTTCTAGCTAGTAATTAATTATATACGTAGATACTGATTGATGGGAAAGACTGTGAGGCTGTGGATATTGAAGGACAACCTTTGCCAACTCTGGTGTACTTAGCACGTGAGAAGAGACCTCAGTTTCATCATAATTTTAAAGCAGGAGCAATGAATGCCCTTGTAAGCTACATTACCACATCATTTGTATGCTCATATAATGAAATATTGACATGTACTATTGAAGCTTCTATTTATTTCAAATTTATTTTCTACTAAACTTTGTAAATTTTCTTGCATGATTCGCGGATGATGAAATAGATAAGGGTGTCGTCAAGGATAAGCAACGGAAAAATTATTCTTAACGTAGATTGTGACATGTATTCGAACAATTCCGATGCAGTGAGAGATGCTCTCTGCTTTTTCATGGATGAAGAGCAAAGCCATAATGTTGCTTATGTGCAATATCCACAGAGCTTCTGTAATCCTACAAAAAATGACATTTATAGCAATAACTTGTCTGTGTTACAAGAGGTAGACAGAAGACTTGCCGATCTTCTAATTAATCAAGCTTAACCCTTTTTATTCGGTGGAGGAAATTTTGATCAATCTTGTGTTATGTGTAAAGGTAGAGCTTGCGGGGCTCGACTCCAATGGAGGCCCTTTCTCCATTGGTACCGGTTGCTTTCACAGAAGAGATACTCTTTGTGGGAAGAAATATAGCCAGGAATGTAATAAGCCAGATTGGAAGTGTTGTGCCAACGATACAAAAATCGAAGAGAGCAGAGAGGTATTAGAAGACACATGCAAGATTCTTGCAAGTTGCACCTATGAAGAGAACACTCTCTGGGGAAAAGAGGTGTTAATCTCTTCTCTCTCTGTGTCTTTGGGTCACACACAGACATGATCATATTAATGCATTAACTGTTGTTCTTTGCAGATGGGTTTGATGTACGGATGTCTAGTGGAGGACATAATCACTGGATATAGAATACAATGTAGAGGTTGGAGATCAACCCACTTTAATACTGAAAGGAAGGCTTTCGTGGGACTTGCTCCTACTACATTACTGCAGTCACTAGTGCAACATAAGAGATGGTCCGAGGGTCATTTACAGATATTCCTCTCCGAATACTGTCCTTATCTTTACGGACGTAAGAAAATTCCCCTGAAACTACAACTCGGATACAGTCTCTACTCTTTCTGGACTGTGAATTGTTTCGCTACTCTCTACTATATTTCGGTGCCATCCCTTTGCCTGCTCCGAGGCATCGCCTTGTTTCCAAAGATATCAAGTATATGGATTGTACCATTTGCATATGCATTCTTTGCCAACCGTGCATACAGTCTAGGAGAGTTTTTGTGGGTTGGAGGAACAATCAAAGGTTGGTGGCATGATCAGAGGATGTGGGTATTCAAAAGAACAACAAGAACAACTTCCTACTTGTTCGGATTCACTGACAACATACTGAGGCTACTAGGGTTCTCAAAATCTGCATTTGTAATCACAGCTAAGGTGGCGGAGGAGGACGTATCTCAAAGATTTGAGCAAGAGGTCATGGAATTTGGTGTTTCTTCACCAATGTTTACCGTTCTAGCAACACTTGCATTGCTCAACTTATTCAGTTTCATTGGAGGACTAAAGAGGGTGGTCCTGGATATGCAGAATGAAGTTTTAGACCTATTTGCCGCGCAGATAATTCTATGTGGGCTTGTGGTGTTGATTAACTTACCAGTCTACCAAGGACTCTTCTTCCGCAAGGACCTTGGCAAAATGCCTTCATCAGTAACATACCGTTCAATTGTATTTGCTTTATTGGCTTGCACAATAGCTGCATACTAAATACGGAAGCTCTTCTACGTCCACCTGCAAAGCAAAGCTTGAGAGAAGCTGTTACATTTGCAGAAACAATATATCAGTAACTATTATTGTCACATGCTTATGATCATTTCAGAACAAAATAAGATTATTAAGGAACATGAGTTTAACCAGAATATATGCACTTTTTAATTATGAAATTCCATTCAGCTCGTCGTAATACGTATATGTTTATTTTCTTTACTGAATTGGCAAGAGATGTATACAACATAAATATACTGCTATACACAGAGTCTTCAAAAAACTGATAATGTAATTCCTTGGAAATATCTTCTATGCTGAATATAATGTTACACATGTTGGAATATCTAGGATACTTAATTCTAGAATTAAAAATTAATTTGGATATTATGTAGTCTTGGAGTAAAACAGGTCTTTTTGTATTTTCTATGTGTTTGAGTACACTGCATCCAGATATGTATTCTAGGAGTCTTTTGTCAAATATAAATACAAGAGTCCATAGAACTCTCTATTATTAGAAAAATGATTAATAGAAGTTTAAGCTATGCTGTAGCAACTCAATTCACAGCAAAACCTATTTCCAAGACTACTTTAGAAACTTAAAACTTAATGGACAAACATTCAATGAGTTATTATATTTTTAAGAAAATTTGATTCAATCTAAAGAAGGTTATCCTTCAAGAGTCGATCTAGAGCTTGGTGAATTTAATTTCTTGAACAAGCCAATTTGGTTTAGAGTTCCAACAATACCTCCTATAAACCAAACTTGCTCTTCATTGCCAGACTTGTTACATTTCTTTTCAAAACTGGTCCTCCAAGTGGTTTTGTAAGGATATCAGCCTTCTGTTCATTAGTCTTGCAATATTCAACATGAACAACACCTTCATTCACAAGCTCTCTCAAGAAATGGTATCGAAACCGAATATGTTTTATTCTTCCATGAAGAACTGGATCCTTCAAAACTGAAATAGTTGAATTGTTGTCACAAAACAAGGTTGTTGGACCGGTTTGGACATGATTGAGTTTCTCCAAAATTCCACGCAACCAAAGTAGATGACATCCTACAAAAGAAGCAGTGATGTACTCGGCTTGTATGGTCGATAGTGCAACAATAGGCTGCTTCTTTGAACATCGTGCTATTACTCTAAAAATGTATCTAATACGAATACAATTAACTTAGAGGTGGGGTGAATAGGTTATTTACTAATTAATTACCAATTTTTTAATCAGTCAATGTTAATAGCAAACAGCACTATAAAAATCAAGTATAAAAATGCGGAAATTAAATGATACTTGATTTTTACGTAGGAAACTTTCAACTGGTAAAAGCCCACGGGACTAGCCTTGCTAGCAACTTAAACCATAGAAATCTACTATATAAAAAGTAGGTTACATCCTCAAATGATACATGGACACTCACTTGTTAGGTATATAAATGTTCGTATTTGAGACCCCTAATTCCTTACGTTCTTGAGTGAAATTAGATATTTTAACATGTTTATTGAGAGTGTGTAGAATATAGCTCTTGAAATGAGTTTGAAGATAAAAAGGTGATTTTAGTGGAGTTTGAAAAAAATGCTTTTGTAGCGCGACCAACTTGTAAAGACCATAACTCCTTTCTCATATCGAACTAGGTGAAGATCCACATATATTTGGAAAGCCCTAGATGTCTAGTTTTCTAGAGGAAGTTATGGCCGATTTAGTAACTGAAGGTTAGAGCTGGAAAAGTCAACCGCGGCCTAGACTGCGGTTTGTGCATAACGGCCTACGTAGCAGCCTAAGTTGTAGAAAATTCCAGAGAAATTCCATGGTTGACCTATGGAGCATCCTAGACCGCGGTTTGACATATTTTTGGCTGAAAACCACTTCGAATTGGTCCAGAATTGTCCTAAAACTTTCCAAATCAAATCCTAATGACTCTAGAAGACCAAGACATGTTTGGGAAACATTCTAAACTCAAAATAGGAGTCGATCTTCAAAAGAGGAAATCCAAGTAAGGAAAGAATTCGCATTCCTTGTTTCATTCTACTTTCCCACTTGGTGAGTTTTCTACAACAAAGCAAATTGGGAGTCCACAAGGAGAAGTCAACGATAAATACCAAGAGTTTTCTACAATAGAGGAGTTAGAGATTCATTATTCAAGATTGAAGACGGAAGATCCTTTGTAGTTTTAAATCTCTCTTCTTCTACCTTTCTTTAGTTTAATGTTTCTATTTGCTTTCGTAGTTATGATTTATAGCTAAACTTCTCTTAGCTAAGGCGAACTTGAAGCCCTAGACATGATTTTAATTTCTTAGACATATTGTTGTTTTAATTGAGTATTATTTTTCTTACATGATGAATTCAATTTTCCCATAAAAATTGTCTTTCTTTTATTATGTTTCTTTGATTGATCACCTTAGGAGCATGGTTTTAGGATTTATGTTACAAGGATACAAGTCAGGACACCATACGAATCTATCCTTGGTTATAACAATTAATTAAAATAAGACTAAATTAAGGGAAGTTGCTTCGTAAATTACCTAGAATAGATACTTCCATTCAGCTCACCATACAAGTTTATTTTCTTTACTGAATTGGCAAGAGATGTATACAGTATTCAACAAAACATAATATTCGTTGGAAATATCTTCTATGCTGAATATAATGTTACACATTTATGTGAAACTTAATTTAAAGGTAACTACAAGGAGGAAAAGAAAAAAAAAAATGAAAAGTTACACTGATTGGATGATATGGCGAACAAAGGCTAACTATCTGTGTATGATCTGCTCTACTCTTTCTTTTTATTCAGTAGACAAATCGCATAGAAGTGATAATGTAATCAATTCATAACTTGGAAAGTCTCGCCCTCGCATCAGGCCTGCAAAATGCAGAGTTTTTCATGACCAAAAGGAACATCTTAATACTGTACGAGCAAATAGATCAAATGAATTCATAACACAAGAAGAGAAACAAAAATATTATGGGGGATTTCTTATATTTCAAGGGCGTTAAGTGATTGATTAGGTTTCAGATGAGGATTGGGATTTTATTTTATATTTACTTGATTCATTGATATCTCCTCATTAATAATTGTGATGGGGAATATGGAATAATTATCTACATAATATTAGTTATCAATAATTATCTCTTTAAGAAATTAGTTTAGGTTTGTTTCATCTTTATGAGGAGTGAGTTTTAGATGTTTATCCATTCTATGTTAGCAACTATAAAAGGCACCTTCAGAGCCATTTTGTAATTAGATTTGATTAGCGAATTGAATGATTAATGTGTTCTTCTAGTCTCATATGTTCTACTGAGTTTCTCCATTTTCTGTTCAATCTCTATTTCTAAACTCTAATTTTACATTTCTATCTATTTCTATCTTGATTAAGTATTAGTCTCCCTACTTCTACTGTTCGTCCTACATCAGTTTGGTATCAGAGCCAACTATCGATCCGTACACACTTCCGCAACCCTACAGACAAATCATTTTCACAACTCAAACCACAAAATACAGCCAGAAAAAACAAAAACAAAAAAACAACTCAGTCAAACAATTCAACATCAGCCTCCACACGCCACCTCCAGCCACCGCACATGACCACTACCGACCACACCACTAGAACCGAAAACCGCCGGTCAGCATTTTCTTCTTCATCACCAACCTCCAGTTCTGCCTCCATCAAGGCAGATCTACAAGCCAAGACAGTCTGCCACAGCCTCACCATTGCTGCCGTACAACGGCACGTGAAGCTTCACCGTCTGTCCCAAACGAAGAGTCAGCAACCGATCCTTCTGTACCGGGGCCCTCTCATTGATTTCTGATATTTGGAGGGTCTAGTTGGAATTTTCCTAGGCTTTTGCGCAAATTCCGTAATCTGCTGGGCTTTTCTTTTCACAGTTTCTGATAATACTGTGGTGTTTGAGAAATTCTGCATACAGGAGGGACTTTTTAGAAATTAACCCATGACAAAAAATTTCATTCAAGTCCAGATTTCCATATGCTTCATACTGCATGCCCTCTAATCCACCACCATCATCGATGTCAGAATATCCAGATTATTACTATGGCTTTGATTATTCTTGAAACTAATTATACACACCGTGCTATAATTAATTTCAATTGGTATCAGAGCAAGTTCCTAGACATACATAGGTGATCCTTGCTTATTTTAGTGTGTTTTGCATTTTGTGTGATTTTTTATCATTCATACATTTGCATTTATTTCATTCATTCATAAACACTATGAGTGGAAACGGTGGCAACCATGAGGGGGCTTCTAGCACGAGACCTCCTCTCCTCACCGGATTGAACTATTCCCAATGGAAAGGGAAGATGGAATCTTATATATGCCAAATTCATGACCGGGCATGGATGTCGATTGAAGATGGATATGATCTCCCTATGATGACTCCCGCGGGTGGAGGACAAGATGTTTTGAAGCCTAAGGCGCAATGGAACGCGCAAGAGTTTGAGGCTTCAAAGTGGAATAGGAAGGCGATGCATGCCATCATGTGTGCAATGGATGAGAATCAGTACAAGCTTATTCAGAATACTCAGATTGCAAAAACGGCATGGGACATCCTTCAAGTTGCACATGAGGGAACCGAGGTGGTGAAGGAGTCCAAGCTTCAAATCCTCCAAACTCAATTTGAGTTACTTAGGATGAGAGAGGATGAATGCTTCAATGACTTCAAAATCAAATTGATGGACATTGTAAATCAAAGCCATCAACTCGGAGACCCGTATTCGGATAGGAGAGTCAAGAAAAAAATTATGAGATCTCTCCCCGATAGGTTTGAATCAAAGGTGACGGCCATAAAAGAAAATAGTGGCTACATGGATATGAAGCCAAATGAGGTGATTGGACGTCTCCTTGCATATGAGTCTAGGAAGGCTCCTAGCACCACTACTCCTCCTAAGAAGTCTAAAGGAATAGCTTTGAAAGCATCTAAGGATGCAAAGGAGGCAAAGCATGAATCGGATGAAGACCTTGCCTTATTCGTGAAAAGGTTTAATAAAGTTATGGGATTCAAGAAGAAGAAGGGATTTGGGTCAAGAGAACAAGACTTGAAGAAAAAAGGTTCCTTCAAGAAGTTTGAGCCTAGACAAGAAAGGACCGAAAGGAAAGGGGTCCGGTGCTTTGAATGTAGTGGGATTGGTCACTTTGCCCCCGAATGTGCTAATCACAATGAAAAGAAGAAGGGTAAAGTGATAGCCGCCACTTGGAGTGAGAGTAGTGATGACTCCAATGAGGAAGATGAGTCTTCAAGTGAAGAAGAACTCATGGCTAACCTCCTAGCTTTTGCCTCCTCACATAAGAGCAAAAGTGGTAGTGAGAGAGAGGAAATGAGTCAAGAGGAAAATGACTCAAGTGAAGTAGAAAGTGACTCCTCTTCTATTTCCATAAAGAAATTTGTGGAGCAAAAGGTGCTTGCTAAATACCATGCCGAGTTCAATGATTTAGCAATTAAAAGCACAAGAAAGATTTGAGAGGTTGAGAGAAGAGAACCTTGAACTTTCGGCTCACAATGACCACTTAAGTGAACAAGTGGAAAGATTGAAGAGGAGAGAGGATAAGTTAATTGAGGAGTTAGACTTATCCAAGAGAAGTGAAGAAGGCTTGAAGAGGGAACTTGTAGAAGTTAAAGGGTCCTTGGCTAGGATAGATTCTAGCACCAAGAAGTTTGACCATATGCTTGGTGTTGGAAAGAGTCCATGTGACATGAGGGGTCTTGGGTATGAAGATGACAAGAAGATCTCTACCTCTAACAAGACAGTGTTTGTCAAGAGTTTGAGGAACGAAGAAACCTCATTTGTGCAAATTCCTAGGAAGAAATTAGAAGTAGGACAATGCTCTAATGCACAAGTGAAGATGGGGCCAAGAAGGCAACCTCAAGCTCAACCCCCTAGGGTCCCTCAAGCCAACACTCCTCCACACTTGGCTCACAAAGGAAAGAGACCAATCATGCAACCTCAAGTTAGGAAGCAACCTAAACCGGTTCAACAACGAAGATGGAATGAACCCATTCATCCACAAAGACAAGGACAAGATATGATTCCTTATTTTACTCCTATATGTCACTTTTGTGGATTTGATGGTCATATTAGACCACATTGCTTTCGATATATAAAAATGTGTAGAACACGAAGCATGATTGAAAAGAGAAAGAATAGAGCCAAGATGCATGTTCCTAGGAATGATAATATTGATTTGCATGATTCTAGGAATAGTAGAGCACATGTACCAAAGACCACTAAGAAAGCTAAAATTGTTGCTAAGTGGATTAGAAAGAATGAAAATGTTTGCCATGTTGCACAAATAGCCTTGAAGGCAAATTCTTCTAATTTTTGGTATTTGGATAGTGGGTGCTCTAGGCACATGACGGGAAACAAGAGTTTCTTCGAGACTCTTGTTATGGAGGAAGGTGGAAATGTCACTTTTGGTGATGGATCCAAAAGAAATGTTGTAAGGAAAGGAACTATTTCCGTTCCCGGATTACCCTCCTTATCCAATGCTTTATTGGTTGATAGCTTGAAAGCTAATTTAATAAGCATTTCACATCTTAGTGATGAAGGATATTCCGTCTTGTTTTCTAAAGATTATTGCTCTATCCTAAAACCCGATGGACAAACCTTGTTAAAGGGCTTGAGATCTAGCGACAATTGTTATTGTCTTGAAGCTAGTATTGTATCTAATCATGTGTCCATGGATGAGCAAATTGAGTTGTGGCATGAAAGACTTGGCCACATAAACTTTAGGGATCTACGGACCCTTGGAAAGTTCGAGTGTGTGCGTGGCCTCCCTAAGCTTGGGAAGAAAGCCAATGGTGTTTGTGGACCTTGCCAACAAGGAAAGCAAACTAAAAGCATGCACAAAAAGGGTAAGTATCTCACCACCAAGGAGCCTCTTGAGCTTCTCCACATGGACCTCATGGGTCCCATGCAAACCGAAAGTTTGGGTGGAAAGAGATACATTTTCGTTTGTGTTGATGATTTCTCTAGATTCACATGGACATATTTTCTTAGAGAAAAATCCGAAACTTTTGATAAGTTTAAAATGCTTTGTAATAAAATACAAAATGAGATGAACTCTAATATTAAAAGCATAAAACGGATTAGAAGTGACCATGGGAGGGAATTTGAGAATGCTACCTTTGAAACCTTTTGTAATGGTTTAGGTATCTCCCATGAGTTTTCGGCTCCTAGGACACCTCAACAAAATAGAATTGTTGAGAGGAAAAATAGAGTCCTTCAAGAGATGGCCCGTGTGATGTTGCTTAGCAACAATGTCCCTAGGAACCTATGGGCCGAAGCCATCAATACGGTTTGCTATATAGGAAATAGAGTTTTCCTAAAGCCCGGTACTAGAAACACCTCCTATGAGTTATGGAAAGGCAAGAGGCCAAATGTTAGCTACTTCCACACTTTTGGAAGCAAATGCTACATTTTGAATGACCGTGATCAACTTGGCAAATTCGATGCTAAGAGTGATGAGGGTATTTTTATTGGCTATGCCTTGAATAGTAGAGCCTATAGAGTTTTCAACTTAAAAACTCTAAGTGTTATGGAATCATCTAATGTCGTATTTGATGATACTAGGCTCAAGTCTAATGATCATGAGGAGGAGGTTATTTTTAGTGATGTTTCTCCTTTGGAGAAGGTTGTGGTGTCTCCTAATGTTGGGACATCTAATGCCAACAATGATGACACACAACCTATTGATAGAGTTCCTCCCTTGGACTCTAAAGAACCCGCTCCATGGGTTAGGAAACTCCATGATAAAGAAGATATCATTGGAGAGGTTAATGAGGGTGTTAGGACTAGACGTCAACTTGCTAATCTTATTAGCTACACTTGCTACACCTCTCAAATTGAACCTAAAAAGGTTGAAGAAGCCTTAAATGATGAGTTTTGGGTTCTTGCCATGCAAGAAGAGCTAAACCAATTCGAAAGGAATGAGGTTTGGACTCTAGTTCCTAGGCCTAAGACCACTAATGTCATAGGCACTAAATAGATATTTAGGAACAAATCTGATGAGGATGGCAACATAGTGCGGAACAAGGCTAGACTTGTAGCACAAGGGTACTCTCAAATTGAGGGTATCGACTTTGAGGAGACTTTTGCTCCCGTTACCCGTTTAGAGTCCATTCGGCTTCTCTTGTCCATTTCTTGTGTGCACAAGTTCAAATTGCACCAAATGGATGTCAAGAGTGCCTTCCTCAATGGCTTCTTGCAAGAGGAAGTGTTTGTTGAACAACCCAAGGGGTTTGTGGATGCTCACCACCCCAACCATGTCTATCGCCTCAAGAAGGCTCTATATGGGTTGAAACAAGCACCGAGGGCTTGGTATGAGCGCCTCACTAAATTTCTTGTTGACAATAACTATACAAGAGGTAGTGTTGACAAGACACTATTCATCAAAAAAGACAATGATGAGCTTTTCATAGCTCAAATATATGTTGATGACATAGTGTTTGGCTCCACCAACAACACCAAGGTCCAACAATTTGTTAATGTCATGTCTCATGAATTTGAGATGAGTCTTGTTGGTGAGCTTAGTTACTTCCTAGGTTTGCAAATTAGGCAACTAGATGATGGGATTCTCATAACCCAAGCCAAATATGCCAAAAACCTAGTGAAGAAGTTTGGTCTTGAAAAAGCCAAACATTGTGACACTCCTATGAGCACCACTTTGAAGCTAAGCAAGGATGCTAGCGGTAAAAGTGTGGACCAAACCTTATATCGTGGCATGATAGGGAGCTTGCTCTATTTGACCGCAAGTAGGCCCGATATATCATTTAGTGTAGGAGTTTGTGCTAGGTACCAATCCGATCCCAAGGAGTCCCATCTCTCTTCGGTTAAGAGAGTCATTCGCTTTGTGAATGGGACTTCCAACTATGGGATTTGGTACTCATTTGACACTAATCCTAGTCTTGTAGGATATAGTGATGCGGATTGGGCAGGAAATTGTGATGATAGGAAGAGCACATCGGGCGGTTGCTTCTTTCTAGGCAACAACTTGGTGTCTTGGTTTTGCAAGAAGCAAAACTCGATTTCCTTGTCCACGGCAGAAGCCGAATACATAGCCGCAGGGAGTGGATGCACTCAACTTATATGGATGAAGCAAATGCTAGTAGACTACGAATTCAACCAAGGTACTCTCACTCTCTTTTGTGATAATATGAGTGCAATTAATATTTCCAAGAATCCGGTGCAACATTCTAGAACTAAGCATATTGACATCCGACATCACTTCATTAGAGAGTTTGTTGAAAATAAATGCATAGTACTTGAACATGTAGATACTAATGATCAACTTGCGGACCTATTTACTAAACCTTTAGATGCTACTCGATTTAAAACTCTTAGTAGATCTATTGGGATATGTCTTGTGGAGTGATGTGTTCTATGATTGACCCCATATGGGGAACTCAAGCAAAGAGAGCTATTTTGCATTCTTGTATCTTGCAAAAAATTTGAAATATCTTATGCATCTTCTTTTGATTGCTTGAGTAAGCTTGGTTGTACATATGTATATATGTTCTCAAATTCTATAAGTGTGAACCTTGCTTGTTTACAATCTATGTCATATTTTTGTTCAAACATGCATTTTTGGACTAGGAGATTTACATAAGAAGTATGATGTGAATGACCTATAGTTATCTCCATGACATGATGATTCTTATTAATAACATGCTAATGCCAAATGAAAAAGCATGAAATTCATATAACATGCTCACATGAAAAGCATAAATTGATGATTGCATATTCTTAAAATGCAAAACTTGTGTGAAAGCTTATGAGACTTAAAATGAATAAAGGATCTTGTATCCGTTCAAAGGAATTGTTATTCCAAATGTCTCTCTTTCTTTATTGGTTGAACATGACTACTATCATACGGATATCTTATCCGGAAAAATCAAATAGGGTGCAAAGTCGCTCATGCCATGTTTCGCTTATAAAGTTGGATATAGTTACTCATATATTAAAATCAAAAACTCTATATCCTTGCTTTTCTCATGACATTGGTGAAATTGGTTTGAATTCTAATTAGAAACCTTTGTCATTTGCTTTGCCAAATACCATTGTATTTTGGACTTGAATGCTATATGTCTTGTATGCAAAGCATATTGGATTCACACATTTTCTCAAATAAATCTCCTTGTTTCCAATTAATTGAAGTGTATAAAGTGACTTATATGTATATGCAAATAACTTGCATGCTTCTATCTCTCGTTGCTATGAGTGACCCGGTTGGGGACTACTCCTTTGCCTATATCATGACAAAAAGGGGGAGTAGAATATGGTAAGGGGAGATGCAAATTGGTGCTGCAATTGTGCACTTTGGGGAGATAATGCATTGAGGGGGAGTAACCCTTTGAGGAGGAGCATTGCATTTATCATACATTGCATATATTTTGTAATGTTGTGCCTAAATTCTAAAAATGCAAATGCTTGTTTTGATGTCACTTGATTAATCTCACATGTACTTTTTGGAAAAATATAGAAACTTTATTTTGTAGGGTTGGTTGTTCTACAAGAGATTGGAGCATTGAAGATTTTATTTTGTTTATTATCTCTTTGTATTGTAGAAGATCTATGTTATCCCGTTGTTTCTATTTTTTTGTGAGGAATCAATGTGAGTGGTGGTTTTGTCACGAAATAGCCAAAGGGGGAGATTATAAGGATTCCCATAGTTTTTAATTGGCTTATTTCGTGATCAAACCATATGTTAGGATCATGTAAGGGTAGCTTAGGAATGTGTTCAAGCTCAAGGCCCTTGCAAGTGTTAGGCACTCCAAAGGTATATGTTTAGTGCTTAATTTTCTATGAAGAGATTTAGTGCACACACTCACTTAGCATACTTGCATTTGTGTGCATTCTCTTCACATGTCACTTATCACACTTGCACTTCTTTGTTATATTTTTATGTGTGGATTTGTCCATAGATGAGTTCCGAGCGATTCGAAGACTTGTCTATATGTTTCGGATGATTTCCGAGACATTTGGGACATTCCGTGTTTTTATCGGAAACCGAAATTCAATTCCGAGCTTAAATTGAAAGGTTATATAATTTTCCATATTTATAATTGAGTTCGGGTTAATTTTTCGAAGACGGAATTGAATTTCGAATTCCAAGTTCAGAACTGGACTGAAGGCTTTGTGTGTCATGATTGCAACACAAAGAGAGGTGGCATGTGATGGCATGTGTGTGGCAATTTTAGCTTTTTGCCCCGTTGGCCACACCACACCCACGCCAAATTCTTCTCTCTGCCCGCGTTGCTTGCACGGGGTCACACACGGCCCTGTTTCATTTTTTTCTTCTTTATTTTGTTTGCTTTTTATATTGTTTGTTTGTATGTTAAAATATATATATATATATATATATATATAATAACGAGTTCTGAATTCTGATATGTATATAATATATATATGTTTGCTTTTACTTTTTTTGTCTTTTGCATACATTATATATTATATATATATTTATTCGTGCTTCACCTAACTTTTGTCTTTTGTGTCTTTTGCTTATATTAAATATATATTTATGTATTGATAGAACGATGGCGTTTTTTTTTTTTTTTTCTTTTTTGTTTCTTGACCTGATTCTTGTTTGTATATATATACATTTTCTTCTTCATTTTTTCAAGAAGGCAAACATACACACTTTGAGAGAGCAAAAATATCTTCAAGAGAAAAACCCCCAAGAACTTGTCTTTAACTCTCAAAACTCATTTTCATATGCATCAAAATATCATCTAAGCATTTTCTAACATAGTTAGGATGTTTACTTGCATGGGTCTTGGTCAACACACTTCCCTTGGTATGTTCTTCACTATTATCATTTATAATTAGTATTTTATTTATCAAGACATCTCTTTTATTATTTGATTGTTCTTAGATTAAAATCTAATATTCAAAATAGAGATTGTTGTGTTGACATGATTGAGTGTTGTATTGTGATAGCTAATTAGGTTTTGTGCTTAATCTTGATTAGCTAAACTATTTGATTGAACATATCATTTAGTTTTTAATATCTAGGATTGTTCTAATTGCATATTAATCATCTTAGATAAGCATATAGGGTTTCCCTTGCTCTATGTTGCATTTTGGATATTCACATATATTCACTTAGGGTTGTATTCTCTTCATAGAGAAAGTAAGCCTTGTGTGTAGCATCCGGGATTATGTTGCTTAGATCGCAAGCAAATTGAACTAGGTTCACTCATACAGGGATTAGGTAGGTGTGTGTGTTTGCCTTCTTGAAAAAAAGAAGAAGAAAATGTATATATATACAAACAAGAATCAGGTCAAGAAACAAAAAAGAAAAAAAAAAAAAAAAAACACCATCGTTTTATCAATACATAAATATATATTTAATATAAGCAAAAGACACAAAAGACAAAAGTTAGGTGAAGCACGAATAAATATATATATAATATATAATGTATGCAAAAGACAAAAAAAGTAAAAGCAAACATATATATATATTATATACATATCAGAATTCAGAACTCATTATATATATATATATATATATATATATATATATATTAACATACAAACAAACAATATAAAAAGCAAACAAAATAAAGAAGAAAAAAATGAAACAGGGCCGTGTGTGACCCCGTGCAAGCAACGCGGGCAGAGAGAAGAATTTGGCGTGGGTGTGGCGTGGCCAACGGGGCAAAAAGATAAAATTGCCACACACATACCATCACATGCCACCTCTCTTTGTGTTGCAATCATAACACACAAAGCCTTCAGTCCAGTTCTAAACTCGGAATTCGGAATTCAATTCCGTCTTCGGAAAATTAACCCGAACTCAATTATAAATATGGAAAATTATATAACCTTTCAATTTAAGCTCGGAATTGAATTTCGGTTTCCGATAAAAACACGGAATGTCCCAAATGTCTCGGAAATCATCCAAAACATATAGACAAGTCTTCGAATCGCTCGGAACTCATCTATGGACAAATCCACGCATAAAAATATAACAAAGAAGTGCAAGTGTGATAAGTGACATGTGAAGAGAATGCACACAAATGCAAGTATGCTAAGTGAGTGTGTGCACTAAATCTCTTCATAGAAAATTAAGCACTAAACATATACCTTTGGAGTGCTTAACACTTGCAAGGGCGTTGAGCTTGAATACATTCCTAAGCTACCCTTACATGATCCCCACATATGGTTTGATCACGAAATAAGCCAATTAAAAACTACGGGAATCCTTACAATTTTGATCATGAATCAGAATATATTTATCCTTAATATTATGAAGATTTCAATCCTTATCCCATTGAGGAGCCGAACCGAGTTCTCCTAGTTACGATCCATTATATGCTTTATCCTATTAATGAGGAAGTGCTATATCAAGTATTTTCTCCTTATGGATTTGTGGATAGGATCGTCAGATGTCAGAAGTCAACTTGTGTTCAAGCCTTTATCTGGAGAGTGCTCTTTTAGCAAGAAGTTCTCTTCAGAGTCGAGGTATTTATGATGATTGTTGTTAGCTAGACATCCAATTCTCAAACTTTGATGAGTTGCCAGCAATCTGCAAAGTTAAGCAATATGCTCACCAGTGTAAACAACAAGAACTCATAGATGCGTGTCTTGGGTGTCTTAAGACTTGCCGAAATATTCTTTCCAAGTATTTTAAGCAGGAAAACGACCTAATTGAGGAAGGAAATAGCAATAAAGTGCACGATGCCGCAGAGACGATTGATCCATCACAACCCACTTCAAAAGTATATGGACCAAGTGGTCATATTCTTGAAGTTCAAGTGGCCAATCACTCATCCTCGCTTGTGGTTCAAACTCATGAAACGGTGAACAGGTTGTCACTAAACCGATTAAGCTAGTTGAAGTGATATGGTTAATAGATGTACCAATGGGCTCTACAATTACTCATTTTCCTATGCCTATGACGAATGGACCTTAGGTTGATGAATCGGCCGCCTCAACAAGGATCAAGTTGTGGTATTTTCTTGTTCGATGGCTACAACTAGTTTGACTCGACTCGACAGGAGTCGAGTTTTTCTTAGTGGAGGAGAATGATGGTGAAATAGGGAATAATTATCTACATAATATTAGTTATCAATAATTATCTCCTTAAGAGATTAGTTTAGGTTTGTTTTATCTTTATCGGAAGTTTTAAATGTTTTATCTATTTTATGTTAGCAACTATAAAAGGCACCTTCAGAGCCTTTTTGTAATCAGGCTTGATTAGTGAATTGAATGATTAATGTGTTCTTCTAGTCTCATATGTTCTTCTGACTTTCTCCCATTTCTATTCAATCTCTATTTCTAAACCCTAATTCTATATTTCTATCTATTTCTATCTTAATTATGTACTAGTCTCCCTATTTTTATTTTTTGTCCTACATCAAATTGTTGTCAGGATTATTTGTGGAAATGTAAAGAGATGGTGAAATTCATAAGTAAATGGAGCATACGCCTTACAAATGTAAAATGCTTACATGAACTCAAGAACAAGGGCAGATGCCCCGCCACCACCGTTGCAAATGCCAGCAACCCCGTACTTTCTTTTCTTCTGCCTCAGTACCTGTAACATCAAGCCACCTTCACTGAGATTGTCCCAAAAGATAATACAAAGACTAAACAGATATCATTCATCTTCCATTACATTAAAAACAGGCATCATCCCCCATATAATTTTCACACCGAGAAAAAGAAAGGGCTGGGAGGAAGTTAGGATTTCCTTGCAGCCATATTATTATTTGAGCATAAATAGTGAAGAGCAGCAAGAGAGAGAAGGGATATACAATGATATTTGGCTGAATCATGACCAATAAAATACCCAAGAACAGAAAGAAAAAAAAAAGAAAGCAATAAGCCTTTTAAATTACCCCTAATAATGTGACCAAAATACGAGCTCCACTACACCCTAACGGATGTCCCAAAGATACAGCTCCACCATGCACGTTAACTTTTTCCTGCATTTAGATTATTGGAAAGGCACAATAATATATGAATCAATGGACTTAATGGAAGCACAATGAAACAGCCTAAAAGCAATTAATAACATAATTTAAGCATGATGAAGTTATAATATAACAAAGCTCAGGTAAGACTCACAGGACTAAGACCAAGCAGTTTTTGATTGGCAAGAGCTACAACCTGCAAAGAGGAACTTAGTACAGAAACCAGTAATAAACCAATGAATTACAGGACACTGGCAGTTCAAAGGGTAAAAGTATAGTATATTACAGAAAACGCTTCATTTATTTCATAATAATCTATCTGAGAAGCCTCCAAACCAGCATTTGATATGGCTTTTGGTATTGCAAGAGATGGGGCAGTTGTGAACCATTCTGGAGCCTGCAAAGACAATATTGCTTCAGCACCAACTTTTCAATAATCTGCCAACACCGAGATGACTACAAGAAATATTATTTGAGCTACCTGAGCTGCATCGGCATATCCTCTGATCTTGGCAATTACTTGCAAGCCAAGCTCAAGTGCCTTTGCTCCACTCACTAGCACTAGTGCTGCTGCACCATCACTATCCACAAAAAAAGATCAGCCTATAAATGATGAGGAAAGCTCCCTTGAACCAAAATGATAATATATTATACAGTATAAACAAATCTACGATGGTATCACAGATCTTTGATTAAGATATAACAAACCTATTGTTTTTGGTAAGTCAAAGTAATATTTGAACCAGAGTTACCGGTGTAATTTGTTTGTTAATTTCAAGTGCAGCCATAAGTGGCATTACATTTGTGTGAAAACATATATGCCTCGATATCTTGTCAAAAAAACTTCTTATTTATTTCAAACTCAGAATCAGAATGCAATTTCTATCACACCTAATTGATCATTTCACTACAGTAATACACAATGATTTCAGCTGTTACACTCGTAGAGAGAGAGAGAGAGAGAGAGAGACCTTATGATAGAAGCATTCCCAGCAGTAACTGAACCCCCATCCTTAAAACTTGGTCTGAGCTTCTTCAGTTTTGAAGCATCGAACTAGCAAAATATATACAAAAAGAGTGGGGCAAATGATGAGTAACAAGCTAGTAATGCCATGATGGATATATATCTTGCACAAGCTATTCCCATCCTATCTGTTCTATATAGTTTATACCTTTTCTAGACCTTCGTCCTTATCAACAACTGTGTATGGTTTCCCTCTTCCACCAGAAACTTCAACCTGCATGTAGATAAGAAAATCATGAATTGATATTGAGACCATACCAAAGCAATAAACTTTTTACAAAGTAGAGTAAAATTAAATATCACACCGGAGCTATTTCCCAAGCAAAGTGGCCAGAATTTTGTGCAGACTTCCCACACTCAAAGCTTCTAATAGCATAAGAATCCTACAAGAAAGCGTAGACATATCAGAAGTGAAAATCATCCGCATTAAGAAAAATATGACATCTTCAAGGTCACCTAGAATATCTGAGGAATAGTAATGACCACAGTAAATTAAATCAGGTGAATTGAAACATAAATCAGTATTTCCAAATAATGTAATGCTGGTTGTAGGACAAATTGATAAGCCCAATAACTATAAGGATGACTGAGACGTCATCAAAAGATTTAGACAAAAAATAAGATCCTAGGTTAGACAAAAGACAATAGCTAAAACGTAACTATGAAACTCAATTAAGTGCTAAGTATCAAGCTTGAAACATAAATCAGTATTTACAAATAATGTGAAGCTGGTTGTAGGACAAATTGGTAAGCTCAATGACCGTAAGTATGACTGAGACATCATCAAGAGATTCAGACAAAAAAACAAGATCCCAGGTTAGATAGCTAAAACTTAACTATGAAACTAATTGTTCTAAGTATCAAGCGTGTGAATCACATAGTAAAATATTGAACTATATGACTGAATAATACCTGCTCTTCTCTAGTAATATTATGATGATCAGCACATATTTCTGCACATACTCCCATTCCAAAGTCGTTATAGACATCCCACAGGCCATCTTTGAGCATGCCATCAACAATAGTATCATGTCCCAGTCGAGATCCCTTTCTGTTAACAAAACAGAATACTTACAATAGGAACAGTAAGAAAAGATTATGCAAAATATTAAGTTCTTTACTGCATCAACAACTACATTTTATTAACACAGCTGCAAGCACAACAAGACAAACAAACAAGATAATGACCAAACACTATGCCCATCCTTTTTTCTTTGGGATGCAGATTTTGCTGCATGAGCTTCCACTCAACCAGGCACCAATTGTACTATATACCAAAAATATTAACAAGACAGGACCAGAATACCATATACAATTTAAATAGGGATTAACTCATTCAAAGAATGTAGCAACTTTTATAAACATAGTCGGACAAAAGAGAGACTGGATAAAGATCAGTTATATTCATTGAACCCATCTGAGCTCACCTTCAGATAGAGAAACCTCACTTAACCAAAATTTTCATATCAAAATTGACCGAATCACCATCTAATGACCAAGGTAAGCATAATGATAAACCATTCAATTGCTCATTCAATATGGTCACTTAAATTGAATAGGACATATGTTGTTTTCATTCCAATTCAACGTTCCACTTCCAGAAGCCATGATCACAAGAAGAAAATAAGAAGCAAGAAACAATTCAATCTCACCTTGCTGCTGCTAGATACTTGGGTGCATTAGACATGCTCTCCATGCCACCAGCGACAACAAAATCATTGAACCCCAATTCAATACTCTGTGCTGCAAACATTACAGCTGAAACCCCACCAAAAAAGAAACAAAGATCATACCAATTGCACATCCATATGACCACCCAACAATGAAAGCATCAAAATTTCCATATAAAGCACCAACCTTTCATGCCAGAAGAACAAACTTTGTTGATGGTGGTACATATAACCGAATTGGGTATCCCGGCGCCTAATGCGGCCTGTCTGGCGGGAGCCTGTCCCAAATTGGCGCTTAGAACATTCCCAAAGAAGACTTCTTGAACAAGGGACGGACTCACGTTTGCCCTATTAAGAGCACCTATAAATTTCGACATCAAAAACTAAAGTTCAGAGTAAATTTTAGTTCTAAAAGAATGACAAAGCTAACGGGGTTGTGATGATTTACGCTGAATAGCAATGGAGCCAAGCTTTGTAGCTGATAAGGATGAGAGCGAGCCCAAAAAGCCGCCCATAGGCGTACGTGCAACACCCACAATACAAACATCTGCGCCCACAAAAAACAAAATCAAAATTTAAGAAAGAAAAAACAGAACCCAGTTGTGGATGAAGAAGAGACAAGTGAAAAAAGCAACCTCGAGGTCTGATAGAATCTGATGATGACGATGGAGCATCCATACTAAAGTTTTGCAAAGAGAAAGAGAGATGATGGGATTGAATTTGAGTTCTGGTTTGTGTTGTGTGGCCTCCTTCGTGTTGGTATCGTGAACGATTTGATTTTTTAGTTTTCGTCTTGAAAAACTTAAAATAATGGATGCATCAACTTATCACTTATCAGTTGACATCACGTGGTTCGGTTTCAGTTTTTAACAGTGTTGTGTATTCACAATTAAACAATAAGAAGGTGAAGTGACCGACTCTTTCAAACCTAGGTGTGGTATTAGGCAAGGAGACCCTCTCTCCCCTTATATATTTGTGTTTTGCATGGAAAAATTATCCCATTTGATCAATCAAAAATTGAGAGTTGGGTTGTGGAAAAGTGTTAATATCTCTAGAGGAGGCCCGGAAGTCTCTCATCTTTTCTTTGCTGACGATCTCATTTTGTTTGGGCAAGCTTCTATCACTCAGGCTGAGATTATGAGAGAGTGTCTTGATACTTTTTGTGACTTTTCGGGGCAGCAAGTCAGCTTTCCTAAATCCAAAGTCTTTTGCTCTAACAACATTAAAGAGGGAGCTGCTAGAGCCATTGCTAGGGTGTGTGGTTCCCCTATCACTAATGATCTTGGGAATTATTTGGGAGTGCCTCTCATTCACTCTAGGGTTACTAACCAAACTTATAGAGAACTTGTAGAAAAGACTCAAAAGAGACTTGCTTCTTGGAAGAGTGAAACTCTATCTATTGCTGGAAGAACTACCTTGATCAAAGCGGTCACCTCTGCTGTTCCTATCTATACAATGCAGTTGGTGAAGCTTCCTAGTGAGACATGCCTTAAGTTGGATAAAATCAATAGAGACTTCCTTTGGGGTCATACTATCAATAAGAATGCCATCCACCTTGTGAAGTGGGATAATGTTTGCTTTCCTAGTAGGAATGGTGGATTGGGAATAAAGAAAACCAAAAGTATGAATCAAGCCTTGCTTGCCAAAATTGGGTGGCGAATTCTTCGTAAAGATGATGGAACCTGGTGCCGGCTCTTGCAGCACAAGTATCTTAATAACAGAACGATTCTTGATCCTGACCTTGCTAAAGGAATTGTTTGTTCAAGTATCTGGAAAGGTATTGCTTTCGATGTTAAGCTAATTGCTAAAGGTGTCAAGTGGAGAATTGGTGATGGTTCTCAAGTCAGGTTCTGGCTGGATGATTGGGTGCCGGGGGTTGGGATTCTCATGGAATATGCTACCAAAAGGCTTTCTGAAGAAGATTTGGCTCAAATCGTTGATACTTTCATGACTAATGGCTGCTGGCATGAACAACAACTGGCTGGCCTGCTTCCTTGGGATGTTGTGCATAAAGTGGTCAACATTCATGCTGGTAGAGTGCATAGTGGCCAGGATAGAGTCATTTGGGGGTGGAGCAAGTGTGGCAACTTCTCTGTGAAGTCTGCTTACTCTGGACAGTTTGAAGATGACATCCTCCCTTTATGGAAGTGGAGGTCCATATGGAGGCTTAAAATTCCTCCTAAAATTCAATTTTTTCTTTGGACTTTATTGCAGGAAAAAATTCTCACTAACCTTTATAGAACGACTAGAGGCCTGGCCATTGATCCTACTTGTCCCAGATGTTCTGCTGAAATTGAAGATACTGATCACCTGGTGCGTGGCTGCAGCCATTCCAGGTATATTTGGAAGAACAATTCGGAAATCTGCTCTGACTCAACCTTTTTTCAAGGACAATTGGACGATTGGTTTGTTGAAAATTTGGGAAATAGCAAGATGGTTTCAAGTAAAATTCCTAGTTATCTTCTCTTCTCCTGTACCATTTGGTTCTTGTGGAAATGGAGGTGCAAAATGGTGTTTGATTACAATTTCTCTTCTCCTCATTTTCCCCACTTGATTATCAATCAATTTGCTAAGGAGTGGTTCAGTGCCAATACAAGGGATAGTGCTAAAACGAATTTCTTGTTCTCGGTTTCTTGGGAGCCTTCTAGTGAGGACTGGAATAAGCTCAACATTGATAGGAGCTATAACAGTGGTTCTGGACACATCGCTGCTGGTGGGATTATGCGTAATCACTGTAAGTACTGGATGAAAGGATTTGTGGCTAACAAGGGCGTGGGAACCGTTATTGAAGCTGAACTTTGGGGTCTGTTTGAGGGTCTCACCATAGCCTGGAATGATGGAATCAGGAGACTAATTGCTGAAACGGATTCTCTTGAGACTGTGCAACTCATCTCTAATGATACTAATCCCAACCACCCTCTTTTTAGTCTCATTCAGAGCTGCAAGCACATTGTGAATGCTGACTGGAACTGTAGAGTGCAGCATGTTTATAGGGAAGGTAATAGGCTTGCTGATGGCCTTGCTCATATGGGACACAATATGAAGAATGAGATTCTGTTTTTTGAAGACCCTCCACCTTAGGTTGTTAACATCTATTTTGATGACTGCAGAGGCCTAGCTGTTGTTAGGCAGAGTGCTACCCCTGTTATTTCGGTTTCCTAGGTTTTGGTTGCTGGGCTTTGCCCTCCTTTGCACCAAAAAAAAATTAAACAATAAGAAGTGCTCAAAATAAGATATATATGACAATAAAATTACATCCGACACTCAGCGGTTTCCCTAGAAACATGGTGTTGTTCTATCCTAATATTTTGTGCTCAATCAACTCTAGATTAATACAAGAATGAGATAAGAGAAACATAAGGTTGGCTTAGTAATATGTCTCAATAAGTCCACAACAAGAGGATGTGAGTTGGAGTCTTTCCCCCTACCTAACTCCCAAATAATTTTAATTTAAAAAAAAAAAAAAAAACTCAGTGATTGACCAATGGTATATCTCCCACAAGTCACACCTTCACTAATAAGTTATGGATTTGAGTCTTTCCTCTCCCCAAACTCCAAAATATTGTAATATTTCTCAACCAAGAAAAAATCTCAAAACAATGTGTTAAGATGGCATTTAAAACCGCTTGCAATCATATCTTGATTGAGAAAAGATAAAGATAAAGATAATACTTCCATGGAAGCCAAGATCAGCAGTTGCAGCAAGCTTACAGGCTTACAACATCACATATACTTCAATAACAACAATTGATGGAAAACTCTCCTTTGGTTGATAGGAGGACCAACTTACAGAAAGTCACTTTTAAAATCACATTAATGGAAATATACATTATACATTACTTATCCTCTTAATTTACAGAGTACAAAAAATAAGTCTCGGCAACAGCACATTCTGCGAGACTGCAGAAGAAATTATCAATTTACCAGTAATCCCCATACTTTTGAACGCTTAGACACTTGGTGGATCCAATCCCTTTGAGGGTTGCCTCTCATCGCTGCCAGTGACCCCTTCTTAAAATGCTTGCTCACAGCTTCATCGTCAGATCTTTCTAGCAGACACAAGCACAAGCACAAGAAAGTTGTACATGTTTATCAATCAAAGCTGTGATGCTGATCACTAAGAGTTTCACTGTTATTATAGAACCATATTTCAAAACAAACACACACATGTGCAATGAAAACAATAAAAAGGCCTCCCAGAGGCAGCCAATGGACTTCCTCACGCAAATATAATCAAAGCAACAGTTGCAATGTGGTAGACAAAGGAATTGTGATGCAATATTATCATGATTATTGGGGATTATGATGACAATATTCAGCTATAAGCATTTATACTGTCTTCAAGATGTCCATAATAGGAGTAAAATCATAGCAAGTCCACTGTTAAAACTAATTCTGCTTCTGAATTCTGATCCAACCAATCAAAATACTATCCATACTAACAACTTACCTTGTTTTGCAATACACATGACCCACAAGTATGAAAATCCATAGAGCAAATAAACACATCTTATAAAAGTTAACGCAGAACATGTTCCCATGTAATAATAAAATTAAGAGATTACAGTCAATAGCAGATTAAATGTCATCGAAGACTAAGGCATGAATTAGATTGCTGTTTTGAAACACCTAACATCTTTCACTAAATGTTACCAGTGTAGGGAAATGTTCTTCAAGGTAAAATAAACCCAATCACCATTTTGTGAGGTACAAATTTACACCAAAATCAACCAACATTTTAGTTAGCTAAAGTGTCATCACTAAATTTTAGCTAGCTAAAGTGTCATCACTCATCACTAAATTCTAAAGAGAATAACAGAAAGAGGAGGACAGTCGATAACCGAACTAAACGAAACCATGAAAAGTGGGTTGGTGGTTTCAGTTGCGAATCAAATATAGAATGTATTACATAAAAAGAATGTCAATTGAACTAAAAACACAAGTTAAATGAAGTTAAAAGAAACAAAATTGATGAAAAATAAACAAGTGCACTTAAATTCCTTTAAAGCATGAATGAAAGTGAAGAGGTTGATGATGATGTAACCTGAACATGAGAGGGACAGGATATATGAATGGAGGGTCTGTACAACTGTACAAGGTTCTCCTTGTTCAGGTAATCCAAAAAAGATTGCAACTTTTAGTTCCATCTGGTTTTAAAGCACCCAGACCAGTCCAGTTTTATGTATGTATGCTTCTCGATTGACTCCACAATTGTCTACACACAACGATTTGAAGTCATTTGCACAGTGCCAGTCCTGATCTCAGACAGGTGGGTAATTGAGTAGTATTAAATTCACCCAAAGCTCAGCCTTCAATTTTTTGTTGGTTATTGTGATTCGATGTCTGGCATTACCAATAGTCTCCGCAAGAGCAAAAGCCATCACGGAAATGATGGTATCGATTGGTATCTCTCACTATAATTTCCCTCACCACCACTTTTGATGCAAACTTAAAGGCTGAATGACAATCACCACAGACCCTAATATTCTTCTTGATGCGAATGGTAAATCCAGGAGGTGTGGTCATAAGTGCAAATGCCAGAGCAAGCTTCTCACTATGTAACTGCAATTTTGCTTCCCTCTCCTGCTGATCTGCATAGAAAAGCACATGGCTACTGTCCGGGATATAACCAATCTCTTTAATCTTCCCACAGATTTCATCCCACACCTTACGGATCTCCTCCCTCTGTGGGTGGGCATCATCGTTTGCCACAAACATGTGGATTGCATTCTTGGTCTCTACCCAACTACAAGCAGGTTCCTTCTTCACCCCGCTCTCTTTCATCATCTTCCTCACTTTTGCAGCATCGCTCAATCTACCAGCAGAGGCATACATGTTAGCAAGCAACACATGGGGTCCTGAATCATGTGGATCGAATTCAAAAATGCGTTCAGCAGCATAAGTACCCAAGTCCATGTTCTTATGCATCCTACAAGCGCCAAGCAAGGCTCCCCAAACCGCTGCAGTGGGTTCTATAGGCATTTTTATTATAAACTTCATAGCTTGATCTAGACGACCTGCTCGACCAAGAAGATCAACCATTGTCACATAATGTGCTTCCTGTGGCTTTATGCTGTACTTCTTCATCAGTTCAAAACACTTCTGTCCTTCGTCCAAAAGCCCAGCATGGCTACAAGCAGTGAGAACACAGAGGAAAGTTATTTCATTAGGTACAATTCTAATTCTCAACATTTCCGCAAACCATCTCACAGCCTCCTTGCCAAGCCCATGCTGGGCATATCCAGTAATCATTGAATTCCAAGAAACCACATCTCGTCTTTCCAACCTATTGAAAACTTTTCTAGCATCGTTAATGCTACCTGATTTTGCATACATGTCAAGAAGAGTGTTCCCGACATAAGCAACAAGCTTTCCACCGGATTTAATCACATGTGCATGGACCCATTTTCCTTGCTCCAAAGAACCCATGCTGGCAAGTGCAGTAAAAACACTAGAATAGGTGAAATGAGTAGGCTCAAAGCCTTTTCTTAACATGCCCGAAAACATTTTAAGAGCATGTTCTCCTTCACCCTTCCTAGCATGGCCAGCAATCAGAGCATTCCAAGAAACCTCATTTTTGCTCTCTAGTGTGTCAAAGACCGACCAGGCATCATCCATTCGGCCAAACCTAGCATACATGTCCAAAAGAGAACTTCCCACATAAACATTCCACACATAACCGTATTTGAAACAGAAGGCGTGAACTTGCCTGCCATACTTATCGCTAGTCCCCATCCCAGAAGCCTTTAACACACTAGATAACGTAAACTGATTGGGTTTGAGTCCAAGGCGAAGCATCTGAGGGAACAAAACAAGAGCATTTCGAGATTGGTCGTTTTGAGAATAGCCAGTGATCAGAGCAGTCCAAGTGACCATATCCTTTACAGGCATTTCCTCAAAAAGCTTGTGGGCATCGTCCAAAGAGCCGCATTTACAATAGGTATTGAGGATGGTGTTTTGCATAACAAGATCGTCCTTGAAGAGTGAAGCATTGATGTGGGCATGTACAATTCTAGCTTCATCAAGTTTCTTCAATAGAGTGCATTTCTTGAACAAGGTATTGTAAAGACTCCTGTCAGGTTCCAAAGAGCCGCGGTGGATGAGGTCAAGAACATGAAGGCCAGTGCCTGAATCGTGGTGGCTCTTGCGGAGGAGGTCCTTATCTTGGATTACCAAGTCTTGGGTATCATCAGAGAAGTCAGAATCAGGGAAAGTAGCTGGAGCAGCGAATGTGGTAAAGTAACGGACAATGTATGTTTTGTTTGAAGAGAAAGTAGAACACTTCAACATGGTTTAAACTAGAGAATCTGAAATGGAGTCCCTCTAGTCGTGGCGAGTGGTGAGTGGTCCAAGTTCTAGAAGAACAGAGTTAGAACAAGTAGGCATTGTAGAAGCTCAAAGCACATGAAGTGAAGGTTCCAGTTGTAGTAGTTGTTGTAAGATTTTGATGATTAGTGTGGCTCCGCTACAAATACCAGACACGCACTTGAGCATTGCATCTCCACCGAGTGTCTGTTAGTGAGTGAGTGAGGGAGTGAGAGAGAGTACCCACAAAAACAGTGTGCTAATGCCCAAACAAAAAGGCTCTCTCTCTCTCTCTCTCTCTATATATATATATATCTCTCTCTCTATATATATATATATGTTCTTCTAAATATGCAAACAATTCAAATTCGAATTCAAAAAACGAACAGTTCACATGCTCTAAGCCCAAACGAAAAGGTTGTCAACGGAAAGTACCCACAAAGTGAGAAGAAGCAGATTTATGCTCCCTCAAAGCTGCATATTGAGAAATCAAACCATACGAAAATACAGATGTTAAGAAACAATTTGTAGGGAACATGAAAATGTAGAGATAGATATTAATGAAGAATGAAGAGAGAACAAACCTTGAGAATATACTACTCAAATTGGCTCTTTAAAACTTGTTGAAGATTCCTAAATATGCAAACAATTCAAATAAAAATGAGAACTTGAACAAGTAAAAGATCTGCGCTTTATTGGATACAAATCAGAGAAAAAGAATAAAGTACCCGTGGAAGCAGATTCAGATGGCTAGAATCACCAACGACAGTCTGCAGAGATAACCCATAAAAAAGATTTTAACTTTTTTTTAGAGAATTAAAGAGAAAACAACAAAAGGGGGAAAAGGGTTTTAAATGAAATACTCACAAAAGCTGTAAGATCTTCTACCAAACTTGTCTAGCTGCAGATAATGAACCAACAAGAAAAAAAAACCATTAATTGAAGATAAAACATGAATGATGAAACGAATTGTAAGAAGAAGAAAAAAAAAAAAAAGAGAAGTTACAACTTACAAGGAGAGACGTGTTGGAAAAATGGTTTTGAAATCCCATTTTGAGACTATTTTGAGTGAGACCAAAACCATTAATTTCTGATTTACTTGTCTCAATGAATTATATACGTACATTGTCTTCTTTTTCATTTCTAGGGGGTGTATTGGGCGTATTGGATTGTGATTTTGATAGATATAGAAAATTTTAGGGTGTTACGATTCTATGGATTTATATAATTTTAAGGGGGAATTGCACAAACACCCTTGTGATTTGATAAAATTGTACAAATATGGCAGTTTTGACCATATATACACAAACTTCCTTCAACATTTGAAAATTGTTGCACAAACATCCCCTACCGTTAGATAAATCCGTTAGTCAATGGTTAAAAGTGTAAAAATTCTAAAATACCCTTTATTTTTATTTTAAATAAACTAAAAAATTAAAAAATAAGATAAAAAATATTAAAAATATATATTTTGATAATATGAATGTAACTTAAATCTGAAACTTGAAAAAAAAAAATCATCTTTACAAATAAAAAAAATAGTTTTTTAAACAATTTAATAATAAATAAATTTTAAATTTTAAATTTATTTAAAATCAAGGGGGATTGCACAAACAATTTGTTTTTTTTTTTAAGATGAATTTTTTTTTCCAACTTTCTAATTTAAGATACATTCATATTTTCTAAAAGATTTTTTAATATTTTTTTATCTTATTTTTGAATTTTTAATAATGTTTAAAATAAAAATATATGGTATTTCCACTTTTTACACATTTGACCATTGACTAACGGATTTATCTAACGGTAGGGGATGTTTGTGCAACAATTTTCAAATGTTGAGGGAAGTTTGTGCGTATATGGTCAAAACTGTCATATTCGTGCAATTTTATCAAACCTCAGGGGATGTTTGTGCAACTCCCCCTAATTTTAAAGACTATTAGAATTATATGTTCTAGATTTTAGAATTTTAAAATGGATTAATAGCACCAATTCCCCCGGAATTATACACAAAATTGCATGTTGCTCTCTGAATTTTTTTTTTTTTTTTTTTTTTTTTTTTTTTTTTTTTTTGATATTAAACCTCCTAAACTTTCATTTATTGGCAATAGCTGACGGAAGGGAAACGGACATCTAGGGAAAATTACACTTACACACCCTGATTATATCCATAATTGCATTAAACTGGAAAAATATAATAATAACACAAACACACCCTTTGACCTATTGACTAATGTCCAAAAAAATAATAAAATAATTATATTAATAATATTAATAATTTTTTTAAAAAAATAATAAAAATAATATTAATAAACTTTCAATATAATATATATATATATATATATATAATAATAATAATAATAATAATAATAATAATAATAATATATTATTATTATTATTATTATTATTATTAAACTTTAAAAATAATAATGTATAATAATAATGATGATGACGACAACGACGATGATGATGATAATAATAATAATAATAATAATATATAAAATGATATTTTATTTTTTATTTTTTATCTATTAACATCCCTACTCGTTACTATCATAGTGTGTGATGGTGGTTGGTGCTTCAGCCTTCGAACACTTGTTTGGAAGTGGGGATCCACAAAGTTTAGCATTTCTCATATATTATTATTTTTGAAATTTATTAATATTATTATTATTATTATAATATCACCATCATCATCATCATTAGCATCTTCAATATTATTATATATTATTATTTTTAAAGTTTATTAATCATCATCATCATCATCAATATTATTATATATTATTATTTTTAAAGTTTATTATTATTATTATTATTATTATTATTATTATTATTATTATTATTATTATTATTATTATTATTAAAGTTTATTAATATTTTTATTTTTTCTTGAACATTAGTCAACAGGTCAAAGGGGGTGTGGGTGTGTTATTATTATATTTTTCCAGTTTTAATTCAATTATGTATATAATCAGGGTGTGTAAGTGGAATTTTCCCTAGATGTCCATTTCCTTTCCGTCAGCTATTACCAATAAATGAAAGTTCAGGAGGTTTAATGCCAAAAAAAAAAAAAAAAAAAAAAAAAAAGTTCAGGGGGTAATATGCGATTTCGCGTAAAATTCAGGGGGCATTGGTGCTATTAACCCTTTTTAAAAAAAGTTTGTGAACTTTATTTATAGACTATTATGATTAGCTAGACTTTATTTAAAGACTTTTTGAACTTTTTAAATATGAGTCATATAAATTTACTAACTAACACACATGCATGAGTTGAGAAATCCAAACTAGCTTGCTGGTCTAAGTTGAAAAAACCCAAACAAGATATATTTTTTTAGAACATGCATCAACACACAACGAAAATGACCATAAACAAGTACTGCAATAGTATGAATAATAGACATCAACACATTCAAAATTCTCAAAAACAAACACACGAGCCATTTTATAGATATCATATGGCCTAATATCTCTCAAGCCATCTAATTATTGGAAAAAATAATAATAATATACAAGAATCATAAAGTATGGAAAAAGTCTGTACTAGATCAATAATAATAATTTTTTTTTTTTTTTGGGAAAAGTAATAGATATTGTTGGGATTTATGCCAAAAAACTTGTAATTTGTAAATGTTATAAATTCATTAATAAAAGAAGTAGTTATTTCATTAAATTAACATAACTCATACGTTTATATTATATGTGCGAACATCCAAGATTGTTAGATGTAATCTCAAATTGAGTATATGAATGTCATATATAGAGGAATTCATTTTGAGACATGCAATCTAAAAAGTCTGTAAAAAGCAAATAAAACTGGATACTTTATTTGTGGTTAATCTACAGCTGTGATCCATTCCGTAATGTATGGTGGTCTTATCCTAGACTATTCATATGGTGATATGATGTTAGGTTGATAATTAGTGTTGGCATTAATTCCATATAAAACGTGTTTTACTTGTAATGTTTAGTGGTTAGTAAATGAAGGATTTCGAAGACGAAGGACGTCTCAACCATTATTCGTTCAAGTTGCCGGCTTTTAAGAGTTTCCGGCATTATCGGTCTACAAAGGTATTCTAAGTCCTCTTATCTCTTACAAGGCTAGGCACACACTCACACATATCATTCTTGTGTGTCCCTTTATGATTTTATTTCATTTACATTTCACTTTCACACACTTAGCAAAATATGCTCATGCATTCACTTTTAGTTAATAAACTTTGTGTTTTGCATTTTCTAGGACTATGTCCGGAAACTAGCATATGTGTGTGTATTTGTGTTTGTATGTTTCCGTATTTTGTGTTTAGGTCTTGAACATATTCTTATTCAATGCCTTATTGAGTTCCGGTCGTTTCGGTTACTCATTCATAAGGTTTCGAGTCCAAACGTGTTGACTATGCCACTTTACGTTCTCTTACGTTGTGTTGACTTCATCGATGATTTCCGAGATGATTTCTCAACCGTTTTTCAAAGTTGTATAGTCGTTATCGTGCGTGAGAGAGTCACGGTACGTAATCCGAAAACGGATTCGAATTTGGAGTTCGGAAGCCCGAGATACGGGCTGACGAACCGAGGGAGCGCGCGAGAGGACAGCCCAGGCCGTGGGCCACATGGGCTGGCCGTGGGCCCCACGGCCTGGAGCAGCCTCTGCTCCCGTGTGGGCCACGCGCCCCCCACGGCCTGGGGGTGACGTGGCACCACATGGTTGGCTGGTTCCCTCCTTCTCTCTCCTCCTATTTCTTCCCTCTCTCTCTCCATTTGAATTTTTAAGAAGAAAAATTCTGATTTCCAGTCAGCCCTCTCCTCTGAATTTTTTGATTTTCGAAACACCATATCTTCCTCATCCGGAGTCGGATTTGAGTGATTCAAGTTGGAGAGTGTTCGTATTTGAGTCCTCTAACATCTCCAAGTGGTTTGGTGGCTGTTTGATCGTGATTTCCAGTGGTTGATCACTGAATTTCGAACCAGCTTCAAAATCCGAGGTAATGGTCTCATCTTAGGGATTTCTTGTTATTTGACCTTCCAAATGCTTGGGGTTTCTTCTTCTAAATCTATGTTATTGTTTTATAAAAGCTATTTGAAAAGGTAGCTTGATTATCATTCTAATTGAAACTCAATTTGTGGACTTATGTTGACTAGATTTTATGATTCTAGGTTTTACATTTGTTTGTGAGTTGTATTGTGATTAGAATGGCATCTTAGGTTGTTTGATACTTAATTGAATTAATTTTGTGTTAAAATGACTTTGAGATTTGATTTGATCCTTTGATTAGTGAAATCAAGGATTTGTGTATTTTTATGTGTTTTAGAGAATATAGGTTTTGATTGATGTAAATCTCAAAATCTTGCTCTATATTTTTGTCTAGTATATTGATTGATTTTAATCTCATATATCTAGCCTTTGATTGTATATTGATAGCATCTTGAATTTGTACTTAATGAACATTTTGTGATTCAAGTGTTATGTGTGTGAATGAGACTTTGAGTATATGTGTTAGGTGTTTCACATGCTTAGGTTTCTATTCATGTATTTTTGCATCTAGACTTGATTAATTGTGTTTTCACATGTTTAGGTCTATTTGTGCCATAGAATGTATTGATCACATGTTCTATGTTGTAATGAATGTTTGCATCATTTGCATTCACATGATCACACTAGGAAGTCCTTGTAAAAGGCATGAAGTCTTGGTTAGAGTCGGGATGACTCGGATAGCCAAGCAAGAAGTCTTGCCTAGAGTCGGGATGACTCGGATAGGTAAGCAAGGAGTCATGGCTAGAGTCGGGAGGACTCGGATAGTCATGCATGGGAGGCTCCCTAGAGGCAAGAGTGCCTTGGATAGGGAGTTGGCTATTGTATTGGTAGGCCTAGGCGTATGGTTAGACATAGAGTCCGATAGAGCGGGGTACACAGGAGGTGTATGCACTCTTGAGGAATTTCTAATCTACTATCGATGTTGGTTGAGTGTGTTGTCCAATATATGGTGGTTCCGCATCATTGAGGGATTTCATACTTTCCAATAGGGTTGGGTAGGCTTAGACTTCACTAGGTTGGGTGAGCTAAAGATTGGTCACTTTGTGAATGTTCTATGTTTACTTTCCAATAATATAGTACCCAATGGTTGTAGTTCAACCCGTGGATGTTTCCTCCTTGGAGGTTTTACCACGTTAAAAAATCCCTTGTGTTAATTCTTTCTATCTCTTCTCTTATATTTTAATTGTATATTTTATTGTCTTGATTCATAATATTCACTTGTGATGTATTGTGAACCAAGTCTTTGTATAGTGTGATTAGTGTATTCATTCTATAGATCAAATTTGTATCTTTGATTCTTTTGTATATTGTAATATTTGTTTAGTGACATTTTGTTCACTCTTGTAACACATTGAACATCTTATGAAATACAAGCTTATTTTGTTGTTATGTTTATTTGATATTTTACCTCACATGACTTGTTGATATACTTAGACATTTCTCTTATGATTGTGTCATCGTATTGTCTATGTATGTCTACCTTGGCTTATTGTGTTGTGTGTAAGGCTACCTTGAGGGACAAACGGATGTTTGTTCAAGGGTTTGAAAAAAGGTGTAAAAACCTATTCACCCCCCCCCCCCCTCTAGGTATGCTTTAAGCAATTTAACTTCGTTTGTGTACATTCAATTGGTATCAGAGCGGGTCGTCGGACGGCACTCGACGAGATCCGGTTTATACTTACGTGTAAATTGCTTAGGTTTTTGTGTCATAGTTGTCCTCCTTTATTTGTTGTTGAAAAGGTTCTTCTCATTTTTCATTGCATTTGTCTACTAACAAATTTGTTGATAAGCTTGAAAGAGTGTTAGTTACAAAAGCAAAGAAGAAGATGTTCTTGTGTTCCAAAGGTTGATCAATTTAGGTTTGATCACTTACTCAAGCAACGTAATGAAGAAATCCACATGGAGTGATTATGTCTCTAGTGATGAGGAGAGCTCAAGTGACGAGTCTTCTAGTGAAGAAGAGTTGGTAAGCAACTTTGTTGCATTCATGACCTCTCACTCTATCTTAGAGGATATATGTCAAGATTCGTTGGATGAGGAGGTTGATCTAAATCATTAAGAGTGCTTAAGATGATTTGATCAAGCTACAAGTGGATGAGTTTGTCTCAACAACTCGGAGGCTCTTAGGTGAAAAAAATGCTCTTGCCAAGAAGCTTAGAGAAGTTGAAGGGTTTGTTCTTGAAAGGGATAGGATCATCTCTAGTTTGACTCTAGGAGGCTCAAGCGACTTGGTAGTTGAGGAGAAGCTCATAGTAGCATCACTTCCTACAAGCAAGGTCGTTGTTGATAAGAAAGCTCCTAAGAAGAGACGTTCCAAGACCAAGAACAAGTTGAAGAATAAGGTACTCATTGAAACTTCCATTTGTCCTCCACCACCACCGGAAGGTAAAATCTCTCATTTTGTTCCCATATGTCATTTTTGCAATACCTTAGGCCATATCAAGCCCAAGTGCTATAAATTCATTGAATATTGCAACTTAGAAAATGCATCTAGGAATAGAGAGATTGGACCTAATTCTATGCATGCTAAAGCTTTTGAATATGGAAAGCATGATAATTTGTCAAAGCATGTTAAGAATATCCGGAAGGTGAAGAATGCATATCCTACAAAGTTTGACCATGCATGTGTTGCTAACAATGTTGAGAAGAAGAGTATTAATGATATTATTGTGAATCAAGTTATGGAAGAACTTTACTCTAGGTTCAACATTGTGGTCAAAGAGAATCTTGATGATGTTCGTGTATGTCCACCCAAGACAAAATTTGTCAAGGGTGAGTGCTCTTACCATTAGTGTAAGTTGCACATGTGAGTTAGCTTTAAGACTAGTGTCGTTGATAAGAAGCTTAGCTTTTTGCTTTGTATCTTTACAACTTGACATGAACTTAGCTATCTCACTTTGTTTGTTTTGATAGTGAAAATTTGTTGATTAACTTTTGAGAAGTTTTTTTTTGGAATCTATTTGATAACATTATTGTTATGGCTTTTAGAGAAAGTAATTTTTTTTGTTTGTTTGAGTTGGATTACATTGTCTTTAGTCTCTTGGAATCAACACACCTATAACTTGTAGTCATGAGGACTTACAAGCCAAGAGGACTCATAAAAAGGGTGAAGGCTTTGTATTTGGTGAAAATAGCTTGCGAAGGTATCTCTATATCATATTGCTCGCTTACTTGATTTTTCATCTATCAACTCATTGTTTGTATCACATTCATGAAGCATGTCATAATTGAGAACTAATATAATGTTTATATGGTACTCTTTGACATTTGCTAGTTTAAGATCTTTTGGTGATAAGTGTTCACATTGATCTTATTTCATGAAGTGTGTTGTTATTTGTATGATTGTTGAGTGGCTAATTTTTGAATAATGTGAGCTTCATATTCTTTGATAGCTACTCTCTTGAGAAGTAGAGATCTTAAGTAAGTCTCTTTACTTGCTTCTAGATCATGTGCTTTTAAGCCTTGAAATTGGTTTCAAAAATGCACTTTGCTTCTCTTGTATGTTTTGTTAAGTATGTTGAGCTTGATTGATGTTTGCTTTGGATACACCTTGAAGTCCTAAGGACTAGTACATTTAAAAATGACCAATGGTTGGTATCCATTTGCTTCGGCAACATAGAACTCAACGAGCATCCTCATGGAAAGGGCTACACACCTTGGTTGTGAAGCCACCCAATGTTGGAAAGGGCTACGTCATTGTGATGAGTGAAAGCCGCCATGAGATGTATATGTTTATGTTAGAAAAATCAAAGAAGTGTTGAATTGAATCATAAAAAAAAAAAAAAAAATCTTTGATTCAAGCCTTAATAAAAAAAAATAAATAAAAAAAATAATAAAAGGCTTTTGGAGTATAGTTGAATAATCAAATGAGCTCGGGTTGACGAGCCACATGCACACACACGCTCACATGTTGAAATCTATTCTCTTTATAAGCAAAATTTCGGATGATAACCGGTTTGACATTTTTATGGAAAGGCCTAAGATGAATAGATGTTGAAATTGTATGCATGCTTGATTATCAAACTACTTCTTTTCATATACTTGAAGCAAAATCTTCACACACTCACTTTTGCTTAATTAGTATTTGTGATACTTTAGCAATTTTTGATGACATATCAGAGTGATTGAAAATCTTGATGTAACTCTCTTAGATATGTGAAGCTTATTTGCAAATCTAATAAAAATTACTTGTGATGTGATTGTGTGGTGATTTTTGTGAACATTTGTCTATCTTGATTTTAGATGAGGCACTTGTCAAGGGGGAGCATAATATGCTAAATTCTTGTTCTCTTTTATGACATGTTCACATGTTCTTCAAGGTTGTTAATTGTTGGCATTATTCTTACTTTTGATAAATCATGAAGATGCTATGATAAACTCTTACTTGCATGGTGATTTATTAAATATAGTGTTTTGCCTTTGTATATGTTTATTGGTTTCTTATTTGTTTCTTTGTTTCCTCTCACTTTGTTTTTTAGTTTGTTTTGTGTTGCAAGATTATGGGTAAAGCAAAGAAGGTTGGTGGAAACACTTCTTCATCTCCCATTGCCAAGTCGAAACCTACAATTTCTTCCAAAATTTCCAAAGGTAACAAAGTTGATGAATTGGGAATTTTTGGGTGCAAAAAGATAATTCAAGAAAGGGGTATTGACTTGAACTCTTGTGTTGGATCATATGTTTATGATGTGCTTAAGAGTAGGAATTGGATTTCATGGGTCAACATGTTAGGAATATCTAATGAGACCATTGTTAGAGAATTTTATAATTCTTACAAATCCGGTTCTACTGTGACTAGTGCTACTCTTAGCATAAGGAAAGTTGTCTTTAGAGTTTGCCCTAGGAAGGTTAATGAATTTCTTAACTTGTCCGATGACATTGAATCGGAATTCCTTGATGTTGATGTCTTGGAAAACCTTGATTTAATGGGTAAGACTCTATGTGATGATGATGATTTTGTGTGGGGGAAACGTGCTTTTATTAGGCAAGGTGAGCTAACAAAACTTAGTGCATTTTGGCATTTATTTGTATGCTCCAATCTTGTTGTTTCTACTAATGCTTCGGAGCTTAATAGAGACAAGATTAAGATTGTGTATGCCTTGGTTACTAACCAACCTATAAACCTTGGTGAATTGCTTGTGGAGCAAATTCAAAGTGCGGCTTGTACTAGTCGTTTGGACAAGAAATTGGCTTTTCTGGGGTTTATAACTCAATTGTGCTTAGCTAAAGGTGTGAGGAATCTTGATGGTGATGTTATGCTTCCTCCCTTAGAGAAGTTGAGTGAGAAACGTATGGCAACCATGTCGTACAAGGACAAGGGAAAGTCTAATGATGTACTTAGGCTTTTTGGTGATTCTCTTGATTCTAACCATGTCCCTAACTCACCCGCTCTTCCTAGTTGGGCTTTAAAATTGAGGAAAGAGGTTGAAGAATCTCATAGGTTGATTGAGGCGTCACAAAGGAAGATTGAAGACCTTAGTGCAAAGCTTGTTGCTCAAGATGAGAGGATCAAAGAGTTGGAAGGAAAATCAACTCCAACAAGGCAATATGTGAGATCCGCACACCGTTCTTCTTTCCTTGGTGGCACAAGTGGCTAGAGAGGTTCATGAGGTATAATTTCTTACTCTTTCCCTTTGGCTTCATATCATGTCAAAAAGGGGGAGAAATATGAGAAATACATGGGAGATATCTAGCTTACTTAGTCTTATGTTAGTTGTTTTATATTTTTGTATGTTTGGTATCTAGCTTGAACTATATGGCATGTAATATTTTTTTGTTGAATCTTGGCTTAGAATATATTGATGGATAGTATGTATTAAGGGGGAGCATACTTGATCCATTTGAACTTATATGTTATTATTTTCTTGCCTAAGATTGGATATTGCCATACTTGTTGTCTCTTGGATATTCTTGTGCTTTCAAGTTTTTTTTTAGGTGATATCAAGAGAAGACCAAGATGAAGTTCAAGACTTGATTTATAATTTGTGTCTATATGTGTAACTCATTGTACTCATTGTGACCAAATTTTCTTTGTAATTGTTTTACTGTTTGTTTAGGGGTTTTGTCATGGAATTTGCCAAAGGGGGAGATTGTTAGGTTGATAATTAGTGTTGGCATTAATTCCATATCAAAACGTGTTTTACTTGTGTAAGGATTCCCGTTTTGTTGATTGGCTTATTTCGTGGGCAAACCACAAGTTGGGGTTTGGTTGTAAGGGTAGTCTAAGTGATTTGTTGAAGATCAAAGACCCTTTCCAAGACCTCAAGAGGACAAGCACCAAAGGTATATATCTAGTGCTTACATTGTCTTGAAGAGATATAGTTGCACACACACACAACATGCATAACTTATATTCTTGAATGTTGTGTTTATATTTTGTGTGCATTGTGCTTTATTGATTTATTTAATATCTCTTCTTGCATTTAATTGATTGCATCTTGTTCTATGAAATGCCATGACATGATAGGCATTATGATGCATTCAATACCCACACTTGCACTTCATGATTAGTCTTAAGTGTGGTGTAATTCGTTTCCATTTGTGTGATCGGAAACGTCCGCGCTTGCACGATGGTGTGCTTGTCTTAGCGCGATGGTTGACCACTTGAGAAGATCTCATTCTTCTCTTGGATAAGTGGTAGCTTTAGTTTGGTTGGGTTGATTGGAGTAAGGTGTCTAGTTTCAAAAGATTGGATTTCAATGTTTTAAGTGTTTTCAAAACTGACCTTTGCATGGTCGTGTGACCATAACTTTTTACACAAAGCTTCAAAATGAGTTTTGAAAATTTCTGTACAAACTAGACACCCATACCTTTCCAACGGTATATTATTCATAATATTTCATGACCGTTTGGATTGGTTTTGAAATTTCCAAAGTGACCACTAAAACAGGGCATCACAGCTGTTATCCGAATCTGACCTTTGGTCACTCAAATGACCATAACGTTTTCTATAGTTATCCAAATCATGTTTTGTTAATTGGAGTAGAAAGTAGACTTCCATACCTTTCCAACGGTATATTATATGAAAGGTTTCGATGTCGTTTGGTCATGTTTTGAGTCGCTTAAAAATCAAGCTTTGTGCTGTGACGCTTCGCCGCGGTTTCAGTGCCGCGGTTTGTGCAACCGCGGCAGTCGAGCCACAGAGCAACCGTGATAGTGTGATTCAGGGGCAAAATTGTCTTTTCACTTGCCCTGTTCTTGATGTCTATAAATATCACACTTTCTCATTATTTGAACAAGTTCTTTTACTCTTAAGAACCCTAAACTTCAAAGATAGATTTTGAGAGAAAATCAAATCAAGAACTCACCTTTAACCACTCAAATCAAACCCCTTTTGCATCAAATTTCATATTGCATCTCCTATGTCTATATAGAGTGCATCCATGTATGGGTTTGCATCATCACAACTTGCTTGGTAAGATTTTGATTAATTTCATCTTATTTTAGTATTTTAAATACCAAGCCATCTCTTTTAAATTACTTGTATGTTTTAGATCATATGCTAAATACAAGAAAAGAGATTAATTGTGATGAATTGATTGAGTGTTGTTTTTGATAGATATCTAGGTTTTTATAATCTATGATTATCTATGCTATTTGACATGTCATTTAGCAATTGATATCTAGGGTTGATTTAATTTGTGTAAGGATTCCCTTTAGTTGATTGGCTTATTTCGTGGGCAAACCACATGTTGGGGTTTGGTTGTAAGGGTAGTCTAGGTGATTAGTTGAAGATCAAAGACCCTTTCCAAGACCTCAAGAGGACAAGCACCAAAGGTATATATCTTGTGTTTACTTTGCCTTGAAGAGATATAGTTGCACACACACACAACATGCATAACTCTTATTCTTGAATGTTGTGTTTATATTTTTGTATATTGTGCTTTATTGATTATTCAATATCTCTTCTTGCATTAAATTGATTGCATCTTGTTCTATGAAATGCCATGACATGATGGGCATTAGGATGCATTCAATTCCCACACTTGCACTTCATGATTAGTATTAAGTGTGGTGTAATTCGTTTCCATTTGTGTGATCGGAAACGTTCGCGCTTGCACGATGGTGTGCATGTCTTAGCGCGATGGTTGACCACTTGAGAAGGTCTCATTCTTCTCTTGGATAAGTGGTAGTTTTGGTTTGGTTGTTTGGAGTAATGTGTCTAGTTTCAAAAGATTGAATTTCAATGTTTTTTCAAAACTGACCTTTGTATGGTCTTGTGACCATAACTTTTTATAAAAAGATTTAAATTAAGTTTTGTAAAATTCTGGATAAACTAGACACCCATACCTTTCCAACGATATATTATTCGTAATATTTCATGACCGTTTGGATTGGTTTTGAAATCTCCAAAGTGACCACCAAAACAGGGCAACTATGTTGTTGTCCGTTTCTGACCTTTGGTCACTCTATTGACCATAACTTTTTCTACAAACATTGAAATGTCATTCCATAAATTGGAGTAGAAATTAGACATTCATACCTTTCCAACGATATATCATATGAAAGGTTTCGATGTCGTTTGGTCATGTTTTGAGGCACTTGAAGTTGAAGTTGAAGCTGATGCTCTGTCGCGCCCATTCCGCTGTTCACCCGCCCTACGTAAAGCGGGCACCTGATTGATTTTTCAATCCGCCCTACACCCGCCCAAAATCCGCCCTACGTAGAGCGGTTTGCGCGGAAACTTTTTGGAAAATTTCCAAAACGACATAGCTTCAATTGGACATCATATATATATGCCTCTTTGATCTTAGGTCACTTTCATAACTCAAAAAATCATATTTTTAATTGAGAGCATTTTCAAAGAGAGCTTTTTCATCAAGAACTCATCTTTGATCATCTTTGATCACTCAAAACCATTTCCATATGCATTAAAAATCATCTAGCATTTTCTAGCATAGTTAGGATGCTTGCTTGCATGGGTTTTGGTCAACACACTTTCTTTGGTAAGTTCTTCACTAATCTCATCTAATTTTAGTGTTTGATTTATCATTGACATCTCTTATATTATTTGTATCTTCTTAGATTATATTCTAGATACAAAATATAGATTGTTGTGTTGACATAATTGAGTGTTGTATTTTGATAGCTATCTAGGTTTTCATAATCTATGTTTAGCTAAGCTATTTGACATGTCATCTAGCTTTTAATATCTAGGATTGAATTTATTGCAAAATCATTATCCTAGATAAGCATATAGAGTAACCTAGCTCTAATTGCATTTTTGGATATTTCATAATATTCACTTAGGTTGTATTATCTCTTCTTAGAGAATTAAGTCTTGTGTTGTGACCGGGATTAGGTTACTTAATTCGCAAGCAATTGGACTAGGTCCACTTATACCGGGATTAGGTAGTCGTGATGATTATTGATCGGGATTAGATCATTAAACTGGGATTAGGTTGTAATCATCTCAATTAGTGGATTCGAGGTTCGTGTGTGGCGCACATAACAGCCCGTGGTTTTTCCCGTGAGGGTTTCCACGTAAATATCAAGTGTTATTTACATTCCGCACCATATTACACTTGTTATACTTTTGTGACTAGTAGGGGCATTTTTGTAAAATTGAAATGTATGCGAAAATTGGGTAAAATCATTTAAAATCTATTCACCCCCCCTCTAGATAGTTTTATACACACCGTGCAATATTTAGTTTCAATTTGAATATATCATCATCCTAGATAAGCATCTAAGGTTCCCTAGCCTTGTTTGTTAATTGAATATTCATACATATTCACATAGGGTTGTGCATCTCTTTTGAGAGATTGAAGTCTTGGTCTAGGGTTGCTATTGCAGGCCTGCGGGTAGTAGTGGTGGGTTACAGACCGGGATTAGGCTGTAAACATCATTACAAGTAGTGACTGCGAGGATCGAGCAAATTGGAATAGGGTTGCTAATAAAGGCCCGCTGGGTAGAAGTGAGGGGTTACAGACCGGAGTGTTAGACGAGGTCTACATAGGTTGTAAACTTCATTTCAATTAGTGATTTCGAGTTCCGAGTGTGGCGCACTAAACAGCCCGTGGTTTTTTCCCAGTGGTTGGGTTTCCACGTAAACATCAAGTGTCATTTATTATTTCCGCATCTTATTACACTTGTATGTATATTTGACTTGCTAGGGGTATTTTCGTAAAATTGACATGCACGCGAAAATTGGGTAATAATTAGCTAAAATCTATTCACCCCCCTCTAGCTTTATATATTAAACACGCCTTGAGTATTTAATTACTTACAACTTGTAATGTTTAGTGGTTAGTAAATGAAGGATTTCGAAGACGAAGGACGTCTCAACCATTATTCGTTCAAGTTGCCGGCTTTTAAGAGTTTCGGGCATTATCGGTCTACAAAGGTATTCTAAGTCCTCTTATCTCTTACAAGGCTAGGCACACACTCACACATATCATTCTTGTGTGTCCCTTCATGATTTTATTTCATTTACATTTCACTTTCACACACTTAGCAAAATATGCTCATGCATTCACTTTTAGTTAATAAACTTTGTGTTTTACATTTTCTAGGACTATGTCCGGAAACTAGCATATGTGTGTGTATTTGTGTTTGTATGTTTCTGTATTTTGTGTTTAGGTCTTGAACATGTTCTTATTCAATGCCTTATTGAGTTCCGGTCGTTTCGGTTACTCATTCATAAGGTTTCGAGTCCAAACGTGTTGACTATGCCACTTTACGTTCTCTTACGTTGTGTTGACTTCATCGATGATTTCCGAGATGATTTCTCAACCGTTTTTCAAATTTGTATAGTCTTTATCATGTGTGAGAGAGTCACGGTTCGTAATCCGAAAACAGATTCAAATTCGGAGTTCGGACGCCTGAGATACGGGCCGACGAACCGAGGGAGCGCGCGAGAGGACAGCCCAGGCCGTGGGCCACAAGGGCTGGCCGTGGGCCCCACGGCCTGGAGCAGCCTCTGCTCCCGTGTGGGCCACGCGGCCCCCACGGCCTGGGGGTGACATGGCACCACATGGTTGGCCGGTTCCCTCCTTCTCTCTCCTCCTATTTCTTCCCTCTCTCTCTCCATTTGAATTTTTAAGAAGAAAAATTCTGATTTCCCGCCAGCCCTCTCCTTTGAATTTTCTGATTTTCGAAACACCATATCTTCCTCATCCGGAGTCGGATTTGAGTGATTCAAGTTGGAGAGTGTTCGTATTTGAGTCCTCTAACATCTCCAAGTGGTTTGGTGGCTGTTTGATCGTGATTTCCAGTGGTTGATCACTGAATTCCGAACCAGCTTCAAAATCCGAGGTAATGGTCTCATCTTAGGGATTTCTTGTTATTTGACCTTCCAAATGCTTGGGGTTTCTTCTTCTAAATCTATGTTATTGTTTTATAAAAGCTATTTGAAAAGGTAGCTTGATTATCATTCTAATTGAAACTCAATTTGTGGACTTATGTTGACTAGATTTTATGATTCTAGGTTTTACATTTGTTTGTGAGTTGTATTGTGATTAGAATGGCATCTTAGGTTGTTTGATACTTAATTGAATTAATTTTGTGTTAAAATGACTTTGAGATTTGATTTGATCCTTTGATTAGTGAAATCAAGGATTTGTGTATTTTTATGTGTTTTAGAGAATATAGGTTTTGATTGATGTAAATCTCAAAATCTTGCTCTATATTTTTGTCTAGTATATTGATTGATTTTAATCTCATATATCTAGCCTTTGATTGTATATTGATAGCATCTTGAATTTGTACTTAATGAACATTTTGTGATTCAAGTGTTATGTGTGTGAATGAGACTTTGAGTATATGTGTTAGGTGTTTCACATGCTTAGGTTTCTATTCATGTATTTTTGCATCTAGACTTGATTAATTGTGTTTTCACATGTTTAGGTCTATTTGTGCCATAGAATGTATTGATCACATGTTCTATGTTGTAATGAATGTTTGCATCATTTGCATTCACATGATCACACTAGGAAGTCCTTGTAAAAGGCATGAAGTCTTGGTTAGAGTCGGGATGACTCGGATAGCCAAGCAAGAAGTCTTGCCTAGAGTCGGGATGACTCGGATAGGTAAGCAAGGAGTCATGGCTAGAGTCGGGAGGACTCGGATAGTCATGCATGGGAGGCTCCTTAGAGGCAAGAGTGCCTTGGATAGGGAGTTGGCTATTGTATTGGTAGGCCTAGGCGTATGGTTAGACATAGAGTCCGATAGAGCGGGGTACACGGGAGGTGTATGCACTCTTGAGGAATTTCTAATCTACCATCGATGTTGGTTGAGTGTGTTGTCCAATATATGGTGGTTCCGCATCATTGAGGGATTTCATACTTTCCAATAGGGTTGGGTAGGCTTAGACTTCACTAGGTTGGGTGAACTAAAGATTGGTCACTTTGTGAATGTTCTATGTTTACTTTCCAATAATATAGTACCCAATGGTTGTAGTTCAACCCGTGGATGTTTCCTCCTTGGAGGTTTTACCACGTTAAAAAATCCCTTGTGTTAATTCTTTCTATCTCTTCTCTTATATTTTAATTGTATATTTTATTGTCTTGATTCATAATATTCACTTGTGATGTATTGTGAACCAAGTCTTTGTATAGTGTGATTAGTGTATTCATTCTATAGATCAAATTTGTATCTTTGATTCTTTTGTATATTGTAATATTTGTTTAGTGACATTTTGTTCACTCTTGTAACACATTGAACATCTTATGAAATACAAGCTTATTTTGTTGTTATGTTTATTTGATATTTTACCTCACATGACTTGTTGATATACTTAGACATTTCTCTTATGATTGTGTCATCGTATTGTCTATGTATGTCTACCTTGGCTTATTGTGTTGTGTGTAAGGCTACCTTGAGGGACAAACGGATGTTTGTTCAAGGGTTTGAAAAAAGGTGTAAAAACCTATTCACCCCCCCCTCTAGATATGCTTTAAGCAATTTAACTTCGTTTGTGTACATTCATATGAGAATGGAGGCACCTTATATGATCATATAGGACTGGGTCACGATCTATATGAATCTATCACTAAGATCCGTTAGTTGAAAAGATTCATATATATCAATAAATGATGGCTGTATATAGGTAATCTAAATCTTGATTGTTTTTCTGACTCCTTTGAGTTAGATCGTGTTTCTTGAAAAACCATGGGTGATATCGGAGTAGCATTCCCGATCAATAACTCTTTATCTTGGAATCACGGTTTGGCTTGTGGCTGGGAATGTATGAACACAATAGTGGAATCCACTCATTCTTGTGAGAAATAGATGAGTAGTTCCCTTAAGGGTTGATTCAGGACTTGAACGATTAAGAGTGCTCTCCTTCTTCCGTAAAAGAATGACGGATATAATCATTCATTAGAGAATCAATGGTACTTAAAGGAAAAGATATAATTAGAGAGGTATAACGGACTTTATGACCTATCTCTAATTATGAACTACTTATAGAGGATCATACCATATGTAATAGCTATATCGATGGACACTGATAATTTGGTTGTGTAAAACATATACAGTTACTAGAGTACAACCTGTAGGGAAAAATATGTGCACGCAGCGGAAATAAGACTAAAATCGAGTTTAGTATAGTTTAAAACTTTTCCATATTATGAACCTTAACCGTTAAATTAATTAAACATATATATATACACTAAAAAGTAGAATACCTTTTGTCGCATGATTCGATTAACTTTGCGTCGATGGTAATCCGTAAGATCTTCCAATCCTATCACGAACGTGAATCACCTAGGAGCGTGGTCTCCCTTTCTTTGAATTGCGTACCTAAGGATGGAAAACAAAATCTCTCCTCCTGATCGTTAGTCACAATAAAATCCAAGAAACTAAAAAGTATGTGGTTAGTCTCTTTTATGACTCTCGCAATAGGACGAGGTCGGAGAGTAGTGTAATGATGAAGTGAAGTGAAGTTCCACAGGGATCGAGTGATCGATTACCGAAATTGATTAGTTTGCATGCTATTCAAACAATCATTAATGAGGATTTCTAAATTAAACAAAATAAACTAATGCAACCTAATTGATTTATGCTAAAGGAAAATGAAGTGACGCGAAAATAAATCCAAATGTGATAATATAGAGAAATATGCTAGGACTTGACTACACCCCACCCTATGTTGACTTCCGTTTTAGACTCAATTATTCACCCATAACATGCTCATGCAATTCATAGATTCATGCACCCTAATATTAACCTACAATCTTGGTCAAGTAGAGTAGATTACACCCAAAATCATACCCAAGCCTATCTTTCAATTACTTGGAATATATGAATGGGTTCATTAAGTTTGTTGGCATACTAATGAATCCTATACGCTAGCTTAAGTGGGTATACTTTTCTAGACATGCATAGAGAACATTTTGTCGAGCACATGGCGTGCGTCTCCAGTCGGTACATAACAAACCACAAAAGAATAATTAATAGGAGATCAATCTATCAATATAAACACTAAGCATACCAAAACATCCATACAAACTACAAGTTGCACATAAATGGGTAGATAAGAATCAATATAAATATATAGTCATTGGGTGGAGTTTCATCAAATCCTAGCACTAAGTGTTTAGCTCATATCACAAAAAGTAGCCATACAAAAGATAACTTCAAATGAATACATGGCTAACAAAAAGAACAAGAAAGAGAGAAAGAGATAGAAGAAACTATTTGGAAAGGCTCCTTCTTTGCTTTGCTCTTCCTCTTCCACGCTCCTTCAACTCTAATCCACCCAAACGATGAATAGATGGAAGTGATGGTAAGGTGGTGTGATGAGTGTGTTTAGATGTTAAGAAATGAGGGATCTTTGTGGATTTCAAAGGATGGAGGTGGTGATGTAAGGAAATGGATAAAAATGTGTTCTTGGTTCAATTTGGGAGAAAAAGTTGGTAAGTCTCTCAGAGAAAAGACTGTAGAATATATAGGGGAGCTGATTAGGGCAAGGGCAAGAGAGTAATTTCGACGAAGAAAAGTAATTTCTGAGCGAGGGGTGAGCTTGGTGAGCTCGCACTGGGGTCGCCAAGAAGGCGAGAAATTCTGGACCCGAGAGGATAGCGAGCTCGGGGCGATCTGCTTGGGCTCGCCTTGGGCTCGCTTGACTTTGATGGGAAAAACCTCGAGAGCTTAGCGAGCTTGGGGCGAGTTGCTCGAGCTTGCCTTGGGGTCGCTTTGGAGGCAGGAATTCCGCTTCGACCTTCTTTTTAGCTCCTTTCCTAGCGAAAGACTAATAGAACACTTTACCCCTACATAACTTATTTAAAGTGTTAGAACCATAGCTTTTACTCGAGAAACGAACACAAAATGATATGAAATTGGGGCTACACTATGTGTAGAACTAAAGCAATCAATATGTTCCGGTCACTTTTGAATTTAACGACCGTTAAGATTGAAACTCACGTGAACCTAATTCAAAGTTATGCACAAATTCTTTTGATATTCAAGCTTACAAGTGCACTATCGAAATTATAATTCTCTTTCTCTATTTCTCTCTTGGCCAAAATTAAACACTTGTCTAGAGTATGAATTATTTTTCTAAGCAAAAGAAATAATTCACTCAAGCTTGGAGAAGAAGAAGAAATGGCCGAATTCTATACTATATATTATATAGGGTGGCCGAATTCTTCTCATTTTATTATTACAGTTGCCGAATTCTTCTTGTGTTAGGGTTTAGGGTTGGCCGAATTCTCTCCCAAAGAGGATTTGTGATTTACCCTAATTCCTATCAACCTTAGAATCCTAACCCTAATACAACTCATAAGTGTTTAATCCTATTATGACTTATTAAAAGACTTCCTTATTTGATTAAATAAATAAACCTTATTATTTATCTTCTTACTAAATAAGTCTTTTATCTTTAATATACTACTACCAATAGTATAACTCTAGGAAACATATTTCCTGATCAGAAAAAGATTTTGATTCTCAATTAAATGATTAACTAATAAATTAATTAATTTCCATTTAATCAATCAATAAAATAAAATAATATTTTAGACTATTATTCTAGTCTTGCCGCCCACACCATATACATGGGCTTAATATTATTTTCTTATTTTATTTAATCTATTAGACTTTAATTAAAAAGCCCACATGTGAACCAGATCCATTCTTACTAAAAGAAACAAGCCCACGTGCCTTTCATTAATAAATTAATATAATTGATTAGCCCATTAAATAAATAATGTGCAAATTATATTCTTAATATATTAAATACAATTCTAGATGGACCCATAAATTGGTCCGGTAGAATATATCAAGTGATCCATGCAAGTCCGTGTGGATTGGGGATCTTGGCGAGCTATCTAAATTTAAGCTTCAATAAACATAACCTAATCACAATCAACAAATGATTCACTTCGGTCCGATCTATTAATTTTAACTCATTCCACTAAAGAGCTAAAATTGAACTCTTAAATAAAGATAGAATAATTAAATATTTCTCATTCGTACCCTAGACAATCTTATTGGAGATGGTGTATCCTCGTGAAGAATATCAGTAATCACCAAGAGCTCATAGACCGCCTATAACTCTCCAAGTTACCATATTTACTCATATGACCACATTTTAAACTTGGATATTTTGACTTGTCCAGAAGCTATGTTTCAATAAACTCTATCGAAAACTTAACGTTAAGATTCAATATCCAATACCTCAAAAACATCCATATGATGATATTCTACTCTCATTTAATAAATGGAGCCACGATGTCCATATCTATAAATGAAGTCCTCTTTCGATTAACAAATGAATATTACCAAACTATCAAGGATAGACTATGCTATATAATCGTACCCATTGATAACTCAAATGATACCACTTGCAACCATAAGTCCATCATTTATCTTAGGATTAAGATAGACTCTCCGATTGTCCAGATAATGAAAAGACTATTATCTATTGACGGTTCTAGATAAAGTATTTCATTGTAATCCAGTTCAATACACCCAGTGCACTAGATTCTTTTACTCGAAGACCCTCCGATGATTTCAGACTCATCATAACTCATTTGATCTCACTCAAATGCTAACAAAAGAATTCTACAACTTTAACAAGATAAAGGTGCCCAACATTTAACTTAAGTTGTGAACATTATTCAAGACTAACTAAAAAATTGTGTCTACCTCATACATATCCAAATGTACGAACAATTCTTCTTTTCTCATAGTCTTTTGACCTTATGATTATTTACTTTGACAATTACAATATTAAACTATAAATGCTATATGATTTGTTAAACCAGAAATCACTTTATTAATATGAAAAGATTGTCAATTACAATATTACACTCTTGCTATTGAGCATAATCCTAACAACCTTGGGTTTTTAGTGGAATAACTCCAAGGTTAATAATTGTGAAATATTAATTAAAGAGTTTAATTAATTTTTCTAAGTATTATTGGAGCTCAAAATTATGGGTCCATTAAGTCCCCTTACTAGCTCTTTACGATTGATAGTAACAAGGCTCATGGAGAATTGGATGGTCCGATTAATTATGTTACGAAAGTAACTTAAATATATTCTGGGAATTAATTAAATGATGTAATTATTTAATTGATTAATTAAATATTATTAAATAATATGATTATTATATTGACATTAAGAATTATTAATTGTTATTTTGAGGTTTCAGTTTCGAACCCTAACAAGAGCAAAAGAATAAAATAAAAAGAGATTATTTTTATTTGCTTTAAAGAGGTCAAAGGTTCGAACCCTAGTGGTGACCGAATTAAAAAGGATTTAGTATCCTATTTTAACTTGGTTTACTAAACCCTAGGATCAAAGTATATAAGATATACTTATTAGGAAAAATAAACTAACCAAAACCTAATTGAGAGAGAGAGAAAGAGAGAGAGAGAGAGAGAGAGAGAGAGCAGCAACTTAGAGAGAGAAAAGATAAATAAATTATTTTTTCTCTAGCTTGGTTGAATTCACAAGAGAGGACAAAGGGTTGTTTTCCGGATCTCTCAAGCCTCCATTCAACTGCTCTCGGAATCTGTGACGTGCCCACACACACAGTTGCTAGATCGTGGGACATAGCTCGGAAGACTTAGAGGTGAAGGATCAAAAAGAAAACGAAGGAGTTTTCTTCAAAGATATGAAAACAAATCTCTTCCTCATATTCGTGTATGCAAAAAGGTCCTAAAGACGATAAAAATTTTAAAACCTATCAATCTTAACTTTTGATTTTCCGTTGCACAACTTACAACTATTTTACTAAAGTAAAGTGAAAATAATAAAGTTGTGTGCAACATTACATAACTGAGAGTTTAGAGCAACAACTGTGCACACATGAGTGATGGGGAGTAGTATTGGGGTCATTACAGAGCTACAGAGAAACTCAAACAGCTGTGCAAAGATAGTGGATGAGATTGTGAAGATGGAGAAAACGATATTTCCAAAACATGAATCACTTGCCATATTCTTTGATGATGAATTGAAGAAGAAGAATTCAGGGATGCTTTTTATAGAATTGGATGGACAAGTGGTAGGCTATGTCATGTACTCTTGGCCTTCTTCCTTGCTTGCTTCTATCACCAAGCTTGCAGGTTCCTCAACTTTCCCACAATATTCTTTTACATACTTTGTGAAATTCCTGTGTATTATTTGATCGTCAAAGATTGTATGTTATGATTCAAGAACATGCCTACTACTTGTTCGATGAATGTCTTCAAAAAAGGCTATTTGATAATAAAAACAAGTCTTGAACAAGTCTGGAAAGTTTGATGGGAGAGGGCTACACAATTTTAGAGTCTTGGTATTTATAGTTATCACTAAAAAGTCTAAAACAATCCATTTTGTCATGAAATCCTACAAATCTTGATCTCAATCCAATACCACAAGACAATTTGCTGCCTATTAAAAGTCTGGATCTAATACCACAAGATATTATAGACTTTTTAAAAAAATCTTAAAAGTCCTAATCGAACACCACCAGACTTATCTAACTTATTACAAAGTCTCAATCCAATACCACCAGACTTCCCAAAATTGTCTATTAAAATCCAAATCCAATACACCCCATCCACACCCACCCCCCACCCCCAGTAACATGAATCGGAGGTCAATCAAACAATTAGAAAAATCTATCTTCCCCTCTCAGCTAAGTACTTGTCATATGTTTTTAGTTTTCAAGTGCGGTAAGTTTAGACCCTATATTCAATTCGCCGGTGTAAACAATCTCTACTAGAGAACTGTTAAGTGTCCTGGGAGACAAACGCCGAACACATACGGTGACGGACGAATTCGCCTTAAGGACACCATATGAAACACGGACCTCGGTTCTGAATTCATTTTGAATCAAAATTTAAGTTGATTTACAGTTTATATAATTTTATTTTTTGTCTTTCGTTTCATACAAGTTATATTATATTTGTATTTTGTTCGTATATACTATATATGTCATTGTTTGATCTATTATATATCAGTGTGTTTGATATATTTTATCAGCATACATACCGTGTTTATATATATATATATATATATATATATGTAGACCTGGCAATGGGTTGTGTTATTGCGAATTCGTGTCGTTTAGTGTTTGGGTCGGGTTAAAATTGCTCCACCCGAACTCGACCCGTTAGCTTAATGGGTTGAAATATACAAACCCAAAACTGTTTGTTAAATTAATGGGTAATGATCAGTCTATTTCTATGCTTATATTTTTGCCCTTTTTGCTTATGTTTATGATTGTTCATTGGGTCTTTTTGGTGGGTTGATGTGTTTGTTGAGTCTTTGCAGGTCTCTTACCATAGAAATGTTGATCGGATCGTATTCTGGAGATGATAGAGTCAAATGATGCAGAAAGGGCATTTTTCTCCCTTTTCCGCCGGCCATGCCGCCCATCAGGCAGGTGCACCGCCGGCGGTGCAACAGGCGCCAATGATATTGCCTTTTCCGCCGGCCATGCCGCTCAAGAGGCAAGTGCCTACTAAGCGGCACGCCAGGCGAGCCATTCCAGTATGTGGAGGTTGCTTTGTCCGCTGCCCATGCAAGTGCCTACCCAGCGGCACGTTGAGCGGTGGACCGCCTCCTCGTCTTCTCGTCACTGCAGAAGACCTATAAAAAGAAGGGAATAAGAGAAAATAGGGTTCGACATATTAGACAGACAGAGAGAGTTTGAAGACCACCATTCCTTGATTCTTTTCATTCATTCCATCGGAGGAGATTACTTGGAGCAGGAAGACGACGGAGATCGCAAGTCAGAAACATCACACCATAATGGGTTCTATCTTCATCTCTTCTATATTTTTGTTCTCTCCATTGATGTGTAACTAAACCTTTATTAGGGGATTGATGTAACCAATTTTGGACAACTCTATGTAATCAATGAGTCTATCTTTTTGTTAATCAATTGGGTTTTAGTCTTGTCTATTGAATTAATTGCTCTATATTATTGATTCGTATTATTTTGTGGCCTCAATTGATATGAGTTTGTGATTTAGTTTACCTTTGAGATTAGGGTTTGGATGTGAATGGCCTTTCCATTTGAATCACAATCATAAGCTTAATAGACTTGAAAATTAATGTTTGCATGGCCTTGTGGCATTGATTTGGCTTAGAGTTTTGTTCATAGGGATTTCATTACTAACACTTGACACATGGCCTTTGTGCGAGTGGTGGGAAGGAGATTCGTTCTTAATTGTTTATCAAAACAAGCCCTAAACTTCATTGAAGTGTTTATTGAGACTAATTGAGAGCATTGAGTGTCTAAGAGAGGTGCATCGATTCCCTAGTATCTCCCCATATATTCATTCGTTGATTTGTTTATTCGTTGATTTGATTTTTAGTTCAAATAGTCATAATTTAGATTAATCCTAGAGTTAAACAATCTTTCCAAAGAAAAGCATTATGCAATTTAGTTTTCGCATTTAGAGTCACCTTTGCTAGATTAATTGGTTTTAACTGATAAAATCGCCGATCCCAGTGAACGAACTTTCTTAATAAATTGAACACAGAATTTACTGCATCAATTTTGGCGCCGCTGCCGGGGATTGGTATAGATTCTATTAGTTGGATCTAGTTAGTTTAGGTTAGGTAGTGTGTGTCATTAGATTTTATTTTATTTTTTTATTTTCTTTTTTTAGTTTTTTTAGTTATTCTCTTGTTTCATCTTACTTCGTGGTAGTTGTGTTTTTGGTGTTTCAGGTTTTACAGGTGTATGAACGGACGTCGTTCGCTTGGAGGTATCCTGATCCCTGCTAACGACGAGATTGACCGAGTAGGCCGAGTTGCTAGACAGTTTGAAGAGTTAGATCCTTTAGTTGAGGATATGGGTGATCACGGTGAGCAACGTGACCGGGTTATTCGAGCTGAAAGAGAGGATCATGATGAACAAGGTGTTCAGAATAGACAGGAAATTCGAGACAATCCACCGGGTCCTCCAAGACGTGCACTAGAAGATGAGATCAGACTAATGAGAGAGTCTGGACAGCCTATGTTGGGAGACCAACCTCAGCCTATTGTGTTAGATGCCTTAGCCAGGAGTTATGAGTTGAGGGGTAGCCATTTAAACATGCTGCCATCTTTTCACGGTTTGGCAACAGAAGACTGCCTCCAGTTTATGAAGGATTATCAAGCTACAGTAGGGAATTTCCCGATGGGCCGATTGACAGAAGAGCAGTTGAGGATGAGGTGTTTTCGGTACTGTATGAAGGACAAGGGCATCAAGTGGTACAATTTAGTAAGGGCAGGATCTTTGCGATCATGGGTTGATGTGTGTACTGCATTCTTCAACAGATTTTTCCCTGCCTCTAAAGCAAAAGAAGTCCGGATCAAGATAGCCAGTTTCAGTGAAGAAGATGGTGAGTCATTCCATGAAGCCTGGTCGCGATATAAGGAGCTGTTAGATCAGATTCCCCCTCACATGGTGACTGAGGAATACAAAGTCCGCACTTTTTATGATGGATTGACACCTTTCACACAGAACATTGTTGACAACGCCTGTGGGGGTATCATTACCAGGAAATCTGCTTTAGAGATTGCTGAGATATATGAAACTTTGGCTCTAAACTCCCAACATAGAAGTTCAATGGTCAGAAAGGGAGGTAAGTATGAGGTCAACCAGACAACTGGGGTGGAAATTCAGATGGCGAATCTAGCTAAGCAAGTACAAGCTATGATGGCCCAAAACTCGAATAGGGCTCAACAGCAGTTAGGGGTGAACTTAGTGCAAGATGGAGATGGGATACCATTTGAGACAGAGGAGGTTCAAGCTTTCAATTACCAAAGAGGGAGGAACGATCCTTACTCGAATACCTACAACCCTGCATGGCGTAACCATTCCAATTTATCTTATTCTGACCCTAACACTGCTCTTAATAGTCATCAGCTCATTCCACAGAACACTCAGGGAACAAATCAAGGAGGGTACAACAGAGGGACTTACCAAGGTCAAGGTTCCAATAGTCAACCTCAACAATGGAACAATGCAGCTAATAGAGACAGTACCACCTATCAGCCGAAGAAGAGGTCATTGGAAGAAATTGTGACATCCCTTGCTGAGAATACAGAGCGTTTCTCCCGTGATACAAATCAGAGAATTAACAACGTTGAGGCATCCATTAAGAATTTAGAAACACAGATGGGGCAAATAGTCGACGCAGTCCGCAAGAATGAACCAGGAAGGTTCCCTAGCCAATCAGAGCAAGCCAAAGCATTGACTGTGTTGAGAAGTGGGCGAGTGTTAGACACTGAAGTTGTCAGGGGGCAACAGAAAGAGGGCACCAGGGGATCAGAAGAGGTGAGTGAGAAGGAGACTAACGCAGAAGAAGAGGTAGTGGTAGAGACACCTAAGAAAACCTCAGTTTTACACAAGTCATCAGACCCTTATGTTCCACCTCCTCCTTATGTTCCACCAATTCCCTTCCCTGGGAGGCTTAAAAGGGACAAGCTCAGCAAGGCTTTCAAAGAAATTTTTGATGTTCTGTCCAAGGTACATGTGAACTTGCCTCTACTTGAGATGATAGAAAAGATGCCTGCCTATGCAAAATTTTTCAAAAGCCTTCACACCAACAGACAGAAATTTGGGCCGAATCATCAGGAATACATAGCAGGTAGTGCTAGTGCAGTTTTACAGAAGGAACTTCCTCCCAAGCTGAAAGATCCGGGCAGTTTCTGCATCAACATCACGGTAGGAGGTACCCAACTTGAAAGAGCAATGCTAGATTTAGGTGCCAGTATTAATTTGATGCCGTATTCTATTTACAAGCAGCTAGGGTTAAATGAGTTAAAGCCTACAACAATGTCACTTCTGTTAGCAGATGGTTCGGTAAGATATCCGAGAGGGCATGTTGAAGATGTTCTGGTTCAAGTTGGGAAACTTATAATTCCTGCTGATTTTGTGGTATTAGACATGGAGGATGTGAGCAAAGAGACTAACATGAGACCTGTTCTTTTAGGTAGACCGTTCATGGCAACAGCAAAGACATTTATTGATGTGCAGAATGGGAAACTGTCAATGACAGTGTTAGATGAGACAGTGGAGTTCAAACTTTTTGAAGCATCATCATACCCTGCCGGAGCTGATGATTGTTCATTCATCGAGGTTTTAGACCCTGGGGTTGATGGAGTATTCAAGGATGAGGATTTGGCAGATTGGGATTGGGATGATCAAGACGACATGACTGAAGATAGTTCTGAACTAGCTGAAGAAGAAGTTGCAGACTTCCAAGTTTCAACTGTCAGTTTTGCCAATGATCCACCACCAAAGTTGGAGCTCAAGGAGTTACCAACAACTCTGAAGTATGTGTATCTAGGTGATGATGAGACATACCCGGTAATTGTTGCTTCAGAATTGCAGGGTACTGAGGAAGAAAGGCTCATTGGGGTTCTACAGAAACATAAGTCAGCTATAGGATGGTCAATTGAAGATATCAAGGGAATTAGTCCAACAGTTTGCATGCACAAGATTTTTCTCGAAGAAGAATCTAGACCGTCAAGAGAAGCCCAGAGGAGATTGAATCCGATAATGAAAGAGGTAGTGAAGAAAGAGGTCCTGAAACTTTTACAAGTGGGGATAATTTATCCTATATCAGACAGTAAGTGGGTCAGCCCGATTCACGTGGTTCCTAAGAAATCAGGTATTACCGTGGTTCGCAATGAACAGAATGAGTTGGTTCCACAGAGGCTTCAGACAGGATGGAGGGTGTGTATCGATTACAGGAAGCTGAACACTGCTACTAGAAAAGACCACTTCCCTCTTCCATTCATAGATCAGATGCTCGAGCGATTGGCAGGGCACAGTCACTATTGTTTCCTCGACGGGTACTCAGGTTACAATCAGATAGCTATCGCACCAGAAGATCAAGAAAAAACTACTTTCACTTGTCCATTTGGGACGTTCGCATACAGAAGGATGCCTTTCGGTCTCTGCAATGCACCAGGTACTTTTCAGAGGTGTATGATGTCAATATTTTCAGATATGTTAGAAGAGATCATTGAGGTATTCATGGATGACTTCTCAGTGTTTGGGGATTCATTTGATTTGTGTTTGCACAACCTTACCTTAGTCCTTAAGAGATGCGAGGAGAACAATTTGGTGTTGAACTGGGAAAAGTGTCACTTCATGGTACAACAAGGGATAGTTCTGGGACATGTGATTTCAAGAAGAGGAATTGAAGTGGACAAAGCTAAGGTGGAGGTGATCAGTAGTTTACAGCCTCCAAAATCTGTGAAAGATGTACGGTCTTTTCTTGGGCATGCGGGTTTTTACAGAAGATTTATAAAGGATTTTTCGAAGATAACAAGGCCCTTATGTTTGCTTCTCCAAAAAGAAACTGAGTTTGAGGTGACTGAAGAGTGCATGGTGGCTTTTAACACTTTGAAGAGTGCATTGACTACCGCACCAGTAATAATTCCACCTAATTGGGAATTGCCCTTTGAATTGATGTGTGACGCTTCAGATTATGCTATCGGAGCAGTTTTGGGGCAGCGAGTAGATAAGGTTCCGCACGCAATATACTATGCTTCTCGAACCTTAAATGACGCTCAATTGAACTACTCAACAACTGAGAAGGAGCTCCTCGCAGTAGTTTTTGCGTTGGAGAAATTCCGAACTTACTTGGTGGGCGCCAAAGTCATTGTATATTCAGATCATGCAGCCCTTCGTCATCTTCTTCAGAAAAAGGATGCCAAACCTAGATTGATTCGGTGGATCCTCCTGCTACAAGAATTTGACTTGGAGATACGAGACAAGAAAGGTAGTGAGAACGTGGTTGCTGATCATCTAAGCAGGTTAGTACAGGTAAACCCGGACGAGGTAGACATATTGCCATTGCATGAGAAGTTTCCGGATGAACAATTGTTGGCTGTAATGGATAGTGAACCATGGTATGCTGATCTGGTTAACTATTTGGTAAGTGGGGTAGTTCCAGAGGATTTGAACTCACAAGGAAGAAAAAGGTTCGTTACAAAAGCGAAAAAATACTTTTGGGATGACCCTTATTTGTACACTCATGGTCCTGATTCTGTGATAAGAAGATGTGTTCCTGAGTCAGAACAGATAGACGTTCTGAAATTTTGTCACGAGCTGCAATGTGGAGGACATTTTGGTGCAAGAAAAATAGCTTTGAAAGTGTTGCAATCTGGATTCTTCTGGGAATCGTTACATAAAGATACAGTCCGGTTTTGTTTGGCATGCGATAGATGCCAACGTACGGGGAGCATAAGTAAGCGAAATGAGATGCCCTTATCTGGAGATTTGATAATAGAGCTTTTTGATGTTTGGGGCATAGATTTCATGGGACCATTCCCACCATCTTGTGGTTATAGTTACATCTTGGTAGCAGTTGATTATGTGTCAAAATGGGTAGAAGCAAAGGCCACAAGGAATAATGATGGTCAAACTGTGGTGAAATTTGTGAGGGAGACGATATTTGCAAGATTCGGGACCCCTAGAGCTATCATTAGCGATGGAGGTACGCATTTTTGCAACAGATCCTTTGCTGCACTTTTGAAGAAATATGGTGTAAGGCATAAAGTTGCTACACCATATCACCCACAGACTTCAGGACAGGTTGAGGTCAGCAACAGACAAATCAAGAGTATCCTAGAGAAGACTGTCAATTCCACTCGAAAGGATTGGGCGTTGAAATTAGATGATGCATTGTGGGCCTACAGGACAGCTTTCAAGACACCTATTGGGATGAGTCCATATAGGTTGGTCTTTGGGAAGGCGTGTCACCTTCCAGTAGAACTCGAGCATAGAGCCTTATGGGCAGTCAGGAAGTTGAACTTTGACTATGACAAGGCCGGTGAGGAGAGGAAACTTCAGCTGTGTGAACTCGAGGAATTTCGCTTGGAAGCGTATGAGAGTGCAAAACTATACAAGGAAAAAACTAAGTTGATACATGACAAGATGATAGTGCATAAAGACCTTCGTCCCGGTATGCAAGTGCTGGTGTTCAACTCCCGGCTGAAGCTGTTTCCCGGTAAGTTGAAGTCTCGATGGTTTGGACCATTCAGGGTCACACAAGTTTTTCCCCATGGAGCTGTAGAAGTGCAAAACGAGCAGAATGGCAACATGTTCAAGGTAAATGGGCATCGGGTTAAGCCTTACATTAAGGATCTCGGAGCTGTCGTGCGATTGGAGGATTCCGTGCTTACAGAGCCGTAGAGCTCTCACACGTCTTGCCTAGACGCTAAATAAAGCGCTTGGTGGGAGGCAACCCACCTAGGTAACATTGTTTTTTTTTTCTCTTTCGTTTATTTTCTTTAGATTAATTTGAGTCAGTAATTAGTGTGAGTCGTCTGTTTAGTGAAGAGTATTATTCAATCCAGGTTTGGGGGAATCGAGATTTCCAGTTGTGTTGAGCTGTGTGCAGTTATGTTTTATGTGTGTATTGTTTGCCTTGATCAAAACAGGTGGAACTGCACGAATTAGGGAATTAGCGCTCAACATGCCGCTCAAGAGGCAGCCATGCCTGAGCCGCGGTACACTCAATGCTGCAACACTGGAATGGCTCGCTTGCTAGACCGCTCAAGTGGCGTTGTGCATGGTCGGCGGAAAGTAAGGACCAGTTGCTTGTAGAGTTTCACGCAGGTTGGACCGCTCAAGATGCACATGCACGAGCAGCGGTACGAGCAACTTCACCAACACTGGAATGGCTCGTGCAAGAGACCGCTCAAGAGGATCTCGATGGAATAGGGCCTGTCACATCTTTTAACATTTACCGTGGCCCATGCCGCTCAAGATGCACATGCATGGTCAGCGGTTACACCAGCGTGAGTCCACTGGTTTGGCTCGCTCAATAGACCGCCCAAGATGACAACTGCACAAGCCGCGGCAAAAATTCAAAGGATCCACTGGTTTGGCTCGCTCACTTGACCGCTCAAGTGGCGCGTACCTGACCAACGGTACGCCCGGCGGTCACTTACGCAAACGGTGCGTTTTGGACCTCAGGTAAGTTTTTTTTTCCCCTTTACCGCTGACCGGACCGCTGCCCATGCAGCGTGTCTCGTCAGCGGTTGGTCGACAGTTGCCCTACACTATTTAAAAAGGGGCATGCAGCTTTGTGGGTCTCATTTGACCCACAAACGGCTGCAGTTTTTCTTCTCTCTTCCTCTTCTTTCTTTCTTTCTCTCATTGCTCTCCATAGTTTCTACTCTCCTCAATTTCGACTACAAGGTATGCTTCTTCTTCTCTCTTCTATTTTACTTTAATGGCATTAACTTATGAAGTTTTGATTTTACAATGTGGTATGAAGAGATTGAGAGTTTTTGCATGCTCAAATTCGGATTCTATGTCTTAATCACCAATGGGCTTTGTTCAAATTGATCTATTTAGCATGATTAAGTTTATTGGGTTGTGATTTTCACTTGGTATATAAGGAATTCCGAAAATTGTTGTTCTTGGGAGAGTTTGAATGTCTTTGCTTGAATAATGGTTACCATATTTGATTTTGAGGAATATATTTGATTTATTTGGATTTGCATGTGGGTTATTTGGACTTGCATGTGATTTATATGGTATTATAAACATATTGGGAACTGAATTTTGAAACGAAATGCTACCGAATTTTTGGTAGAAAATTGTGTGTAATTGTTGGCTTGTGTTATCTGCAGATGGCAAGGACTGCTATAGGGAAGCGTCCTCGGGTCAGTACATCCGATAAGGGAAAGCAAAAGGCATTGCCAAAACAAGCACAACACAAGGACTTTAAGAGCCGGTTCAGCAATTTCCTCCGGCGACCTTGGATTATTGAGAGGGGAATTGATGTTGAGAGTTTGGCACAGACACCTGTTCCACAGATGGTTACAGACCGCGGATGGGGTGGATATGTTGCACGCCCACCAAGGCCGAACAGGGGGATTGTTACAGAGTATTATGCTAGTGCTGTACCAGGGAGACTGTTGGTTGGAGAACCAGTTTTAGTGCAGGGTGTTGAGGTTCATATAACTCCGGAGGCTATTAATCAGTACTTTGACGCTCCGGAGGTGGCTATCAGTAACGGTCGAGGGATAGAATATATTGCAGATCTTGACCCCTATAGAGGACGAGTGGCTGCAGGCCTTAGGATGGATGGACAGGCGGAATTGGGTACGTTAGTGAAGCTGTACCAGCGCGACACGCATGCCGATGTTGCCTTTTGGAACCTTTTCCTGACATACTCACTGATGCCATCCCAGCACCGTTCTGAGATTTTTTATGACCAGGCCCGTGTGTTGCTACGTTTGAGGTCAGGTGGCCCTATCAATATTGGACGGGTGATTTTCAATGCCATTCAAGACGCCAGTGCACACGATGACCAGTCCATGGTTTTTCCGTGTTTGATCACTGCTTTCTGTAGACAGGCAGGTATTGATGTGAGTGCAGGGTTAGAGAACCATGACCCGAGTATGATGAACTTGACGAACTGGAACCAGCAGTTAGTCCTGAGGGGTCTTCCTCCTATTGGGAATTATGGGGAGAGAAGACGTCGCAGAGAGGAGCGAGAGGCAAGAGAGGCTGAGGCAGCTGCACTTTTACAAGACCAGCCTCAAGAGGCACCACAGGCCCCTCAGATAGGCGGAGCTCAGCCAGGAGGTGATCCATTTACCACTCTTTTGCAGGCTATGCAGACGCATATGGATTTGCGCTTCACGCAGTTAGAGGGTCGATTCGAGACTCGATTTGACACTATCGAGGCTAACATAGAGGAGCTGCGTGGGATGCTTACTAGCCGGTTTTCTGTGGCTAGTGGGAGTGGAGTGCCATTTCAGCCCCCTATGCCTGACCAGGATCCTTTTGCAGCCGGTGGATCAGGTGTCGAGCCGCAGGATTTTGACCAGCGGACCCCGATTGTGAACTTTGATGATGAGCAGCAGATGCAGGATGACACGATAGACTCCGATCAGGGAACCGAGATCTTACAGCTCTCCGATGAGGATGGAGGAGATTAGCAGGCTATGATTTTTTTTCTTTTCTTTTTCTTTTGAACTTTTATTTGCTTTTGTTTTCCTTTTGTTTTTCTTGCCTGTCTTTTCTTGCTTGTCAACATTGAGGACACTGTTGAGTTTAGGTTTGGGGGTATGTTGAGTCTTGGGTCATGTTTTTCAGTATTTTAGAGTCTGTCGTTCCTGCAATAACCTTGATGAGATATTTTGGTATTTGACTTTGAAATGATATGCTTAAATCACTGGGTTTAAACTAACATCTTGCCACTTAGAGTATTGCATTGCATTTTCAAAATTTATGACATGCTCTGGATGTGATAGTGGATAGGATGCCTAGTTGGATTGCCATGATTAATAGTGGAGACTACCCTGTGAGTTCACTAAGCCAAAGTGCGTACATAAATGACATATATGAGGGTTTATTTTGTTTCTACTCTTTAAACACTCAATAGGTTCTTAGCATTAGATTTGATCTCTATAGGTTGAACATTGAGCATTATAGAGCATTCATCATAAAAGATTTTCACATGTAATCTTTGATCTTGAGTAAGTCGAACCAGTGGAAGTGATGTTAGACTATGTGTGCATGAACAAATTAAAAGGCCTGTAATATTTCCTACCTATGTGTGTGTGCTCCATAGCCCTGTTTGAAGCCAAACACTGATTGCCTTTTCTTTCTTACCACATTTACTGTAACCCATGTAAGCCATATTATAGCCATACCTGTTAACTTGGGATCATGCTTTGAGATGGTGAAGAAGGTTGAAGTGTTCGCATAAGAATTTGTGCGAAAGTGATACGAATCAAATGAAGAATGAGCTGCATTCAATCCAAATGTAAGAGGCAAGGTTGTAGTTTTGTTTGTTTTTTTAAAAAAAAAAAAAAAAAAAAAAAAAAAAAAAAAAAAAAAAAAAAAACGAGAAAAAGAAAGTTGTTCCACCAAAATGAATGGTGAGTTGTGTTTGCCAGAAAAAGAATCTAAGGAACACAACATGTCAAAGGACTTAAGTGTTGTATCTACTCTCGAAGGAGTGGGCAAAAGTGAATGGTGAATTAAGGGGACAGCAATGAATGGTAAGTGGCATTATTCCACTTGCAAAGGAAGTCAATGAAGACCTAAGAGCTTGTGCCAAGCCGTAAAGGTAATTGAAGACTCTCACTGAATGATCCTAGGGTTTTGAACTCCTACATCCCGTTCCTTGCTAACCTTCACCCAATAGCCCCATTACAACCTAATGAAAAGTCTAAATTGATCCGCTGGTTATCCTTGCTATGAAAGTAGAAGTGTATGTGTGTTTATCTTGCTCATAATGATTCGATTCTTTTCATGAGATCTTTGCATTCAAATCAAGCGTTCTTTCAATGACATATTCATATGCGATTATAATTTGAAATTTCTTGTGCATAACTTCTTTCGCATATGCTTGATGAGTTTATTTGCCTAGGTTCTGTGAGAAATATGAGCGATATCTGGTGAGGTTTAGAGTCAAGGCGAATTACATCTATGGCGTTCGGCAAAGTGTTCTTGATGCTAGAATATCTGGAGTTTGGGCTTTTCATCTAAAACTAAGCAATGCATTCAAATTTGTGACATAATGTTAGTCTTTACCTATTGGCTTCTGCATGCATTGTTTCTATCTGAGCATTAATCGATTGCATCTCGAATGATTGGTTTTGTGGGATATGTTTGTGGGTGTCATAGCTGAGAACCCTCAGGAGACAACACTCCTCCTACTAGGGACACCTAGAGGTTTAAAGGCTTGTAGCATATGCTCAATGCTATCGCGTTCCCTGCGAAAGTGGCTTTATTAGGATTTAGTTTTTCAGTTTAGGAATGTTTGGTTTTGCTCGAGGACTAGCAAAAGATAGGTTTGGGGGTATCTGATCAGTCTATTTCTATGCTTATATTTTTGCCCTTTTTGCTTATGTTTATGCTTGTTCATTGGGTCTTTTTGGTGGGTTGATGTGTTTGTTGAGTCTTTGCAGGTCTCTTACCATAGAAATGTTGATCGGATCGTATTCTGGAGATGATAGAGTCAAATGATGCAGAAAGGGCATTTTTCTCCCTTTTCCGCCGGCCATGCCGCCCATCAGGCAGGTGCACCGCCGGCGGTGCAACAGGCGCCAATGATATTGCCTTTTCCGCCGGCCATGCCGCTCAAGAGGCAAGTGCCTACTAAGCGGCACGCCAGGCGAGCCATTCCAGTATGTGGAGGTTGCTTTGTCCGCTGCCCATGCAAGTGCTTACCCAGCGGCACGTTGAGCGGTGGACCGCCTCCTCGTCTTCTCGTCACTGCAGAAGACCTATAAAAAGAAGGGAATAAGAGAAAATAGGGTTCGACATATTAGACAGACAGAGAGAGTTTGAAGACCACCATTCCTTGATTCTTTTCATTCATTCCATCGGAGGAGATTACTTGGAGCAGGAAGACGACGGAGATCGCAAGTCAGAAACATCACACCATAATGGGTTCTATCTTCATCTCTTCTATATTTTTGTTCTCTCCATTGATGTGTAACTAAACCTTTATTAGGGGATTGATGTAACCAATTTTGGACAACTCTATGTAATCAATGAGTCTATCTTTTTGTTAATCAATTGGGTTTTAGTCTTGTCTATTGAATTAATTGCTCTATATTATTGATTCGTATTATTTTGTGGCCTCAATTGATATGAGTTTGTGATTTAGTTTACCTTTGAGATTAGGGTTTGGATGTGAATGGCCTTTCCATTTGAATCACAATCATAAGCTTAATAGACTTGAAAATTAATGTTTGCATGGCCTTGTGGCATTGATTTGGCTTAGAGTTTTGTTCATAGGGATTTCATTACTAACACTTGACACATGGCCTTTGTGCGAGTGGTGGGAAGGAGATTCGTTCTTAATTGTTTATCAAAACAAGCCCTAAACTTCATTGAAGTGTTTATTGAGACTAATTGAGAGCATTGAGTGTCTAAGAGAGGTGCATCGATTCCCTAGTATCTCCCCATATATTCATTCGTTGATTTGTTTATTCGTTGATTTGATTTTTAGTTCAAATAGTCATAATTTAGATTAATCCTAGAGTTAAACAATCTTTCCAAAGAAAAGCATTATGCAATTTAGTTTTCGCATTTAGAGTCACCTTTGCTAGATTAATTGGTTTTAACTGATAAAATCGCCGATCCCAGTGAACGAACTTTCTTAATAAATTGAACACAGAATTTACTGCATCAGGTAACCCGACCCGACCCGTTATAAAATATTATAATTGAGATTTATTAAAAAGTTGAAAATAAATATTACTGAAGCATGATCAATCTTATGCAATCAAGTTCACCATAGGCACCTAAAACTTCAAAAAATTAAAAAAATTAAAAAAATCCACCACAGGCACCAATAATCAATCGAAAACATCTAATTTAAAAAATAAACAAGGCCAAAATAAAATAAAATAAAATTGAAAATGAAATCTTCCATTAGTCTTCCTCTTGAATCTTTAATATGTTGCGATTGGGAATCTTAATCCTCATTTAGACCTAAAAGGTTAAATTACTTGTGTTAGATGTTAAGAAAAGAAAAATTAACATACATTAATAAATCCAATGCCTTTGTAAATAAAATCATACCTTTCAATTTTCAATTAAGCATAATAGACTCAGTCCCTTGAGTTGAATTAATAGCAGTCTCGATGTTCAAATTGAAGACATCTTCAATGAGTTCATCCATGTTAATATGATCTTCCTCTACAGAAGAATTATATATATCAACAATTTATTCTACAATGAATAAAATATTAATCAGTATATTAAGAGTTGTAAGAGATTTACCTGTTTTCTTATCAAATAACCAATCTCGAGTACATACCAAAGCTTGAATAGTGTCAGGTGACAATGAACTACGATATTGATCTATTATTCTACCCCCAATACTGAATGCAGATTCAGATGCAACTGTAGAAATAGGAATTTTTAACACATCACGAGCCAAATGAGAAAGTATAGGATAACGCGTTTGTTGTCCTTTCCACCAAGTTAGAACATCTAACTCTTTCTTTCTATCCAGTCTTTCATCATCAAAATATTTGTGTATCTCAGTTTTCATACTAACAGAACCCTCTTTATAGCAAATATCAAAGTCCTACATAATGCAATAGAAACAAATAAATTTTATTAAATTTATACACAGTTAAATTCATTCATAAAGTTTTAATTTTTATATGCAATAATTAAGACAAATGAAATTAAGAGTTACCTCAAAAATGGCATCTTCACTGCTAGTAGGACCAAAAGTCTCTTGCTTTGATTGACTCAAGTTCAAAATAGGAGACAAAGCTTCCATGTATACATTAAAGAGAGAGAACAATGTTTCATGAACACCATGTAACTCAAGAGAATCTTTTCCATGAAGTTTTGCATAGGCCCACTCTATAAACTAAAATTTGTATCGAGGGTCAAGAATAGTGGCAATTGCAAGAATTTGATTACATTCAGACCAATATTTTTCAAACTTTAAGCTCATTTGCAATCCCATCTTTCTCAAAAAACTATCAGTGTTTACCATGGCTTCTGTAATACTATTTTGGATTAAAAATATCTTAGGGAAGAACAAGTTTGATGTATGGAACTTCGTTCCAGAAAATAAGCAAGTAACTTCATAAAAGTGCCCTAAAAACTTGGAAATCTTTTCAAATTTATCCCACTCATCCGGAGAAGGACAACAATTGAAACTAGAATCATTCAACCCTAAATTAATAAAAGCTCGACGGTAAAAAAGTGCACTCTCAAGCATGAGATATGTTGAATTCCATCTAGTAGGCACATCTTGTCGCAAACCTCTCTTATTACCCACCATCCCTACTTGTGCTACACAATCATAAAACTTGTGTTTTCTTGCTGGTGAACCTTTCATATATTTGATACACTCTTGGATTTTTAACACCGATTCATCAATCTCTCTAAGTCCATCTTGAACTATTAAATTAAGAATGTGAGCACAACAACGAACATGAAAGAATTTACCACTCATTAAGAGTGCACCTCTGAAGTTTAATTGATTCCTCAAAATGTCAACAAAAGATTTATTAGCTGAAGCATTATCCAATGTAATAGAAAACAACTTTTTTTCAATCCCCCACTCAAATAACAATGAATTAATTTTATTAGATAATGCAACACCAGTATATGGAGGGGGCATACGACAAAAGTTTAAAATCTTTTTATGCAATCTCCAATCATTGTCAACAAAGTGGGCTGCAAGAGTAAGGTACCCATCTGTTGCTATGGAAGTCCATAAATCCGATGTCAAGCAAATCCTTCCCGGAACCAAGTTCAACAGATTTTGAAGTTCTAATTTTTCATGGTTAAACATCCTCACCACACATGTCTTAGCTGTATTCCTACAAGGTAGCTTTATATCAGAACATATAAACTCAAACACAGTCCTAATGCCCTCATATTCAACAAAATTAAAAGGTAATTCATGCTTGATAATTGCCTGTATTAGTAAATCTCGAACTGTCTCAGGATCAAATTTTGGGGATCTTAGCTTTCCAGAGGGCTGTGTGGGTGAGAAAAGCATTTCTCCCACATCACCATAGACATTCCTCGGACAAGTTTTAAGGTGTTCTAACATATTTCCAGTCCCACACTTGCTACCACAATTATATTCTTTTCCACATGTTTTACACCTAGCATGTTTGTTTCTATGCTCAGTTCCAGGTATTACCTCAAACAAATTCCAAGCAGGCGATCTCTTTTTTCGCTTTTCCGTCCCCGTTTTGCCATTTTTGTTTGGAGTGGTTATCTTTGTAAGTTTATCACCCGATTCATTGGAAGCATCAATAGGAGGATTCTCTTGAATGTCCATGAATTCAATCTGCATAAATATTTTATTTTATATATATATATAAAATGTATTTAGTAATTAAGATGATATATTGTTTATATAACAAAAAAGAGGAAATAGGGGTTAATAGTCAAAAATTATGGTCTCACACTGTTTTTGTCCAGCATTATGGTTTTTATTGTTTTTGTCAACAATGTGGCTGTGAAGACAAAATTGCCCTTATTTTTTTTTTCAAAACCCCTTCTCTCTCCTTTCTCTCTCATTTTCACCAGATCCCTTTTTATTTTTTCCTTTCTCTCTCTCCTTTTCTCTCTCACTCGTTCTTCCTCTCTTCTCTTGTTCTTGTTCTTCATTTTTGTCACGCCTTCTTCTTCTTCTTCAACACTCACGTCCGATCTTCAACACTTCTTCTTCTTCTTCCTCTCTTCTCTTTATCTTTCTCTTTTTTTTCCAGATTTAAAAAAAAAAAAAAAAAAATTTCAGATCGGACGACCGACGTCCGATCGTCGGTCGTTCGATCTTCCCTCCTTCTTCTTCTCTCTCTCTCTCTCTCCTCTCTTCTCTTTCTCTTTCACGTTTTTTCCAGATTTTTTTTGAAAAATTTCAATTTTTTATTTATTTTGAAATTATTTTCAGATTTTGTTTAAAATTATTTTCAGTTTTTTTTTTTTTGTTGAAAATTTTTCAGATTTAATGTGATTGTGGTTCTGAATGTAGTTGTGGTTCTAAACAAAAATTTTCAGATTTGAATTAAAAATTTTCAGTTTTTTTTTTTGAAAAATTTCCATATTTAAAAAATGTATGGATTTGAGTGTTAGTTGTTGATTTTAATGGTGGTTGTTGTTGTGCTTGAGTTTAAGTATTGTTTGTTAAAAAAAAAAATCAGATTTTGTTTTGTGTAAAAAAATTTCCAGATTTTTAAAAAAAAATGTAAGGGTTTTTTTTTTTTTTTTTTGTTGAAAAAATTCCAGATTTTGAACACAATTAAATTCCAGATTTTTTAAAATTTTTTTTCCAGATTTTCGTGTTGAAGTTGAAGAGTCCAGATTTTCCAGATTTTAATTTTTTTTTTCCAGACTAGTGTGTTTAATTGTGTTATTGGTGTGTTTAATTGGGTTGGAAAATGTGTGTGTTTAATTGGTTATGTCTGGTGTGTGTAATTGTTTATTATTGGTGTGTTTAATTGGATGTTAATGGTGTGTTTAATTGGTTAATATTGGTGTGTTTAAATGGTTTGAACTGGTGTGTGTAAATCAATTAAACACACCAGGGCAACCCAATTAAACACACCAAAGCAAATCAATTAAACACATCAATGAAACTCAATTAAACACACCGGGGAACCCAATTAAACACACCAATGCTGACCAATTAAACACACCGAGGTACCCAATTAAACACACCAAGATTGACCAATTAAACACACCATGTATAAACCAATTAAACACACCAGTTATAAATTAATTAAACACACTGGACTAATTAAACACACCAGGGCAACCTCATTAAACACACCAATTAAACACACCGGACTAATTAAACACACCAGGCCAAACATATTAAACACACCAGGACTAATTAAACACACCAATTAAACACACCGGACTAATTAAACACACCAGGCCAAACATATTAAACACACCGGACTAATTAAACACACCAGACCAAACATATTAAACACACCAAGCCAAACCAATTAAACACACCATGCCAAACCAATTAAACACACCGGTGCAAACCAATTAAACACCCTAGGCCTTGATGTGTTTAATTGATGGCATGGTGTGTTTAATTGTTTTTGCCCTGGTGTGTTTAATTGTTTTTGTCTGGTGTGTTTAATTGGTGGCCTGGTGTGTTTAATTGGTCCGGTGTGTTTAATTCATTTTGCTTGGTGTGTTTAATTCATTTTGTCTGGTGTGTTTAATTCGTTTGCCTGGTGTGTTTAAACAAAATAAAATCTGAAAAGTTTGTTTGAAAAAGATCAAATCCGAAAAATCTCAATTTTTTTTCAACAAAACCTAAACCCAAAACCCAAACATAACTCCCATAATTCATAAAACAAACCACAACCCAAATTTAAATACAACCACAAATCTGAAATTTTTTTAAGCACAATCACAACCACAACCACAACAACAACCACAAACACAACTCAAATCCAAACATTTTTTTAATTTGGAAATTTTTCGACAAAAAAAAAAACTGAAATTTTTTTTAAAATCTGGAAAAAAAAAAAAGAGAGAGAAAGAGGAGAAGAAGAAGAAGAAGAAGGTGTGAAAGAAGAAGGAAAGAGGAGGAGAGAGGAGGAGAGAGAGAGAAGAAGGAGAGAAAGAAGGAGGCGTGAAAGAGAAGAAGAAGATGAACGTGTGAGAGAAGGAGAGAGAGAGAGAGAGAAAGAAAAAAAAGATTCTGTGGAAAGGAGAGAGAAGAAAAAGAAAAAGAAAATTATGAATAAGGGCAATCTTGTCCAAAAAGTGGATATGTTGACAAAAACAATACAAATGATAATTGTGGACAAAAACAATAAGTCCCCATAATTTTTGACTAGTTTTAAAGTTCTCTCTAACAAAAAATATATATTGAAGAAAATATATTTTGTAAAAAAAAACAAAAATATATATACTTTTCGAAAAATCTGTCAAGAAACAAGGTTTTTTTATTTTTATTTTTTTATTTTTTTGACAGTGAAACAAACAAAGCAAAGCAAGATAAAATTAAAGAAGAACAGGGCAATCGCCCACAATAACATGTCAAGAAACAAGTTGGTTTTAGTCTTTTAGAATATCAAATATCAATTGTAAAACAAATTAAAGTCCTGAAATTACATTGCATGAAATGGTGGCACCATAGACAATAGTAATACAAAAATCAAAATGCAAGAAAGAAAACATACCCGATTGAATTTACTAGGATCGAATTGACGGTAATTGATTTCAAGAAAGTTGAAGACCACTAGCTACTTTTAGAGTTTTAGGGTTAGGGTTAGGGTTATAATATTGTGAAATAATTGATTTAGAGTTTTAGAGTTTTTAATTTATAAATTTTTCCTCTTTCAAAAATAGAAAAAAATTAGAAATTTTAAGAAAATTAATTAGTACAATATATTCTAAATTTCTAACCATAATTAAAGATTTTTTTTTAATAACTTTCATAAACACATTAAAAAAAAAAAAAAATTCTTTATGTTAATGGGTCGTGTTAATGGTTTTTTCAAGGGTGAACCCAAAACCGACCCATTATATTTCGTGTCTTAATGGGTTGACCCATTAACAACCCGATCTGATAAACTTGACCAACCAACCACTATTTTCAAATGGGTTTGGGTCGTGTAAAATTTGCCATGTCTATATATATGGGACAATCTATAGAATAATGGTGTTTCTATTCACCTTTTAAAAAAAAAAATCCAGCTCATCAAATATTGACCCTTGATTTGTCCAACTTTCACATCTAATGGTTATGTTTTAAAGTTGTTGTGATTCCCTATACATACTAATATTACCTTCTTAGCAGGTCACAAAACCTAATGACCGTTTGTTCTTCACAAAGCCCAATAGTTACTGTTTTTAATTTTCCTCCTTCCCAATGCTATTTTCTTCTCTTTTCCAAATCCAACTCTTTTTTATTTAAACATAAACGTACAGAAACACTTATTCTCCTTTCCAAATCCAAATTTTCTCCTTGTTTACCAACTCAAAAACTGTTGTGAACTTTTATTTGTTACCAGTTCAAATACTTCACACTTCAATCGATTTTTTTCCAGATATCCACTTCAATCGATCATTCGTCTTGCTCATTGGTGTTTCAGTCTGGTGTTCTAACTTGTCTATTTGTGTTCGTATTGAAATCACGTCTCTAACCCATTTTTTTTTCTTCATCAAGTTTTATCTCACATATATGTCTCATCCATGGCTTTTTTCGGTTAGCTTTGAATTCAATATGAAATTACTTATTGTTAATTGAAAATTGTCACTGGGGTGAAACTTCCAATTAACAATTTAAGGAGGACCAAGATCGGGATAGATCCTGATCGGTGGGGTATCAGGTAGTTCGATACCCTTTTGCTTCCTAAAGATCTACTAAGAAGGGTGTGTGATATAGTAAGAAAAGAAGGATTCTGATATATGGTAGAATGAACACTTAACTTATTTTATTCAGAATATCATATTGTAGGATTACAGTCAATCGATAGCACAACTATTATTATAAGAACAAAGAAACAACAATAAGCTTGGTGGGCAATGGCGATGGAGCTTTTTGTGCCCGTCGATAAGTGGAAAAAAGTGTGGCAGGGTTTCGATCCCCCTTTCTGTGATTATACGATAAATATATATAGGCCCGTGTCTTGCCATGCGCTCCTAGAACTTCGGTCTAGGGTTTGAGTAATTTACGGGACTTTCCTTGGCGATCTACGAGTTCGTCGGGGAATTGATCTCTAAAATCAATGGTTTTCTTTTAGAATTGAAAGAGTTGACTTTGCTTTTGAATGAGACTCTTGAATGGTGGGAATGTGTATAATATCCTGTCTTGAACGACGGCGTTTATTGTTTGTCTTCCTTTTCAACGCTTCTCACTTTAGGCGGGATTGGTGTACTTGCTTCTTACGTTTGGCGGGGTCAGAGTACCGGGATTTACTAGGTGTTTGCCTCTGGCTTTTGATGAATCGGGGTACTCAAGTCCTCGCCTTCTTCTTGTTTTTCTCGAATTATTCTGGAACGTATCGGGATACCGAGGTACCGGGGTACCGGGATATCGGGGTATCTGGAGGTCGACTAGTACTGAGTTTTTGCAAAAGCGGAGTCCCCGGGCTTCATTTTTAGGGTTCCCTGGTACTTCCGGCGTCCTGGAGGTTTTGGACCTGGTCGAGATGGATAGAAATTCACATCTTGACCTTTCTGTAGGTAGGTGGGTACCCAGATACCTCTTCCATTATTGCTTTCTACCCCGACTTATTTTTCTGAGGCCAATGGAAAATTCTTCTTTGATCCCTGCCATTTTTGGCGGTTAACTATTGTTTGAATCGTTATACATCCATGGTTTTTTTGATTAGTTTCGAAATCAATATGAAATTAATTAGGCTTCGAATTCATAGAATCAATAATGTTTTCCTATTTGTAATTTTTTTCTTTATCTTATCTTTATAGTAATATTTCTATAATTTGTAATCTGAATGATTCATTTTCAAAATCTCGGTGATTCCTTACATCAATAATGTTATCTATATTCTATGTATAATTTCTAGAGATAATTCCATAGAATAGCCACTGCGGTTTTCCAATTTTTACATATAGCCACTAGTTTTTAAAAAACCAAATATAACCAGTAGGATCATGGATCATGGATTGTGTGGTGGAAGTTAGTGGGTTCTTTGACAAGTATACCCATGGAGAGTTGTCAGTGGTTGTTGATGTAAGAGGTCCAAAATGACCCCGTCTCCTTCATATATCTCAGATGAAGGCAATCCCCAAACCCAATCCCTAAAATACGGTGCGGCTTCCAACTGATTTTATTATGCATCTTATTAAATTGAAATTCAAGTCGGTTAACCCAAACCCTTACACTTCGAAATAGCACCCAATTACCCGCGATATTTTGTATCTCCGCCATAATCATATTTCTAGTTGTCGATTCGTTGCCGTGATTGAAGCGGTCCTAATTTGTTTCAGCCATCCCCAATATCAGAGAAGGTATGTATCTCCTTAGAACTCGAACTGTAACTATAAATATATTTGATTGATGATTTCTTTCATAATTTTCATATAACATATGTTGAAAATGATTGAGAAGGGTCATCCTGTTCTTTGTCGCGGCGGCCTGTGTGCGTTGATGTCAGTCTAAAAAATACATATGATTGATTTCTTTCATATTCAGGATATAACATATGTTTATGTCAGTCTAAATACATATGATTGATTTCAATCATATTCATATAATATATGTTCAAAAGGATTGAGAAGGGTCCCCTTTATCTTCGTCGCAGCAGCCTATGTGTGTTTGTTTATGTCAGAGTAGTAGGAGTTTTATGGCATTCCCTGTGTCGTTGTACCCCTAGGTTACGAGGTTTAAGCCTTTATTACATTCCATGATCGTACCATTACATTCCATGATCGTATGATTATATTCCATGATCCTACCATTACATTCCATTATCCTGACACAAGATTACATGACATGGAATTAATTCCATGATCGTATCATTACATTCCATGATTACGTTCCATGATCCTACCATTACATTCCATGATCCTAACACGAGATTATTACATTCCATGATCGTAACATTACATTCCATGATTACATTCCATGATCCTACCATTATCTTGACACGAGATTACATGACATGGAATGACATTCCAAGATTCTCCATGACATGGAATAACATTCCTAGATTCTCCATGACATGAAATGAGATTCCATGATCGATCCTCCCAGATTCCATGATCCTACCATTACAACACGAACTTACATGCCATGATCCTCCTATCACAACACGACATTACATTCAATGATCCATCATGGAATGTAATTTCATAAAACATTGATGACATTGTCCGTCTAATGACATTGTCCATCTGATGACATTGATGACATGTCCATCTTCCCATGATGACATTATTTTAATCAGTCTGATGACATTGATGACATGTATTTTAATTTAAATTCCATGACGATAGAACTGATTATATCTGTTGCATACAGCTTCAGGAATATGGTTCTGTTGATAGTGAACTACGATGGACAGTGGGAAGATGGACAGTTCAACACTAAAGCTGTTTTCTTTTTGTCAGTGACAGTGAAGGAGACTTTGAAAACATTGGCAGAGTAGATATGTAGTCGATTTGGCTTAAATTCCGATGAAGTGGACTTCAAGATAAGTACTAGAATTGATGGCTCCATTGTTGAAATGATTTATGACTTAGATTTACAGATCTGCATTTCACATAACAAAGAGAATCCTAAATGTTATGTGTCGGTGTTTCACAAACAGTTACGAAGCTTGGTTGAACAGTTAACTGTGCCTCCTGATCTGAAATCCAAATCTACCTCCATCACCTTCGGTTGTACTGGTGATCAGGCATGTACGCCGCCACCAAGGAACGTAATATTGGTATCGGCATCAATGTCGGGCTTCTAAATTTACGGATATTTCGAGGATATTATCGATATCGGTGGATATTCTGTCAAAAATTAAAAAAATGATGGATATTTACATTTAAAGTTAGATTTTTTTTTGTGAAATTTTAGGACAAGTTTAAACAAGTAATTATACATCATATTAATCATATTTCAATGATAAATTAGCATAGTTATGAGTTTATTATAAATTATAACATAGACAGAGTCTGTATATAATTTTTAAAATTGAGTATTTAATAGAATAATATTTTGTTTCACTTTTACAATATTATATACAATATAAAGAGATTAAATATTTAATAAACAAAATTATCATTAAATATATATATATATATATATATATAGTAATAGTTCCACACTTCCAGATTCTATCATAAATCATAATTCATACATAATAATACATTGCATGTCTAAAATTTAAAACCAAAATGAATTCCTTGCTGGTTCAAATACATAAGATACATTTCTATCTTGATTCGAACAATAATTTTCCCAAGAAAACGTGCTTGCATAGTTTTCAATGTAGTTATTAATATGCCACACATATGTTGCTTGATCTCTTCCAACCGATCCATGAATTGGATAGTTTGGATTTACCCAACTTGGTGGATATTGTTGATCTGCATGCATAGTGTTAGGATTATGCTCAATAGCAAGAGTGTAATGTTGTAATTGACAATCTTTTTCATATTAATAAAGTGATTTCTGGTTTAACAAATCTTATAGCATTTATAGTTTAATATTATAATTGTCAAAGTAAATAATCATAAGGTCTAAAGACTATGAGAAAAGAAGAATTGTTCGTACATTTGGATATGTATGAGGTAGACACAATTCTTTAGTTAGTCTTGAATAATGTTCACAACTTAAGTTAAATGTTGGGCACCTTTATCTTGTTAAAGTTGTAGAATTCTTTTGCTAGCATTTGAGTGGGATCAAATGAGATATGATGAGTCTAAAATCATCGGAGTGTCTTCGAGCAAAAGAATCTAGTGCACTGGGTGCATTGAACTGGATCACAATGAAAAGCTTTATCTAGAACCGTCAATAGATAATAGTCTTTTCATTATAAGGACAATCGGAGAGTCTATCTTAATCCTGAGATAAATGATGGACTTATGGTTGCAAGTGATATCATTTGAGTTATCAATGAGTACGATTATATAGCATAGTCTATCCTCAATAGTTTGGTGATATTCATTTGTTAATCGATAGAGGACTTCATTTATAGATATGGACATTGTGGCTCCATTTATTAAATGAGAGTATAATATCATCATATGGATGTTTTGCGGTAATTGGATATTAAATCTCAACGTTGAGTTTTCGATAGTGTCTATTGAAAACATGGCTTCTGGACAAGTCAAAATATTCAAGTTCAAAACGTGGTCATATGAGTAAATATGGTAACTTGGAGAGTTATAGGAGGTCTATGAACTCTTGGCGATTATTGATATTAATCACGAGGATACACTATCTCCAACATGATTGTCTAGGGTATGAATGAGGAACATCTTCTTATTCTATCTTTATTTAAGAGTTCAATTTTAGCTCTTTAGTGAAATGAGTTAAAATTAATGGATCGGACCTAAGTGAATCATTTGTTGATTGTGATTAGGTTATGTATATTGAAGCTTAAATTTAGATAGCCCGCCAAGATCCCCAATCCACACAGACTTGCATGGATCACTTGATATATTCTACCGGACCAATTTATGGTTCCATTTAGAATTGCATTTAATATATTAAGAATATAATTTGCACATTATTTATTTAATGGGCTGCTCAATTATATTAATATATTAATGAAAGACATGTGGACTTGTTTCTTTTAGTAAGAATGGGTCTGGTTCACATGTGGGCTTTTTATTTAAAGTCCAATGGATTAAATGAAATAAGAAAATAATATATGGCCCATTTGTATGAGTGGGGCGGCAAGGTGTAAATATTAACCTAATATATTATTTTGTTTCATTGTTTTAATTAAATAAGAATTAATTAATTAATTAATTAATTGTTTAATTAAGAAACAAATCTTTTTCTGATCAGAAAATATATTTCCTAAAGTTATACTATTGGTAGTAGTATACTAAAAGTAAAAGACTTGTTTGATAAGAAAATAAATAATTAATTTTATTTATTTAATCAAATAAGAAGTCTTTTTATTTAGTCAATAAAAGAATAAAAATATCTATGAGTTGGATTAGGGTTTGAAGTCTAAAGTGTGATGGAAATTAGGGTGTAACACAAAAACCCTTTTTGGCTTGTGATTTGCGGCAACCCTAGTCCATTTTAGAGAAGGATTTCGGCAACCCTAAAGACAAGAGGAAGCAAATTTCAGCCACCTATATATTTCCACTTATAGAATTCGGCCACCCCAAGTTGTTCATTGATACAATTTTCTTCTTCTTCTCAATTCATAGAAAGTATTATTTTTATTCTACTAAAACATAAAAGAGTGAATAGATTATTCTTTGATGGCACACTAATTGCTTATTCATCAATAAGCTTGTGTGTACAACATCGATTTAGGTTCACGCGAGTTTCGATCATTAGATTGAGAACTCAAAAGTGACCGGAATAATCTTAGTCTTCTTTTGATTGTTTTGTGACTAACAAAAGAAAAAGAAAAGTTTGTTTGTCCATTCTCAGGTTTGAAATTCAAAGAAAAGGGAGACCACGCTCCTAGGTGATTCACGTTCATGCTAGGATTGAAGATCTTGTGGATTACCATCGACGTAAGTCAATCGGATCACGCGACAAAAGGTATTCTTCTTTTGTTGATTATATGTATGCTTAATTAATTAAAGGGTTAAGGTTCATAAAAAGGAAAAATTTTTAAAACATACTAAAATCTATTTTTAGTCTCGCTTCCGCTGCGTGTACTACGGTATTTTTCCCTACACATAGGTATTGCATATGGCATTTATGGTGAAGGATAATCAAATATATTGCAACCACCATAACTACCATAATATGGCACATGAGAACTTGACACTGTTTGTGAATCACCCAAAGAACTATTTTCAGTGTCTATACTCATTGAGGAGAGAGTCATATTCAAAGAATCTTCGTCATTTTGAATTGTTCCTCCATGTTGTCTACGACGATTATGATCAAAATTACCTGTATGAGCATCCCAACCCGCCGCACTAGCATTCCAACCTGTTGCACCAGCATCCCAACCTCCAGCACGAACATCCCAACTTGCTGCACCAGCATTCCAACCTCCTGCACTAGAATCCCAACCTCTTGCCTCATCCCTACCATCCCCATCATCTCCATCATCTCCATCATCTTTTCCTCCACTATTTATATCAGAGATATGTTGGTCATCGGAAGAGCTGGTAACAATAACTCCACGATCTACACCAACTTCTTCTCTAATCACTTGTTCAACATTTATTCCCATGTCTCGAGCATGAGAAGTAATATGTGAATCAGGATTTCCCTCGTCATCATCCAAGGAGGCAGGTCTAACCCAGTTAAAAATAGGATTCTCATTATCGTCTTTTGCTTCAGCAGCTACTTGAAGTAGATCCATAAAATCAATTTTATTTACTTTATCTTTTTCAGCTGCCATATCCCTAAGCTTCAACTTCATATTATAATAACAATAAACAAGTTGTTCAAGCTTAAAATATGCAAGACGGTTCCTTTGTTTTGTGTGGATTAAAGCAAATGTTGACCAATTTCTTTCACATGCAGAAGATGATGATGTTTGTGATAGTATGCGAACTGTTATTGCACTCAATGATGGAGCACAGTTTCCATACATTACCCACCAATCAGCTGTAATAAAAATTATTAAGTATTATAAGTATGAATATTATTTCAATGATATTATTATTTATTATTAATATGTAAATTTTTGTAATAAAAGTTATATACCTGGTTGCATTTTGCTTCTAGCTGCAATGGCTGCTCGTTCACCAAAACTTTTCCTTCCGTCCTTAAAATATGTGAGCTACATTCATGAGATCAATATGTGTATAATATATATTAATATGACACAATACTCACATGCAAAGAATTTATAATATTGGAATTATAAAATTGGTTGTAAATTGTAACTTTTTACCTAATTTCCAAAATTAGCAATTCCTGCAGCTTCCGTGTCTAATTGCGCATAGACATTATGTACGGCTTTCAGAAGATCCGAATTATCCCCAATATTGTCTCTATATTGGTACTTGGGGTTCAAATAGTAAGCTATAATATAAAAAAAAAAATGAATAATTTTAGTTTAAATACTATACTAAATTTTAATTATGAATGACAAAAAATCCAAAATAAAATTTACCTGCAGCATGTAGTGGGTGATTGAGCATTTTATCCCATTGGTCTTGTATAATGTTTAGAACCCATTTACTCCCTCTTTGTTGTTTTACTGTATCTTTCATCGCACGTATTAACTCATACACGATAGGCATAGTGGGTACAACTTCTGTATCAACCAATCTTAGAACTTGGTACAGTGGCTCATATATTTTGACTATAAAGCCACCTTATCCCAAAACTCTACATCTAAAATGTGCCGTTCTATTCTGAAAGTATACAAACGACGTTAAATTGCTTAAAGCATACCTAGAGGGGGGGTGAATAGGTTTTTACACCTTTTTCAATCCCTTGAACAAACTTTCGTTTGTCCCTCAAGGTAGCCTTACACACAACACAATAAGCCAAGGAAGACATACATAGACAATGCGATAATACAATCATAAGAGCAAAGTCTAAGTATATCAACTAGTTATGTGAGGTATAAAAAACAAATAAACACAACAACAAAGTAAACTTGTATTTCAATAGATGTTCAATGAGTTACAAGAGTGATCAAAATGTCACTATACAAAAATTACAATATACAAAAGAATCATAGATACAAAATTGATCAATAGAAAGAATTCACTAATTACACTATACAAAGTCTTGCTTCACAATACACCACATGTGAATATTATGAATCAAGATAATAAAATATACAATTAAAATATAAAAGAAAGAGATAGGAAGAATTAACACAAAAGATTTTTTTTAACGTGGTAAAACCTCCAAGGAGGAAACATCCATGGGTTGAACTACAACCATTGGGTACTATATTATTGGAAAGTAAACATAGAACATTCACAAAGTGACCAATCTTTAGCTCACCCAACCTAGTGAAGTCTAAGCCTACCTAACCCTATTGGAAAGTGTAAAATCCCTCAATGATGCGAAACCACCATATATTGGACACCACACACAACCAACATCGATGGTAGATTAGAAATTCCTCAAGAGTGCATACACCTCCCGTGTACCCCGCTCTATCGGAGTCTATGTCTAACCATACGCCTAGGCCTACCAATACAATAGCCAACTCCCTATCCAAGGCACTCTTGCCTCTAGGGAGCCTCCCATGCATGACTATCCGAGTCCTCCTGACTCTAGCCATGACTCCTTGCTTACCTATCCGAGTCATCCCGACTCTAGGCAAGACTTCTTGCTTGGCTATCCGAGTCACCCCGACTCTAACCAAGACTTCATGCCTTTTACAAGGACTTCCTAGTGTGATCATGTGAATGCAAATGATGCAAACAATCAATACAACATAGAACATGTGATCAATACATTCTATGGCACAAATAGACCTAAACATGTGATATCATAAGTAATCAAGTCTAGATGCAAAATACGAGAATAAAAACCTAAGCATGTGAAACACCAAACACATACGCTCAAAGTCTCATTCACATATACAACACTTGAATCAAAATATATTCATGAAGTACAAATTCAAGATGCTATCAATATACAATTAAATGCTAGATATATGAGATTAAAATCAATCAATATTCTAGTCAAAAATATTGAGCAAGGATTTGAAATTTTCATCAATCAAAACCTAGATTCTCTAAATCACAAACAAATACACAAATCCTAGATTTCATCAATCAAAGGATCAAATCAAATCTCAAGGTCATTTAACACAAAATTAATTCAATTAAGTTCCAAACAACCTAAGATGCCATTCTAATCACAATACAACTCACAAACATATGTAAAACCTAGAATCATAGAATCTAGTCAACATTAGTCCACAAATTGACTTTCAATTAGAATGATAATCAAGCTATCTTTCTCAATAGCTTTTACCAAACATAAACATAGATATAGAAGAAGAAACCCCAAGCAAATGGAAGGTCAAAAAGAAAGAAATCCCAAAGTTAAGTCCATTACCTCGGATTCTGCAGCTAGTTCGGAAATCAGTGTTGAATCACCAGAAATCACGATCAAACAGCCACCAAACCACTTGGGGATGATAGAGGACTCAAATACGAACACTCTCCAACTTGAATCACTCAAATCCAACTCCGGATGAGGAAGATATGGTGTTTGGAAGTTGAGAAAAGTTGAGAGAAAATTCTAACGGGAAAACACAACTTTTTCTTCTTAATTTTTTCAAATGGAGAGAGAGAGGGAAGAAATAGGAGGAGAGAGAAGGCCAAGCCAACCAATGGTGTGAGGCCACGTCACCCCCTGGCCATGGGGGGCGCGTGGCCCACACGGGGGCAGAGGCTCCTCCAGGCCGTGGGGCCCACGGCCAGCCCAAGTGGCCTCACGGCCTGGGCTATCTCCTCACGCGCTCCCTCGGTTCTTTAGCTCGTATCTTGGGCGTTCGAACTCTGATTTTGAATCCGTTTCTGGATTACGAACCGTGACTCTCTCACGCACGACAACGACTACACAACTTTGAAAAACGGTTGAGAAATCATCTCGAAAAACGTCGATGAAGTCAACTCAATGAATGAGAATGAAAAGTAGCGTAGCTACATCGTTTGGACTCGAAACTACATGAATGAGTAACCGAAATGACTGGAACTCAATAAGGAATCATAATAGAGCATGTTCAAGTCCAAATACAAAAATACAGAAACATACATACACAAAGACACACACATATGCTAGTTTCTGGACATAGTCCTAGAAAATGCAAAACATAAAGTTTATCAACATAATATGAATGCATGAGCATATTTTGCTAAGTGTGTGAAAGTGATATATAAATGAAATTAAATCATGAAGGAACACACAAGAATGCTATGTGTGTGTGTGTGCCTAGCCTTGTAAGAGATATGAGGTCCTTTAATACCTTTGTTGACCAATGAAGTACGAATCTCTTAAAAACCGGCTTCTTGAATGAATTGTGGTTGAGACGTTCTTCGTCTTCTAAATTCTTCAATATACTAACTGTTACGATTATGCTCAACAGCAAGAGTGTAATATTGTTTTTGACAATCTTTTCATATTAATAAAGTGATTTCTTATTTAAACAAATCTTATAGCATTTATAGATTGAATATTATAATTGTCAAAAGTAAATAACCATAAGGTCAAAAGACTATGAGAAAAGAAGAATTGTTCGTACATCTGGATATGTATGAGGTAAACATAATTCTTTAGTTAGTCTTGAATAATGTTCACAACTTAAGTTAAAGGTTGGGCACCTTTATCTTGTTAAAGTTGTAGAATTCTTTTGCTAGCATTTGAGTGGGATCAAATGAGTTATGATGAGTCTGAAATCATCGGAGGGTCTTCGAGTAAAAGAATCTAGTGCACTGGGTGCATTGAACTGGATCACAATGAAATACTTTATCTAGAACCGTCAATAGATAATAGTCTTTTCATTAGAAGGACAATCGGAGAGTCTATCTTAATCCTGAGATAAATGATGGACTTATGGTTGCAAGTGGTATCATTTGAGTTATCAATGAGTACGATTATATAGCATAGTCTATCCTCGATAGTTTGGTGATATTTATTTGTTAATCGATAGAGGACTTCATTTATAGATATGGACATCGTGGCTCCATTTATTAAATGAGAGTAGAATATCATCATATGGATGTTTTGAGGTATTGGATATTGAATCTTAACGTTAAGTTTTCGATAGAGTCTATTGAAACATGGCTTCTGGACAAGTCAAAATATCCAAGTTCAAAATGTGGTCATATAAGTAAATATGGTAACTTGAAGAGCTATAGGCGGTCTATGAGCTCTTGGCGATTACTGATATTCTTCACGAGGATACACCATCTCCTATAAGATTGTCTAGGGTATGAATGAGAATCATTTACTTATTCCATCTTTATTTAAGAGTGCAATTTTAGTTCTTTAGTGGAATGAACTAAAATTAATAGATTGAACCTAAGTGAATCATTTGTTGATTGTGATTGGGTTATGTCTATTGGAGCTTAAATTTAGATAGGCCCGCCAAGATCCCCAATCCACACGGACTTGCATGGATCACTTGATATATTCTACCGGACCAATTTATGGGTCCATCTAGAATTGTGTTTAATATATTAAGAATATAATTTGCACATTATTTATTTAATGGGCTGATCAGTTATATTATTATATTAATGAAAGACATGTGGGCTTGTTTCTTTAGTGAGAATGGGTCTGGTTCACATGTGGGCCTTTTATTAAGGTCCAATGGATTTAATAGAAAAACAATATATAGATATATTAATATATATATGGCACATGGCCGAGATATATATATGATATTATATTGTTTTATTTTTATTATTTGATTAAATGGAAATTAATTAATTGATTAATTAATTATTTAATTAAAAATCAAAATCTTTTTCTGACTAGGAAATATGTTTCTTAGTAGTATACTATTGTGGTAGTATAATAAATATAAAAGACTTTATTTGGTAAGTAGATAAATAAGAGATTTATTTATCTAGTCAAATTAGAAAGTTTTTGATATAGTCACAAATACAATAAAGAGTTGGATTAGGGTTTGTATATAATGCATGAATGCATGCGAAAATATATATATACATATATGCATGAGGAATGGAAATAAATATATGCATGAATGCATACGGAATGCATGCGGAAATATATATATATACATATAGGCATGCAAAATATGTAATCTATATGTTTGAGATATATATTATTTATATGGCATATAGAATTGGTCGCCAATATATATAGATTTATATGGCAAGTTGAATTCTAATATATTTATATATTATTTTATATGGCAAAAAGAAAGTAGAATTCGCCCAATATATATAATTTACATTGAGCAAGGAGTTCGCCCAAGATAATATATATATTCTTTGTATATTTTCGGCAACCCTAATTCTTTTGGTGAGAGTTTTTTCTTTTGCTAGAGAAAAATAGAATCCAACTCTTAGACTAGCGTGATTTTCAGCCAAGAGGAAAAGAAAGAAAAGTTTGTTCTTATTTCGATAGTGCACTAGTAACTTTTATATCAAAAGGTTTTGTGCACAATTTCAAATAAGGTTCACGCGAGTTTCGATCTAACGATTGTGAATTCAAAAGTGACCGGAACATTCTTTGTAGCCTCTTGGAATTTGTTGTGACTAACGAAAAAGAAAAAGTTTTGTTAATCCATCCTTAGGTACACAATTCAAAGAGAAGGGAGACCACGCTCCTAGATGATTCACGTTCGTGATTGGATTGGAAGATCTTGCGGATTACCGTCGACGCAATGTCAATCGGATCATGCGACAAAGGTATGATATCTTTAGTATTATATGTTAATTAATTAGAGGGTTAAGGTTCAAATTATGGAAAAATTTTAAACTATACTAAACCTCTTTTTAGTCTCGCTTCCGCTGCGTGTACTACCGTATTTTTCCCTACACTAACCACTAAACATTACAAGATAAACACGTTTTGATATGAAATTGATGCCAACACTAACTATAAACCTTACAATTCTTTTTCCATTTACTGTTCGACTCAACCGATTTGTAGCCCATGCATCACTGGTAAATAATTGTTTCAAATTTGTCTTTTTTTTCAAAAGACTATCAAGGGCAATATGATTGGTCGCAAATCGAGTTGCACCAGGCCGCACTATCTCCCCTTTACAAACCTCCCTCATTTGCGATAGTAACCATCCATGATTATATATAAAGTTTATCACAGCCCTAGCATCATGAATGACACTTGCAACAATGTCTTTCTTTCCAATATCCTCAAAAATCAAATCTATACAATGTGCTGCACAAGGAGTCCAAAATAATGAATATTTTTTCATCAATTTCTTACCTGCTTTCACAAATGCAGAGCCATTGTTTGTGACAATTTGCACAACGTTCTTCTCACCGACCTCTTTCACCACATCTTTGAGCAATCCATAAATATACTGATGATCTTTAATTTTGTTGGATGCATCAACAGATTTTAGGAAAATTGTGTGACCCTTACAATACACCATAAAATTAATTATCAACAATCTTGTCGATCCCGTCCACCCATCACACATTATGGTACAGCCATATTTCTCCCATTTAATTTTGAAGCTATCAACATACTCTTTTATTTCCTTGTACTCGATGTCTAAGTACTTATGCCTAATTTCATATGCTGATGGTGGTTGAACTCCAACACCTATATTCACATGCATGTTAAATTTAATTGTGAAATAAAAAATAAAAACAAATCAAAATTTTAAAAACATTATTATTTAAGAAAAAATAATACCTGATTCTTGAGCACCAACAATCATGTTCTTAAAATGATGAGAGTCGGCTTTATGTGGGGGCACATTATCATAAATAAAAAACTTCGATACTAGCCTCCCCATTGTTTCTCTAATGCTACCCCCCTTGAACATATCTTTAATATTCTTTTGCTTTGCACTTGATGATTTGTACATTGAAGGTGCAACAGAAAGTTTATAATGCAGCTCTCGCCCACTTTGAGTGCGACGTACTTGTTGTGGTGGTTGACTACTACCACCGGCTCCTGAACCCTCTCCTCTCTTTGACCTCCCTCCAAAGAATCTTGCTTCTTGTTCTCTTTGCCATTCAAATGCTTTGGATGCATCTACTGCCAAACGATAATCCTCTCGTTCATCAGGAAGCATACCTTCAGGATAATGATAGATATCTTCTTTCTCTTCTGTATGATGGAAATTTCCCCTCAATTCTTGTTGCATTTGTTCAATCTCCCTTGCAGCCTTTTTTTTTTGTTATTTCTTTATTTTTTTGCAATTGAGATATTTGAAATTTAACTTCCGGTGGCACCTTTGAGCATACTTTTACATTTTTATACAACTCATTACCAGTTAAATGAAATTTAAATCGGGTAATTCCTCCACTTTGCATTGTGTGACCGCAAAATGTGCATATAGTACCATTTTTATTATTCGGTATTGTTCCGCAATACTCCCATGCTAGATCACTTTTAGTGCTTGACATCTTATGCAATATAGTTCCCTATCAAAACAAAATTAAATTTTGTACCAATCAATTTATAAATATGAAAATTCTAATGAGTATTTGAAATAATACCACACAACATCTAAAATTTGCATACAATATTACAATTATAATATTATTATTTTTTTTATAAATTTTTTTTTTATCAAAGTAAACATTTACGTACCTGATTATTTGATGAAGAATTGAAGATAATTAGAATTTGAGATAAACTTGTAATGTAAAATTTGCTATGTCAAGTACTCAAGTGTAGTCGTCTGTTGTGTATGATGAAAACTTGAAAGAGAAGAGTGGAGATTATTTTATAGATGAAGTGAACAATTAGATGAATGAATGAAGAAGATTTTCGTTGTTGCATTCATTTATATTCGCTGCAACGAATAAATACATGATGCATATGCATTATTATTAATATTCTCTGCCATACTATTTGGCATAGGCATGCATTATTATTCTCTACCATACTATTTTTCAAAATTCTATCCTTATGATTCTCTACCGTACGGGCCATACCAAATAATTGTGTTCTTATTTATTTTTTATTTTATTTTTTGATAAAAATAATTGAGTTTCTTTAGATTCTCTACTCAAAAGAAACAAATGTGGGTTTTTACATGTTTTGCACAAATAATTTTAAGATTCTTTTATTTGGAATGTCGGTACAAAGTTACAAAAAAATCAATTCTACATATTTATAAATTGATCGGTACATATTTAATACTATTTGGAATTAGTTTTACACATTTGAGTCACAAACAATTTTTTTTTTTTTTTCAGATTGCTTTCACAAAATTTTACATATTTTACACGTCCACTCTTTGGTTTTTTAACCAATTTTACTTCAAGTCCTCAATAATTTTACTATTGACTATTATGTTAAATTTTTTTATAAATTTGTTAATGCTTCTTCTAAAATAATTTTCATTTTAAATTATTTTAACAATAATTTAATTGTTTAGGATTAAAAAAATTATTTTAATATTATGCAAAATATCCATGGACTTTCGGGGTAAAATTCGTGAAATTTCAGGAATTTCGGGATATTTCGGGAATATCGGGAGATTTTTACAGATATTTTGAAATTGGCCGGATATTCTGTAGGATATTAGATATTTGCCTGTTTCGATGTCGGTCCCTCCAAAATACGGATATATCGGTGGATATTTCGGTATATCTATCGATTTTAAGTACCCTGGCCGCCACGCATGATGAAGTGTAAATCTACACTCAGCCCTATTGTGAGTTCATCCGGATACAGATCCACAACTGGTAGCAATGAATTTGTTCCGAGTGGCTTCCCCGTTGATGAATCAAAAACTTCGCCATTAATTAGGAAGTCTATAATTCCCTAAAGCCCACTTGCTACAGCCTGTAAGAAATCTGCTAACCGCGGCAATCACGGCGATTATGCTAAAGATGAGAAAGTTCATTGTCCAACTGTTGTTACGGCTGAGGATGAAGAAGACGGCATGGGTTGCTCAGCCAATATCAACTCGCCATTGTGTCCTTGCTCTAATGAAATCAGTCCATAAGATTTACCGCTACGCCCTACACATGATGACAATCCATTGCACATTGTTGATCTCATAAGCCTTTCTACATCAAGTATAAACAAGAATTTATCAGGTCCCGAGCATGAGCTAAAATTGCGTCGATGGTTTGGAAGACAGAGAAAGTCCATTAAGTACAACCAGGAGACTTGTTCAAATTGCTCTGAAAAGGGACACAACAAATCAGGGTGTCAGAAACCAGCGTTTGATGCATCTGGGCCAACCAAGCCTCCATGCACTTGCAGTATATGTCATAGACCTGGACACAATAGACAAACTTGTCCCTTTGGCTAATATCCCTAATCCATCAGGTGATATCATGACCCAGTTTTGAATGCTGCACCAATAAGGTCCTTCGATTTGAGAACCTTTTATCGGCACTCTTAGGTTGATTCATGGACAATGTGTCATTCTACTTTGGTTTTAAGGAAAATGCATGTAATATGTGATCTATTTAATTTTTCTTTCATTCAGTTGTTTGAGTAGTCCCTGCTTGTAATATCAGCTTACGATATCGGTTCTGAATTGTTTGACATTAGGTGTAATTGCCCGTTTATTTACAAACCTCAATCGGGTAGGTTCTCCTCCAGTCTTGTCTCTTCCCAAAGAATCTGTAGGCTACTTATCCCCCTTATAAACATCTTTGAAAAAGTTACCGATCTACTTATAAGGATTTTGCAATCCTAGATGGCTAATATGTGCTTATATTTACAAGGGATGTTCACGGATCTCTTCTTGTATAGCAACCACAGGTAGGCACAGCTATGTGTGCCCATCAAGGTTGTACTTTCATCCTTTAACCATGTGAGAAAATCCTTTTCCCCCAAGGTTTCAAGTGAGGTAGGAGAGAGTGTAAACCAAACATCCACTTGCATGAGAGAGAAAGAAACCAATAAATCTTGACCATGTATTTTCATTTATGATTAGGTCTCAACAATCTAGTGCAAATCTAAGGTGAACAAAAAAGCGGAGGAGAGATTCCTGATCCGTTAACAAGTACGAAATGAGAACTTCATGTACACAATCTTGTACCCCACATCGGACTACGTTGTTTATGCCGTGAATTTGATAAAAACAGCCTTTTATGAGTTAGCGTTGGTTTTTTTTTTTTTTTTTCTCCATCCCCTTTAGCTTGTGGTCGTGTAATCCTTTAGTGCAAAATCGTCCAAGTTTAATCTGCATGCTGCATGTTTGTCTTTTCTTAGCGTGGATATTAGATCGTGTAATCTATTGTTGTAGATTTTTATCATGTAAGGAATTTGTTCTGCTACCGTGTTTCATATAAGTAGTTTGTCTTTTCCACAGACAACATTTGAATCCATTGTGAACCATGCAACTTGGGTGTAGAAAGACTTGTCTAGATATACCCCAGCAATGATTTTCTTTTTCGAACAATGCATAAACATTGTCTCCAAATACAGACGATGATATCTTCGATTAGAGGTTCTTATTCTTACTCACATAAAACCATTCTTTGCAAAACTAAGAATCGAAAAATGAACAAGAAATTAAAGAATATATATTAAACATTTTTAACAATTTCTATTCAAGGAATAACCTATCCACTTCCAGAGTTCCAGGTACCAGAGTGAGCACAGTTTCTCCTTTGTTGCTTATAAGGCTTTGCTGTCTGTTGACCCGGTGGCCGGTAGATGTTTGTTCGTAAATAAAATGTCCACGACTACAAACTGTCTGTAATATGGATTCTTGATGCGTTGTATTCGGCCTCTTTTCATTCGACCAAAATATTTCCTTTCACACATACACATGTAATTTGTTCCGTGGTTATTGTCGATTAATTCTGTAAGGATTCCCATATCTTGATTGGCTTATTTCGTGGACAAACCACGTGTTGGGGATTGTATGTAAGGGTAGCTTAAATGATTCATATTCAAGCTCAAGACTCTCTCATGTCCTCAAGGTTGACAAGCACACCAAAGGTAAATTTGCTTTGAAGAGATTAGTTGCACACACACACACTCACATCTCATGCTTAATTTGTTTTCTTGTATGTTGTGTATGTGTTGTTATTATATGCTCATTAATGTTCATTAACATCTCTTCTTGCATGCTTTTCATGATTGCATTTTGTATGACCAAAGTCATGTTCATTCTAGACTTAAGATTGCATTCATTGTGTTGGGCGCTGTACAAAGCGCTGTACGAACATCGCCCATATAAGCGCTGTACAGACCTGATCGATTTAAATCGATCGCTGTTGGGTCGCTGTACAGGCGCTGTACAAAGCACTGTACGTACAGCGCCACTCTGTTTTCTTGAGAGATCAGAGTATGGGCGCTGTACATGCGATGTACAAGAGGCGCTCTACGTACAGCGCCCAAGGCAAAAATAAGTGTAACTTATCAAAACGCACCACTTTGGTTTTGACACCCTATATATATGCCTCTACGACTTTAGGTATCCAAGTGAGTTGATTTTCAGATTTCATACTTAGAATATTTTTCAAAGCAAGAAAAAAACAAAAGAACTCACCTTTAACCACTCAAATCAAATCCTTTGTGCATCAAATTTCATATTGCATCTTCTATGTCTATATAGAAAGCATCCATGCATGGGTTTGCATCATCACAACTTGCTTGGTAAGATTTAGATTCACTTCATCTTATTTTAGTATTTTTACTATCAAGCCATCTCTTTTAAATTACTTGTATGTTTTAGATCATATGCTAAATACAAGAAAAGAGAATTAATTGTGATGAATTGATTGAGTGTTGTATTGTGATAGCTATCTAGGTTTTGCTTAATCTTGATTAGCTAAGCTATTTGACATGTCATCTAGCTCTTGATATCTAGGGTTGATTTAATTGATTATATTATCATCCTAGATAAGCATCTAAGGTTCCCTAGCCTTGTTTGTCATTTGAATATTCATACATATTCACATAGGTTGCATAATCTCTTCATTGAGAATTAAGTCTTGGGGCTAAGGTTGCTTAGGCCTCAAGCAATTAGAACTAGAGCCACTTTTAAAGGCCCGTGTGGTAGAAGTGGGGGGTTATTGACCGGAGTGTTAGACGAGGTCTACATAGGTTGTAAACTCCATTTCAATTAGTGGATTTCGAGGTTCAAGTGTGGTACACTAAACAGCCCATGGTTTTTCCCAGTGGTTTGGTTTCCACGTATATATCAAGTGTTATTTAAATTCCGCATCTTATTACACTTGCTATATTATTGTGACTAGTTAGGGGCATTTTCGTAAAATTGACATACATGCGAAAATTGGGTAATAATAGTTAAAATCTATTCACCCCCCCCCCCCCCCCCCCCCCCCCCCCCCTCCTTTAGATAGTTTTATACACACTGATTATTTGTTTCAAATTCCAATCCAAAACCTTATTGTGGGGTTTTCAAATATAGCCACTTTCATGGTATATATAATATTATATATATTGATTACTCTATTGGGCTTCATTTGGTAAAAGACGTTTTCTTTCAGTAAGATGGGCTTTATCCACCTTCAGGACAACAATCGTATCTAATCTATCTGATTTCCGATATTGCGTTTTCACTTTTATACAGCAAGGGTTATTTTCGTTATCTTATGCACAGTAGATCTTTTATGGTATATATTTTGACCAATATAGTCGTCGCTCGTTTTGCACACTGTATTTTCATTTATTTAAATTTTTTGGTTCAGCTACTATATACTAGTATAGTTGCTGGATTAGTTATTGGGCATTAGATTGAAATTGAAAGATCAATAAAAACAAAACATTTAAAATGCTCAGGATTTTACTTCTCTTCTTGTACTCATCCCTGTCAAAAAGGCCAAAGTAAAATTTATCCCAAACAAGCACAAGAAAAGTAAAGGAAAAAAAAAAGAGGGACCGACTCTATGTCTCTATCTCTTCGCCACTAATTATATGGTCAGTTTCAATTATAACCCTTATTCAATGGTCGAGCCAACCCCACACAACCTTTATGCCTTGCTATGTCGCAAATGCATCGTCGTAAACATCGAATTCTTGTTTTTGATTGCCCATGATGTAAGACTGAACTTACCATTTGCACACGATAGGTGTATCACACTATCACCATTCACAGGACCAAATTATTTTATGAATTGTGAGATATCCAGTTTGGATGTACTTTAGATTTGTTATAGAGAACATAAATAAATGGGTAATACACACTGAAACCTTTGAATCCGTGTCATCCATTGTTGAAGAACGGTGAAGGTGAACCTCACGTAAGAATAAAAACATGATTGATGAATGATGATGTATTTTGTTGTATTGGAAACACAAAAAAAACAAAAGCAGTACCAAGGGAGATGAAACTACAAGGACTTAGAAAGGTCTACACATATCTGGGATTAACCTACACAAAATTCACAACTATTAATCTAAAAATGGAAACCACAGCAGTAGAGGTAGCGAATCTACAGGTACCAAGGTTTTAATCGCAAACCAAGCAAATAACCAGTAAAAAACAACAAAAAGAAAGGCAAATTTCGTAGATTACACAATAACAACAATAATCTAAAAGCTTTAACTGGATTTACAAAAAATTCCTTGAAGTTGATGTCAGATCTTTCAATGAAAAAGGTCGGCGTCGCCGGTTGAAACGGTCGCGGAGAGAAATAGCCTTCCGTGGTTTATCTATTCTCTTCAAGGCCTCCACATCTGTCTCCAGTTGATCGATGCGGGCCTTTAAAGAAATCCTTCCTGCTATGTTCCTAGAAGCATTTTTTTTCTTTACTTCGTTTAATGCTATGAACTCGTCCAGCAGCAGTTTGATAGCCTCAGAGCTTCTACTTACCTGGGAAACCACTCGATCCCACCTGCCTAATTCGTTCTCATCGTCTGACTCCATATCTGTGGTATAATGTGAAGTAGCGAAAGGTAGATTATTGTGACCCACACACACGTTTTAAAGGAAAACCAGTACTAAGGTCATTGCGATTGAATCTAAATCGAGTTAGATGACAAATAATTGTAATAGAAAATTTGACTCAAATAAGCTCTAAAAGAACAGTTCAGGTAATGCTGCTTATCCCCGTTTTAAAGGTTAATTGTAAGCATTACCCCCTCTCAGAAGCGAGAGAATCTTGCATGCATCCGGTGCATTGCACCCAGCCAATGGGTGCATGCCATGTGGCAAGGACAACAATCAAATGTGTTCTCCCTGTTACGTAGCATGCACCCATTGGCTAGGGTGAATTGCATCGAGTGCATACAAGATTTTCTCGAAGAAGCATGACATGTGTCCATTGGGAGTAAAATTGTCTACCCAAATACAGCGTTTGGACAAATTTACCCTGTAATGGACACATGTGACACCATTTTTGGACAGCTGATTTCAGTCCAATTACTTAAACAAGCATGAACCCGATATATTGCATCCTAAATTCCTAATGAATGGGAGCATACCATGTAGCATGGATAACTCATTTGATTTGATTTGATTTAAATTTGACATATAAAGAAATAACTAATATATTTACATTGAAATATACATTGTACATGTGTATATTTAAAAGAAACATTAAAATATAAAAATGAAATATGGTAAAACATAAAAGTTCAAAAACTTAGGAGGCAATGTTATAAATTGTAAAACTTAGGGTGTGGGGGTGGGGTTGGTAGAAAAAAAAAAAGTCGGGGTATTGTCGTATTATTAATTTTTGTTTTTGTCTTCCTAAAAGGTTGTTCAGAATGGTATCGTGTAATGCTGTTTATGTAAACAGCTGGTTTACGATTTTTGCACGATAGAGTATGTTGAAAAACAACAATCAACCCAATTGACGGGGTCATGTTCTCACTTTAAGAAATTTATCATACACGTGCCAAAGCACTATAAAAAAAATTTGGTATACGCAAGGCATGATTTTGAATAGGATCCTTACCCTCCCCTAATTTCAATATAATATGATAATAGCCCATGATTCTGTGACTTTTGTCCATATCACTCGTACTATGATGGAAGATAGTTAAAAATTTCTAATACACGGTATTTTAAGTAAAGGAATTCCAACAGGGAACCGTTGGTAAATCGTGTAGGATTTTTAAAAATAAAAATATTTTTGTGTCAGTGTAGGTACTAATTTTAGATTCGTCAAAGTTGTACACGTGTATAACCTATATCAAAAATTTAGGTTTGAAGATCGGTTCGCCTGTCATTTAGAATATTTTGTCCTCGTTCAATTACAAAATATCATATCGACTCTGGTTGGGACGCCATTTCCGGATGGTCAAATACAACTTGAACTACTCCCCGATGCTTAATTGTCAAGTCAATCAGTATTATTAGGTTGGGCCATACCCCCATGACCAATTTTCTTCATCATTACCCATACCCTATTCGTAGAGAACTAAATCTGTGACCTGCAAATAGGGTGGGTAGAGTACAGTCACAGGCAATTATGGTAACCTTACAAAGTGGCTTTTTTGGGTGGGTAGGGGTTTGGGTCAATGACCAAAATATAGTTGATACGACACTTACAATGGGAGGAAGTGAGATGTCAAAATCGGATGGGTTATCCCACAGATTTACTAAATCGTCCATTGTAATCTACAGCCGTCTCAACGTAACGTATATCAAGGTTTGACTATACACATCTGGTTCGCATGGCAAACGAAATTAACCATAATGTAAAGGGCTGTACAACAGACATTGTAAACCCTCATCTCCAACCCTAAAACCTAATTTGGTGCAACCATTGAACTATAATGGTGCAACTTGCATAGTAATTTTTTTTAACATCTCAAACCCGTTCAATATTCAAATATTTTATTAAATATGGGTCAAACTATATATAAGTCAAACTTTAAGGATGAAATAATAAACAAAAGTTAATGCCATTCTTCCGGTAACTGAAGATTGTTACGCCAGGATTTCCTTTAGACTGTGGATGAAGCTGGAATTAAGCGCATAATGCTTGGATGGAAACCAATTCTTGTTCTATGTTATGTTTGAAGAATGTTGTATTTTGCCTATGGGTTTGAGAAATCCACCCTGAACAAACCTTCGGACATATTCCCACTTCTACATATGGAGTGAGAATTTTTGGATTTCATCGAGATTTAAACGGCTATAGATAATAATTAACATTATTCTGAAGCAAAAGAAAGTTAAGCTAGCTTGTTTTATGCATATGAATGGGAGCATTTTTATCAACATCGACAATTCTCGACACCTCCCTCAATTTACAAGTGAAGTTGGGGAATGGTGTTCTTGTACATGTTAAAGGTAAGAGGACAATTGGTGTTCAAACTAAGAAAGGTGTTGAGTACATCTCAAAATTCACTGTGTCTTAGGGTTGTTCAAATAGTTTGATAACTGTAGTGAAATGGCAAAACGTACAAGTTTTTTTTTTTGAATTTGAACTACAAGGTTAGTGTTAGGTTGATAATTAGTGTTGGCATTAATTCCATATCAAAACGTGTTTTACTTGTAATGTTTAGTGGTTAGTAAATGAAGGATTTCGAAGACGAAGGACGTCTCAACCATTATTTGTTCAAGTTGCCGGCTTTTAAGAGTTTCGGGCATTATCGGTCTACAAAGGTATTCTAAGTCCTCTTATCTCTTACAAGGCTAGGCACACACTCACACATATCATTCTTGTGTGTCCCTTCATGATTTTATTTCATTTACATTTCACTTTCACACACTTAGCAAAATATGCTCATGCATTCACATTTAGTTAATAAACTTTGTGTTTTGCATTTTCTAGGACTATGTCCGGAAACTAGCATATGTGTGTGTATTTGTGTTTGTATGTTTCCGTATTTTGTGTTTAGGTCTTGAACATGGTTCTTATTCAATGCCTTATTGAGTTCCGGTCGTTTCGGTTACTCATTCATAAGGTTTCGAGTCCAAACGTGTTGACTATGCCACTTTACGTTCTCTTACATTGTGTTGACTTCATCGATGATTTCCGAGATGATTTCTCAACCATTTTTCAAAGTTGTATAGTTTTTATCGTGCGTGAGAGAGTCACAGTTCGTAATCCGAAAATGGATTCGAATTCGGAGTTCGGACGCCCGAGATACGGGCCGACGAACCGAGGGAGCGCGCGAGAGGACAGCCCAGGCCGTGGGCCACATGGGCTGGCCGTGGGCCCCACGGCCTGGAGCAGCCTCTGCTCCCGTGTGGGCCACGCGCCCCCCACGGCCTGGGGGTGACGTGGCACCACATGGTTGGCCGGTTCCCTCCTTCTCTCTCCTCCTATTTCTTCCCTCTCTCTCTCCATTTGAATTTCTAAGAAGAAAAATTCTGTTTTCCCGTCAGCCCTCTCCTCTGAAATTTCTGATTTTCGAAACACCATATCTTCCTCATCCGGAGTCGGATTTGAGTGATTCAAGTTGGAGAGTGTTTGTATTTGAGTCCTCTAACATCTCCAAGTGGTTTGGTGGCTGTTTGATCGTGATTTTCAGTGGTTGATCACTGAATTCCGAACCAGCTTCAAAATCCGAGGTAATGGTCTCATCTTAGGGATTTCTTGTTATTTGACCTTCCAAATGCTTGGGGTTTCTTCTTCTATATCTTTGATTATGTTTAGTAAAAGCTATTGAGAAAGATAGCTTGATTATCATTCTAATTGAAACTCAATTTGTGGACTAATGTTGACTAGATTCTATGATTCTATGTTTTTCATATGTTTGTGAGTTGTATTGTGATTAGAATGGCATCTTAGGTTGTTTGATACTTAATTGAATTAATTTTGTGTTAAAATGACTTTGAGATTTGATTTGGTCCTTTGATTGAAGAAATCAAGGATTTGTGTATTTGTTTGTGATTTAGAGAATATAGGTTTTGATTGATGTAAATCTCAAAACCTTGCTCTATATTTTTGTCTAGTATATTGATTGATTTTAACCTCATATATCTAGCATTTAATTGTATATTAATAGCATCTTGAATCTTGTACTTCATGAACATATTATGATTCAAGTGTTGTGTATGTGAATGAGACTTTGAGTGTATGTGTTAGGTGTTTCACATGCTTAGGTTTCTATTCTCTTATTATTGCATTTAGACTTGATTACTTGTGATTTCACATGTTTAGGTCTACTTGTGCCATAGGATGTATTGATCACATGTTCTATGTTGATTTGATTGTTTGCATCATTTGCATTCACATGATCACACTAGGAAGTCCTTGTAAAAGGCAAGAAGTCTTGGCTAGAGTCGGGGTGACTTGGATAGCCAAGCAAGAAGTCTTGCCTAGAGTCGGGATGACTCGGATAGGTAAGCAAGGAGTCATGGCTAGAGTCGGGAGGACTCGGATAGTCATGCATGGGAGGCTCCCTAGAGGCAAGAGTGCCTTGGATAGGGAGTTGGCTATTGTATTGGTAGGCCTAGGCGTATGGTTAGACATAGAGTCCGATAGAGCGGGGTACACGGGAGGTGTATGCACTCTTGAGGAATTTCTAATCTACCATCGATGTTGGTTGAGTGTGTTGTCCAATATATGGTGGTTCCGCATCATTGAGGGATTTCATACTTTCCAATAGGGTTGGGTAGGCTTAGACTTCACTAGGTTGGGTGAGCTAAAGATTGGTCACTTTGTGAATGTTCTATGTTTACTTTCCAATAATATAGTACCCAATGGTTGTAGTTCAACCCGTGGATGTTTCCTCCTTGGAGGTTTTACCACGTTAAAAAATCCCTTGTGTTAATTCTTTCTATCTCTTCTCTTATATTTTAATTGTATATTTTATTGTCTTGATTCATAATATTCACTTGTGATGTATTGTGAACCAAGTCTTTGTATAGTGTGATTAGTGTATTCATTCTATAGATCAATTTGTATCTTTGATTCTTTTGTATATTGTAATATTTGTTTAGTGACATTTTGTTCACTCTTGTAACACATTGAACATCTTATGAAATACAAGCTTATTTTGTTGTTATGTTTATTTGCTATTTTACCTCACATGACTTGTTGATATACTTAGACACTTCTCTTATGATTGTAACATCGTATTGTCTATGTATGTCTTCCTTGGCTTATTGTGTTGTGTATAAGGCTACCTTGAGGGACAAACGAATGTTTGTTCAAGGGTTTGAAAAAAGGTGTAAAAACCTATTCACCCCCCCTCTAGGTATGCTTTAATCAATTTAACTTCGTTTGTGTACATTCAATTGGTATCAGAGCGGGTCGTCGGACGACACTCGACGAGATCCGGTTTATACTTACGTGTAAATTGCTTAGGTTTTTGTGTTATAGTTGTCCTCCTTTATTTGTTGTGGAAAAGGTTCTTCTCATTTTTCATTGCATTTGTCTACTAACAAATTTGTTGATAAGCTTGAAAGTGTGTTAGTTACAAAAGCAAAGGAGAAGATGTTCTTGTGTTCCAAAGGTTGATCAATTTAGGTTTGATCACTTACTCAAGAAACATAATGAAGAAATCCACATGGAGTGATTATGTCTCTAGTGATGAGGAGAGCTCAAGTGATGAGTCTTCTAGTGAAGAAGAGTTGGTAAGCAACTTTGTTGCATTCATGACCTCTCACTCTATCCTAGAGGATGTATGTCAAGATTCATTGGATGAGGAGGTTGATCCAAATCATTAAGAGTGCTTAAGATGATTTGATCAAGCTACAAGTGGATGAGTTTGTCTCAACAACTCAGAGGCTCTTAGGTGAAAAGAATGCTCTTGCCAAGAAGCTTAGAGAAGTTGAAGGGTTTGTTCTTGAAAGGGATAGGATCATCTCTAGTTTGACTCTAGGAGGCTCAAGCAACTTGGTAGTTGAGGAGAAGCTCATAGTAGCATCACTTCCTACTAGTGAAGCTATCATTGAAGAGAAAGCTCCTAAGAAGAGACGTTCCAAGAAGAAGAACAAATTGAAGAATAAGGTACCCCTTGAAACTCCCATTTGTCCTCCACCACCACCGGAAGGTAAAATCTCTCCTTTTGTTCCCATATGTCATTTTTGCAATACCTTAGGCCATATCAAGCCCAAGTGCTATAAATTCATTGAATATTGCAATTTAGAAAATGCATCTAGGAATAGGGAGATTGGACCTAATTCTATGCATGCTAAAGCTTTTGAATATGGAAAGCATGATAATTTGTCAAAGCATGTTAAGAATGTCCGGAAGGTGAAGAATGCATATCCTACAAAGTTTGACCATGCATGTGTTGCTAACAATGTTGAGAAGAAGAGTATTAATGATATAATTGTGAATCAAGTTGTGGAAGAACTTTACTCTAGGTTCAACATTGTGGTCAAAGAGAATCTTGATGATGTTCGTGTATGTCCACCCAAGACAAAATTTGTCAAGGGTGAGTGCTCTTACCATTAGTGTAAGTTGCACATGTGAGTTAGCTTTAAGACTAGTGTCCTTGATAAGAAGCTTAGCTTTTTGCTTTGTATTTTTACAACTTGACATGAACTTAGCTATCTCACTTTGTTTGTTTTGATAGTCAAAATTTGTTGATTAACTTTTGAGAAGTTTTTTTTTTTGAATCTATATGGTAACATTGTTGTTATGGCTTTTAGAGAAAGTCATTTTTTTTTGTTTGTTTGAGTTGGATTATATTGCCTTTAGTCTCTTGGAATCGACACACCTATAACTTGTAGTCATGAGGACTCACAAGCCAAGAGGACTCATAAAAAGGGTGAAGGCTTTGTATTTGGTGAAAATAGCTTGCGAAGGTATCTCTATATCATATTGCTTGCTTACTTGATTTTTCATCTATCAACTCATCGTTTGTATCACATTTATGAAGCATGTCATAATTGAGAACTAATATAGTGTTTATATGGTACTCTTTGACATTTGCTAGTTTAAGATCTTTTGGTGATAAGTGTTCACATTGATCTTATTTCATGAAGTGTGTTGTTATTTGTATGATTGTTGAGTGGCTAATTTTTGAATAATGTGAGCTTCATATTCTTTGATAGCTACTCTCTTGAGAAGTAGAGATCTTAAGTAAGTCTCTTTACTTGCTTCTAGATCATGTGCTTTTAAGCCTTGAAATTGGTTTCAAAAAATGCACTTTGGTTCTCTTGTATGTTTTGTTAAGTATGTTGAGCTTGATTGATGTTCGCTTTGGATACACCTTGAAGTCCTAAGGACTAGTACATTTAAAAATAACCAATGGTTGGTATCCATTTGCTTCGGCAACATAGAACTCAACGAGCACCCTCATGGAAAGGGCTACACACCTTGGTTGTGAAGCCACCCAATGTTGGAAAGGGCTACGTCATTGTGATGAGTGAAAGCCGCCATGAGGTGTATATGTTTATGTTAGAAAAATCAAAGAAGTGTTGAATTGAATCATAAAAAAAAAAAATCTTTGATTCAAGCCTTAATAAAATAAAAAATAAAATAAAAATTGAATGTACACAAACGAAGTTAAATTGCTTAAAGCATACCTAGAGGGGGGGTGAATAGGGTTTTACACCTTTTTTCAAACCCTTGAACAAACATCCGTTTGTCCCTCAAGGTAGCCTTACACACAACACAATAAGCCAAGGTAGACATACATAGACAATATGATGACACAATCATAAGAGAAATGTCTAAGTATATCAACAAGTCATGTGAGGTAAAATATCAAATAAACATAACAACAATATAAGCTTGTATTTCGTAAGATGTTCAATGTGTTACAAGAGTGATCAAAATGTCACTAAACAAATATTACAATATACAAAAGAATCAAAGATACAAATTGATCTATAGAATGAATACTCTAATCACACTATACAAAGACTTGGTTCACAATACATCACAAGTGAATATTATGAATCAAGACAATAAAATATACAATTAAAATATAAGAGAAGAGATAGAAAGAATTAACACAAGGGATTTTTTAACGTGGTAAAACCTCCAAGGAGGAAACATCCACGGGTTGAATTACAACCATTGGGTACTATATTATTGGAAAGTAAACATAGAACATTCACAAAGTGACCAATCTTTAGCTCACCCAACCTAGTGAAGTCTAAGCCTACCCAACCCTATTGGAAAGTATGAAATCCCTCAATGATGCGGAACCACCATATATTGGACAACACACTCAACCAACATCGATGGTAGATTAGAAATTCCTCAAGAGTGCATACACATCCCGTGTACCCCGCTCTATCGGAGTCTATGTCTAACCATACGCCTAGGCCTACCAATATGTTAGCCAACTCCCTATCCAAGGCACTCTTGCCTCTAGGGAGCCTCCCATGCATGACTATCCGAGTCCTCCCGACTCTAGCCATGACTTCTTGCTTACCTATCCGAGTCATCCCGACTCTAGGCAAGACTTCTTGCTTGGCTATCCGAGTCATCCCGACTCTAACCAAGACTTCATGCCTTTTACAAGGACTTCCTAGTGTGATCATGTGAATGCAAATGATGCAAACATTCATTTCAACATAGAACATGTGATCAATACATTCTATGGCACAAATAGACCTAAACATGTGAAAACACAATTAATCAAGTCTAAATGCAAAAAACCATGAATAGAAACCTAAGCATGTGAAACATCTAACACATATACTCAAAGTCTCATTCACACATATAACACTTGAATCACAAAATGTTCATTAAGTCCTAATTCAAGATGCTATCAATATACAATCAAAGTCTAGATATATGAGATTAAAATCAATCAATATACTAGACAAAAATATAGAGCAAGGTTTTGAGATTTACATCAATCAAAACCTATATTCTCTAAATCACAAACAAATACACAAATCCTTGATTTCTTCAATCAAAGGACCAAATCAAATCTCAAAGTCATTTTAACACAAAATTAATTCAATTAAGTATCAAACAACCTAAGATGCCATTCTAATCACAATACAACTCACAAACAAATGTAAAACCTAGAATCATAAAATCTAGTCAACATAAGTCCACAAATTGAGTTTCAATTGGAATGATAATCAAGCTACCTTTTCAAATAGCTTTCATAAAACAATAACATATATAGAAGAAGAAACCCCAAGCAAATGGAAGGTGAAATAACAAGAAATCCCAAAGTTGAGACTCAAACCTCGAATTCTGCAGCTGGTACGAATTTCAGTGTCCAACCACTTGAAATCACGATCAATCAGCCACCAAATCACTTGGAGATGTTAGAGGACTCAAATACGAACACTCTCCAACTTGAATCACTCAAATCCGACTCCGGATGAGGAAGATATGATGTTTTGAAGTTTGGAAAAATTGGAGAGAAGTGTATACGGGAATTCTGAAATTTTTTTGCTTGGAAATTCAAAATGAGAGAGAGAGGGAAGAAATAGGAGGAGAGAGAGAGAACATTTCGACCAATCTTGTGGTGCCACGTCACCCCCAGGCCGTGGGGGGCACGTGGCCCACACGGGAGCAGAAGGGGCTCCAGGCCGTGGGGCCCACGGCCTCAACCACGGCCAGCCCATGTGGCCCACGGCCTGGGCTGTCCTCTCCCGCGCACTCTCGGTTCGTCGGCCCGTATCTCGAGCGTCCGAACTCCGAATTCGAATCCATTTTCGGATTACGAACCGTGACTCTCTCACACACAAATACGACTATACAACTTTGAAAAACGGTTGAGAAATCATCTCGGAAATCATCGATGAAGTCAACACAACGTAAGAGAACGTAAAGAGCATAGTCAACACGTTTGGACTCGAAACCTTATGAATGAGTAACCGAAACGACCGGAACTCAATAAGGCATTGAATAAGAACATGTTCAAGTCCTAAACACAAAATATGAAAACATATAAACACAAATACACACACATATGCTAGTTTCCGGACATAGTCCTAGAAAATGCAAAACACAAAGTTTATTAACTAAAAGTGAATGCATGAGCATATTTTGCCAAGTGTGTGAAAGTGAAATGTAAATGAAATAAAATCATGAAGGGACACACAAAAATGATATGTGTGAGTGTGTGCCTAGCCTTGTAAGAGATAAGAGGACATGTATACCTTTGTAGACCGATAATGTCCGAAACTCTTAAAAGCCGGCAACTTGAACGAATAATGGTTGAGACGTCCTTCGTCTTCGAAATCCTTCATTTACTAACCACTAAACATTACAAGTAAAACACGTTTTGATATGGAATTAATGCCAACACTAATTATCAACCTAACAAAAATAATAATAAAAGGCTTTTGGAGTATAGTTGAATAATCAAATGAGCTCGGGTTGACAAATAGAAATGGGTTGACGAGCCACATGCACACACACGCTCACATGTTGAAATCTATTCTCTTTATAAGCAAAATTTCGGATGATAACCGGTTTGACCTTTTTATGGAAAGGCCTAAGATGAATAGATGTTGAAATTGTATGCATGCTTGATTATCAAACTACTTCTTTTCATATACTTGAAGCAAAATCTTCACACACTCACTTTTGCTTAATTAGTATTTGTGATACTTTAGCAATTTTTGATGACATATGAGAGTGATTGAAAATCTTGGTGTAACTCTCTTAGATATGTGAAGCTTATTTGCAAATCTAATAAAAATTGCTTGTGATGTGATTGTGTGGTGATTTTTGTGAACATTTGTCTATCTTGATTTTAGATGAGGCACTTGTCAAGGGGGAGCATAATATGCTAAATTCTTGTTCTCTTTTATGACATGTTCACATGTTCTTCAAGGTTGTTAATTGTCGGCATTATTCTTATTTTTGATAAATCATGAAGATGCTATGATAAATTCTTACTTGCATGGTGATTTATTAAATATAGTGTTTTTGCCTTTGTATATGTTTATTGGTTTCTTATTTGTTTCTTTGTTTCCTCTCACTTTGTTTTTTAGTTTGTTTTGTGTTGCAAGATCATGGGTAAAGCAAAGAAGGTTGGTGGAAACACTTCTTCATCTCCCATTGCCAAGTCGAAACCTACAATTTTTTCCAAAATTTCCAAAGGTAACAAAGTTGATGAATTGGGAATTTTTGGGTGTAAAAAGATAATTCAAGAAAGGGGTATTGACTTGGACTCTTGTATTGGATCATATGTCTATGATGTGCTTAAGAGTAGGAATTGGATTTCATGGGTCAACATGTTAGGAATATCTAATGAGACCATTGTTAGAGAATTTTATAATGCTTACAAATCCGGTTCTACTGTGACTAGTGCTACTCTTAGCATAAGGAAAGTTGTCTTTAGAATTTGCCCTAGGAAGGTTAATGAATTTCTTAACTTGTCCGATGACATTGAATCGGAATTCCTTGATGTTGATGTCTTGGAAAACCTTGATTTAATGGGTAAGACTCTATGTGATGATGATGATTTTGTGTGGAGGAAACGTGCTTTTATTAGGCAAGGTGAGCTAACAAAAATTAGTGCATTTTGGCATTTATTTGTATGCTCCAATCTTGTTGTTTCTACTAATGCTTCGGAGCTTAATAGAGACAAGATTAAGATTGTGTATGCCTTGGTTACTAACCAACCTATAAACCTTGGTGAATTGCTTGTGGAGCAAATTCAAAGTGCGGCTTGTACTAGTCGTTTGGACAAGAAATTGGCTTTTCCGGGGTTTATAACTCAATTGTGCTTAGCTAAAGGTGTGAGGAATCTTGATGGTGATGTTATGCTTCCTCCCTTAGAGAAGTTGAGTGAGAAACGTATGGCAACCATGTCGTACAAGGACAAGGGAAAGTCTAATGATGTACTTAGACTTTTTGGTGATTCTCTTGATTCTAACCATGTCCCTAACTCACCCGCTCTTCCTAGTTGGGCTTTAAAATTGAGGAAAGAGGTTGAAGAATCTCATAGGTTGATTGAGGCGTCACAAAGGAAGATTGAAGACCTTAGTGCAAAGCTTGTTGCTCAAGATGAGAGGATCAAAGAGTTGGAAGGAAAATCAACTCCAACAAGGCAATATGTGAGATCCGCACACCGTTCTTCTTTCCTTGGTGGCACAAGTGGCTAGAGAGCTTCATGAGGTATAATTTCTTACTCTTTCCCTTTGGCTTCATATCATGTCAAAAAGGGGGAGAAATATGAGAAACACATGGGAGATATCTAGCTTACTTAGTCTTATGTTAGTTGTTTTATATTTTTGTATATTTGGTATCTAGCTTGAACTATATGGCATGTAATATTTTTGTTGAATCTTGGCTTAGAATATATTGATGAATAGTATGTATTAAGGGGGAGCATACTTGATCCATTTGAACTTATATGTTATTATTTTCTTGCCTAAGATTGGATATTGCCATACTTGTTGTCTCTTGGATATTCTTGTGCTTTCAAGTTCTTTTTTAGGTGATATAAAGAGAAGACCAAGATGAAGTTCAAGACTTGATTTATAATTTGTGTCTATATGTGTAACTCATTGTACTCATTGTGACCAAATTTTCTTTGTAATTGTTTTAGTGTTTGTTTAGGGGTTTTGTCATGGAATTTGCCAAAGGGGGAGATTGTTAGGTTGATAATTAGTGTTGGCATTAATTCCATATCAAAACGTGTTTTACTTGTAATGTTTAGTGGTTAGTAAATGAAGGATTTCGAAGACGAAGGACGTCTCAACCATTATTCGTTCAAGTTGCCGGCTTTTAAGAGTTTCGGGCATTATCGGTCTACAAAGGTATTCTAAGTCCTCTTATCTCTTACAAGGCTAGGCACACACTCACACATATCATTCTTGTGTGTCCCTTCATGATTTTATTTCATTTACATTTCACTTTCACACACTTAGCAAAATATGCTCATGCATTCACATTTAGTTAATAAACTTTGTGTTTTGCATTTTCTAAGACTATGTCCGGAAACTAGCATATGTGTGTGTATTTGTGTTTGTATGTTTCCGTATTTTGTGTTTAGGACTTGAACATGTTCTTATTCAATGCCTTATTGAGTTCCGGTCATTTCGGTTACTCATTCATAAGGTTTCGAGTCCAAACGTGTTGACTATGCCACTTTACGTTCTCTTACGTTGTGTTGACTTCATCGATGATTTCCGAGATGATTTCTCAACCATTTTTTAAAGTTTTATAGTCGTTATCGTGCGTGAGAGAGTCACGGTTCGTAATCCGAAAACAGATTCGAATTCGGAGTTCGGACGCCCGAGATACGGGCCGACGAACCGAGGGAGCGCGCGAGAGGACAGCCCAGGCCGTGGGCCACATGGGCTGGCCGTGGTTGAGGCCGTTGAATGTACACAAACGAAGTTAAATTGCTTAAAGCATACCTAGAGGGGGGGGGGGGTGAATAGGTTTTTACACCTTTTTTCAAACCCTTGAACAAACATTCGTTTGTCCCTCAAGGTAGCCTTACACACAACACAATAAGCCAAGGTAGACATATATAGACAATACGATGACACAATCATAAGAGAAATGTCTAAGTATATCAACAAGTCATGTAAGGTAAAATATCAAATAAACATAACAACAAAATAAGCTTGTATTTCATAAGATGTTCAATGTATTACAAGAGTGAGCAAAATGTCACTAAACAAATATTACAATATACAAAAGAATCAAAGATACAAATTGATCTATAGAATGAATACACTAATCACACTATACAAAGACTTGGTTCACAATACATCACAAGTGAATATTATGAATCAAGACAATAAAATATACAATTAAAATATAAGAGAAGAGATAGAAAGAATTAACACAAGGGATTTTTTAACGTGGTAAAACCTCCGAGGAGGAAACATCCACGGGTTGAACTACAACCATTGGGTACTATATTATTGGAAAGTAAACATAGAACATTCACAAAGTGACCAATCTTTAGCTCACCCAACCTAGTGAAGTCTAAGCCTACCCAACCCTATTGGAAAGTATGAAATCCCTCAATGATGCGGAACCACCATATATTGGACAACACACTCAACCAACATCGATGGTAGATTAGAAATTCCTCAAGAGTGCATACACCTCCCGTGTACCCCGCTCTATCGGACTCTATGTCTAACCATACGCCTAGGTCTACCAATATATTAGCCAACTCCCTATCCAAGGCACTCTTGCCTCTAGGAAGCCTCCCATGCATGACTATCCGAGTCCTCCCGACTCTAGCCATGACTTCTTGCTTACCTATCCGAGTCATCCCGACTCTAGGCAAGTCTTCTTGCTTGGCTATCCAAGTCACCCCGACTCTAGCCAAGACTTCTTGCCTTTTACAAGGACTTCCTAGTGTGATCATATGAAAGCAAATGATGCAAACAATCAAATCAACATAGAACATGTGATCAATACATCCTATGGCACAAATAGACCTAAACATGTGATAACACAATTAATCAAGTCTAGATGCAAAAATACATGAATAGAAACCTAAGCATGTGAAACACCTAACACATATACTCAAAGTCTCATTCACACACATAACACTTGAATCACAAAATGTTCATTAAGTACAAATTCAAGATGCTATCAATATACAATCAAAGGCTAGATATATGAGATTAAAATCAATCAATATACTAGACAAAAATATAGAGCAAGGTTTTGAGATTTACATCAATCAAAACCTATATTCTCTAAATCACATAAAAATACACAAATCCTAGATTTCACTAATCAAAGGATCAAATCAAATCTCAAAGTCATTTTAACACAAAATCAATTCAATTAAGTATCAAACAACCTAAGATGCCATTCTAATCACAATACAACTCACAAACAAATGTAAAACCTAGAATCATAAAATCTAGTCAACATAAGTCCACAAATTGAGTTTCAATTAGAATGATAATCAAGCTACCTTTTCAAATAGCTTTTATAAAACAATAACATAGATATAGAAGAAGAAACCCCAAGCATTTGGAAGGTCAAATAACAAGAAATCCCTAAGATGAGACCATTACCTCGGATTTTGAAGCTGGTTCGGAATTCAGTGATCAATCACTGGAAATCACGATCAAACAGCTACCAAACCACTTGCAGATGTTAGAGGACTCAAATATGAACACTCTCCAACTTGAATCACTCAAATCCGACTCCGGATGAGGAAGATATGGTGTTTTGAAAATCAGAAATTTCAGAGGAGAGGGCTGACGGGAAATCAGTTTTTTTCTTCTTAGAAATTCAAAATGAGAGAGAGAGGGAAGAAATAGGAGGAGAGAGAAGAAGTTTTTCGGCCAATCACGTGGAGCCACGTCACCCCTTGGCCATGGGGGGCGCGTGGCCCACACGGGAGCAGAGGGTGCTCCAGGCCGTGGGGCCCACGGCCTCAACCACGGCCAGCCCTTGTGGCCCACGGCCTGGGCTGTCCTCTCGTGCGCTCCCTCGGTTCGTTGGCCCGTATCTCGGGCGTCCAAACTCCGAATTCTAATCCGTTTTCGGATTACGAACCGTGACTCTCTCATGCACGAAAAAAACTATACAACTTTGAAAAACGGTTGAGAAATCATCTCGGAAATCATCGATGAAGTCAACACAACGTAAGAGAACGTAAAGTGGCATAGTCAACACGTTTGGACTCGAAACCTTATGAATGAGTAACCGAAACGACCAGAACTCAATAAGGCATTGAATAAGAACATGTTCAAGTCCTAAACACAAAATACAGAAACATACAAACACAAATACACACACATATGCTAGTTTCCGGACATAGTCCTAGAAAATGCAAAACACAAAGTTTACTAACTAAATGTGAATGCATGAGCATATTTTGCTAAGTGTGTGAAAGTGAAATGTAAATGAAATAAAATCATGAAGGGACACACAAGAATGATATGTGTGAGTGTGTGCCTAGCCTTGTAAGAGATAAGAGGACTTAGAATACCTTTGTAGACCGATAATGCCCGAAACTCTTAAAAGCCGGCAACTTGAACAAATAATGGTTGAGACGTCCTTTGTCTTCGAAATCCTTCATTTACTAACCACTAAACATTACAAGTAAAACACGTTTTGATATGGAATTAATGCCAACACTAATTATCAACCTAACAGCCGTGGGCCCCACGGCCTGGAGCAGCCTCTGCTCCCGTGTGGGCCACGCGCCCCCCACGGCCTGGGGGTGACGTGGCACCACATGGTTGGCCGGTTCCCTCCTTCTCTCTCCTTCTATTTCTTCCCTCTCTCTCTCCATTTGAATTTCTAAGAAGAAAAATTCTGTTTTCCCGTCAGCCCTCTCCTCTGAAATTTCTGATTTTCGAAACACCATATCTTCCTCATCCGGAGTCGGATTTGAGTGATTCAAGTTGGAGAGTGTTTGTATTTGAGTCCTCTAACATCTCCAAGTGGTTTGGTGGCTGTTTGATCGTGATTTTCAGTGGTTGATCACTGAATTCAGAACCAGCTTCAAAATCCGAGGTAATGGTCTCATCTTAGGGATTTCTTGTTATTTGACCTTCCAAATGCTTGGGGTTTCTTCTTCTATATCTTTGATTATGTTTAGTAAAAGCTATTGAGAAAGATAGCTTGATTATCATTCTAATTGAAACTCAATTTGTGGACTAATGTTGACTAGATTCTATGATTCTATGTTTTTCATATGTTTGTGAGTTGTATTGTGATTAGAATGGCATCTTAGGTTGTTTGATACTTAATTGAATTAATTTTGTGTTAAAATGACTTTGAGATTTGATTTGGTCCTTTGATTGAAGAAATCAAGGATTTGTGTATTTGTTTGTGATTTAGAGAATATAGGTTTTGATTGATGTAAATCTCAAAACCTTGCTCTATATTTTTGTCTAGTATATTGATTGATTTTAATCTCATATATCTAGCATTTAATTGTATATTAATAGCATCTTGAATCTTGTACTTCATGAACATATTATGATTCAAGTGTTGTGTATGTGAATGAGACTTTGAGTGTATGTGTTAGGTGTTTCACATGCTTAGGTTTCTATTCTCTTATTATTGCATTTAGACTTGATTACTTGTGATTTCACATGTTTAGGTCTACTTGTGCCATAGGATGTATTGATCACATGTTCTATGTTGATTTGATTGTTTGCATCATTTGCATTCACATGATCACACTAGGAAGTCCTTGTAAAAGGCAAGAAGTCTTGGCTAGAGTCGGGGTGACTTGGATAGCCAAGCAAGAAGTCTTGCCTAGAGTCGGGATGACTCGGATAGGTAAGCAAGGAGTCATGGCTAGAGTCGGGAGGACTCGGATAGTCATGCATGGGAGGCTCCCTAGAGGCAAGAGTGCCTTGGATAGGGAGTTGGCTATTGTATTGGTAGGCCTAGGCGTATGGTTAGACATAGAGTCCGATAGAGCGGGGTACACGGGAGGTGTATGCACTCTTGAGGAATTTCTAATCTACCATCGATGTTGGTTGAGTGTGTTGTCCAATATATGGTGGTTCCGCATCATTGAGGGATTTCATACTTTCCAATAGGGTTGGGTAGGCTTAGACTTCACTAGGTTGGGTGAGCTAAAGATTGGTCACTTTGTGAATGTTCTATGTTTACTTTCCAATAATATAGTACCCAATGGTTGTAGTTCAACCCGTGGATGTTTCCTCCTTGGAGGTTTTACCACGTTAAAAAATCCCTTGTGTTAATTCTTTCTATCTCTTCTCTTATATTTTAATTGTATATTTTATTGTCTTGATTCATAATATTCACTTGTGATGTATTGTGAACCAAGTCTTTGTATAGTGTGATTAGTGTATTCATTCTATAGATCAATTTGTATCTTTGATTCTTTTGTATATTGTAATATTTGTTTAGTGACATTTTGTTCACTCTTGTAACACATTGAACATCTTATGAAATACAAGCTTATTTTGTTGTTATGTTTATTTGCTATTTTACCTCACATGACTTGTTGATATACTTAGACACTTCTCTTATGATTGTAACATCGTATTGTCTATGTATGTCTTCCTTGGCTTATTGTGTTGTGTGTAAGGCTACCTTGAGGGACAAACGAATGTTTGTTCAAGGGTTTGAAAAAAGGTGTAAAAACCTATTCACCCCCCCCTCTAGGTATGCTTTAAGCAATTTAACTTCGTTTGTGTACATTCAGTTAGTTTCCGATTATAACTTAGAAAAGCCTTCAGAAGGGACATAAGTTGTTACGATTTTACAACACAAAATCGTCAAATGATTACACAGACAAACGAGGTATGTCAGGTACTTTTTAACATGGGTTATCTAAATCCAATTACAAAACAACAAACGTTTTTGAAAACATAAAACAAATGGCAATAGCAAACCTAAGTACCTTACGTAAAATGGTATTTACAAGTCCTGAAATGGATTCTAGGAACAAAACAAACATCACTTGCAAAAACATGTTTGGTGGCGCTATGGCGGTGAGTGTCAGAACATATTAATGCCTTGAGCCCGAAGGGTGATTCTTAAATAACGTACAACCCTCTTGACGCCGAAGACGGTCTACGAGAGACGTTGACTTGGTATTCTTTAACTTGTAAACATCTCTCTCCAGTTCCGCGACGCGAGATTCAACAACTGTTGATCGAGAACGGGACCGTGCTTCGTTTCTTTCCACAACTTTCTTGTATTCAATTGTAACATCCAAGAGGTCTTTCAGAGAGTTGAAGCACCTGCTTACGCAGACAATCAGTCGATCCAATAGGTGGATTCGTTCTCATCATCGGACTCCATCTCTAAAGACAGAAGTAATTTTTTTTTTTACCAAGCTCTATAGACCGAAGTTACCCTGTTAACGAAATCTGACTTTGAACATATGTTTTTATAGGGGGCACACTGCGGCACAGGCGCACAACCCACTCATGGCGGAAACATATAACACATTTTTGCCTTTAAGTTTAAATTGTAGTATAATGGTCAAATAGAAATCACCAATGTTTATGTATATAACAATATCATCGATCATGTAAACGAAATATATTTGTTGGTTGTCCACATGATGTCCATAATTTTAGATGATATTACATGTCCATAATTGAGTTATTATGTATTTATTGTTTTTCATGTTTTAGTAAAATTATCTCATATTATTATATATATATATATATTATAATAACATATATTATTATTATATATATTAATATATATTATTATGACAAATATATATTTTTGAATTATATATATAATATTACATATATTATTATATATATATATTAATATATATTATTATGACATATATATATTTTGTAATTATATATATAATATTATATATATTATTATACATATATAATACCGGACAAATTTGTGAATTTTTTTTTCAGATTTAAGGTTAAAAAGGTCTTTTTGAGACTTATCCCATGCATGGGACAAGTCTGGCCTAGCGTTTTAGGTGGGACATAATTTGGTGATTTTTTTTCCCACCTTGTCCCATTCTGTCCCATGCTAAAGTCGCACCAAACGTGGGACAATAATAATTTGGCCAACGTTTGGTGTGACCCTATCCCACGTACCAAACGCACCCTTTCAAAGATCTTTTTACCCTTAAATCTTATTTGAAATCAAAACCTTGTGCAATATTATATATATTTAATTATAACATATATATGTTATACAGTCTTTATTCTATCAGCATGCCTTTTCAATTGATTACATATGATTTTATGATATCATTGGTATATCAAATAGGCAAAACGTGTCATGGCCCGTAGCAACGCTGATAGATGGATGAGCTATTGGCTTTGGAGATTGAATCTCGAGTCAGTATATCGAATCCTACAAATGGGTTGATGTTATTATATAAAATACCTAGTTTATAACGGTGAATAGATAGATACCGTCAATAAATATGTGCTGGGAGATTTTGACAAACTTCAAAATTATAGTTTTGCGTTAAGTTCTGGAACCGTGAGGGTAATAAGGATTACAGCAACTCCAAAGTTTCACAGCCAAATGATGAGACTATGAGGTGAAATTTAAATAGGATTTTTTGGAAATATGCACCGACACCAAATGTGATTACATTCTGACGAGATCACTTATGTCGTGTGGTTAACCCCTCACACATGCACCGAAAGGTTAGGGCTAAACTCCTCCTCTCCCCCAAAAGAACTCGACAACTTTTTAATAGTGTAAAACAAAAGAAGGTATATTTCAACCACTATAAAAAGTTTGTTGAGTTATATATATTTCTCCAATTTTTTCGCAAGGTTTATATTTAACAAATTTGGTATACTTAGTTGTAATGCTTGAAAATTTATCAATTTTGATTTATCGGTTTATATTAGAATGAACTTATCATATAAATTGATGTGATTTCATGAAGGTGTGGACGGAACTTGAAGTGAGGGATCCCTTAGTTGACGGTTAATCTAATACAATTGGAATACACTGGATTTGCTCAACGTAGAACCTTCCATAGAAACAAAAATAAAATTCAATAATGTTGTGCTTTGTATGGAGAATTCTACAGGCATGTAAATACATGTACAGAATTCTAGAACATTGTAGATACATACAATAAAATATATGAATTCTTTAGTAATTATTACTTTTTAAACGATAATACAATACAACTTCTTAGCTACCCACGATTTATGGTTACTTAATTTTGTTTGATTTTATATTAAATAATTTATTATTATTTGTAACTTATATTATTTTTAATAGTTTTAGTTTGCCATACCAAACATATCACATCAATAAACCATACAATCTCAAATTTCCAACTATGTATTAAAATAATCCTTTTATTAATATGATTCATTTTATTTTATCCTTACTATTTTTCTTTATCTTATATGTTTAATTTATTTAGATTCATTAAATCAATAATTTACTTTAATTAGAAGAATAACAAATTCAATATCATGTCTAGTAATATTTATCAATCAATTATTTTGTATTAAATTAAACTAAATTCATTAAAAATACATATCAAAGTTACAGTTTATATAATTACATTGTAATTTATGTTGTTTTTCTTGTTATTATTTATTTATTAATATTACGGTTCTTGTTTTTATTTCTTTTTAAATATAAGATTATTTAGTTCATTTTGAGTGAGTGTTTTATTTGTTTTATTTTATACCCTAAACTTCGATATACCATCACATTTATCTTTAAAAATTTTAAAAACTCATTTTACTATGATATCAATTTTTCAATATTTTTTTTATATAATTGTTATTTTATTAAGTGCCCCACCTGGTAAAAATGCCTGGGTCCACCCCTAATATGATATGAATTATTAGTTGATAATGACGAAAAAGAAATTGATACAAAATTTAAATGATTATTTTTAAATGTAATAAATTTTTTGATTTAAATCTAATTTATAACTTTTGAAACGATAATGCAATACATATATCCTTTAGAATATGTTACTTTATTATAAAACTAATAATTTTATTAGTTAATAAAATATCGAGTAATAAAAATGACATATATCCATTTTTTTTAAAATACAAGGTTGATAAAAACAAGGTGGAAAAGGATCCTTTCAAATATCCACCGTTTATTACTCAAGTTGAATCTACTATTCAATCCTACTGCACGGATCATCTATTCAATAAGTATAATTAAAGACAGCTTCCCCTTTACATTTCACAAATTATCTATATCATATTTCCATACTTTCTCTATCAATCTCTGATTAATAGTTAAACAAAAAATACTTATGAAAATTTTAGTTTTTTACAAACAGTAAATACTTTTAAATATATATATATATATATATATATTTAAAAGTCAGTTTAAAAAAAATAAAATAAAATAAAGATATATGAAAGCTTGAATTGTTTCGACTAGATTCAATTAAACTCAGATTTTGTACGACTAATGAAAGAGTTAAAGTTCTTTAGGCAATCACATACCTACAAGTAACAAAAACGATTTTCATATTTTGAATTTTTTTATTTAAAAAAAAAAAAACAAGGTACTTGTGTTTTCTGTTTTTTTATTCATTTATTTAAAATTATTTATTTATTTATATACATACACACGGGGTTTTTGTCTTGCTTCAGAAAGAATGGAGATAGATAAATAGAGATATTTATTGGAGGAGAGAGAGTTTAATATGATAATTAAAATTTAGGAGAGAGTATTTCATATGTAATAATTTATCTAATTATTTAGGAGAGATAATTTCTTTTCTTAATAATTTAATTGAAATAAGATGAAAAATAAATTATTGTAACAAAATTAACTGTCTTTAGAATTTTTTTTAAATTTTTATGGGAATGGAGATTTCATAGAAAATAAGTGGTAGAAGAAAAAATTGGATCGTCAAAAAAGCTTTCCTGATTAAAATACAACTAATTGTCAAAAATATCCTCGTCTATAATTTTGAACTTCGGTTTTACGTGTGAAAAAACCCATCCAATACCCGTACATAAATAACATATATTCAGTTCATGTTTCCGGGTCAATTCTGCAGTGCCTACGTGGCCAATGTATTTTGTCGATATTGGCTTGCAATCTGAAATTGTTGCCTACATAAAATCCCATCTTATTATTATTATTTATTTTTAAATATTACATTAAGACTATCGGGACTTGTCGAGATCAAACAATACATATGCGGCCCGGATATCTACTCCCATAACAGGAGTTAGAACCCGGGCAGAAAGACTCCACACACATGCTTGTAAAATGTGCATGGTGGGATTTGAACACCAAACCACATATGTGGAAGGGAGGTGCACTACCAGTTTTGCTAAGAAGTGATGTGCACTCCTGATCCTTATTTGTGATGGTATCTTTTGAACCATTTAATCCTACATATTTCTACTGATGTTTATATTTACCTGTAAAGATGTGTGGTATGTACGACCTTTCGGACTGGATCGTGTAATCTTCTAGTGTATTCCTCATCGTGTCATCATCCAGAGTATTCCTTATCGAGTGGGAGTAATTGAAAATTGTCAGTATCCTTTTAGTATTCAAGTTTTTAATTATTTGAAGTTCACTTGTGGTCGATCTAACATTGCAAAATAATAATTAAATACATTCCACGAAAAATCCCACGTTTTTAATTCCAACACATGTGGCATGTGAGGTGTTAAATTGTGAGTGGATATACAGTAATGATTTACCACATGTATGATGTAACGGTTGAAATGATGTTTGTACGGCATGAAGGTCATTTTATGCACTTTTTTTTTTTTTTTTTTTTTTTCATTCCACTGTAGTAACTTGATTCACTTTATCAACTAATAAGTTTTTGTTAAAAAAAGTAGGATAATAATTGTAAGGATTCCCGTTGTTTTTAATTGGCTTATTTCGTGATCAAACCATAAATGGGGATCCTTTGTAAGGGTAGTTTAGATGTTGTTATAAGTGCTTTAGGCCCTTTGAAGACCTCATTATTGACAAGCACCAAAGGTAATATTCTAAGTGCTTTCTTGTCTTGAAGAGATAGTTGCACACACTCACAACTCATGCATATGTTTAATCTTTGTATGTTGTGTTTCTTTTTGTTGTGCATAAATGCTTATTTACATCTCTTCTTGCTTGATTTAATGATTGCATCTTGTGTTTATAACATCATAGCATTTAGGCTTTTAGGATGCATATTGGTTGACTTTTGTTCCCCTTGCATGATTGCTTGTGGGGACAAAATTGAAGGCTGTGTGCTGGTCCACTAGCGCCGATCGACCAGCGCCGCTCACCGGCGCAAAACGCCCAGTGGAGCGCCGTTGGTCGTGCGCTGGTGTGGACCAGCGCCGGCCACTAACGCCAATCGCCCAGGTGTGCGCCGCTGGACTGGCGCTGGTGGCAGCACCTGTCGTCCAGCGCTCAAGCCAAAATTGGCTTGTGCGCTGGTCCTGTGCTGGTCCACCAGCGCACAGAGCATTTTTCTGGCGAAATTTCAAAACGACCTCACTTCACTTATGGCCTCTATATATATGCTAACTTGATTTTAGGTCACTAACAAGAGTTCTTATTCATGCTTCATACTTAGGATATTTTTCAAGAGAAGAAAAATACACAAAGAACTCATTTTTAATTACTCAAACACAATTTCATGATCATCAATCATCATCTAGCATCATCATAGATCATCTAGATGTCATCTTGCATGGAATCTTCATCATACTTTGCTTGGTAAGCTTTTCACTAATATCTTACATATTTTGTGTTTAATTTATCTAGCAATCTCAATTAATTACTTGATTGTTATTTTGTATGCTTTGGATACAAAATTGAGATTAGTATGATGTATGTTTGAGAAGTTGTATTGTGCTAGCATATTAGGTTTTGTGCTTGATATTGATTAGCTTAACTAATTGACATGTCATTTAGTTTTGATATCTAGGATTGTTCTTAATTGCATATTAATCATCTTAGATAAGCATATAGGGTTTCCCTTGCTCTATGTTGCATTTTGGATATTTTCACATATTCACTTAGGGTTGTATTCTCTTCAAGAGAAGGTAAGTTTTGTGTGTAGCAATCGGGATTAGGTTGCTTAGATCACAAGCAAATTGGACTAGGTTCACTCATACCGGGATTAGGTAGGTGTGTGATTACTTCCGGGATTAGGTTGTAATCGTTTGCACATTTAGTGGATTCGAGGTTCGAGTGTGGCTTACTTACATAGCCCGTGGTTTTTCCCGTGAGGGTTTCCACGTAAAAATCAAGTGTTGATTTAATTTCCGCACCTTATTACACTTGCTTGTTTATATTATCTTGAGGGTAAATTCGTAATTTTGACTAACACGAAAAATTGGGTAAAAAGCGTAAAATCTATTCACCCCCCCTCTAGATAGGTTTATACACACCGTGCTATATTTAGTTTCAACCTTCTATCATGTAATGATGTTGCCCCTAGCAGAAACCTGTCAACTAATCAGTTCAGTTGAAATCAGTCGAAGACGGAAAATCAATTCGGTTCCCTATTCACACTGATATTTGAGGGACACTTGATATAGAATAAATAATTTATTGAGAAATAAACCAAGAGAGAGAGAGGGAGAGAAAGGAAGATGAAATGATCGGCTAGAATAAATAGAAAGAATAAAAAACATTATTTTTGTTAAATACTTGAAAAGATCAAAGGACTTGAAAACATTATTGTAGTGCATTGATCGATCAATGTAAATAGAATAAATTATCATTAAAGCTAGAAAATCAAAACATTTAATAAGAAACGTTGTACATAATGGCTTGAAAGAAAATGTAAGAAGAGTGGATGCTTTAGGAGAAGAGCTTGATTGTTTATTATTATTATTTTTTTAATTTTTAATACAAAACATGTGTTGGGTAGAGCAAGATTCAAGAAGATGAAGAGATTAAAAGGGAAATGAGTCCATGCTTTGGGTGAAGAAAAGCTTGATTATTTATGTGTGATTACAATGGACAATGGAAAATGAGTCGTTGCCTTGGGAGAAGAAAAGCTTGATTGTTTTATTGTTTTTGTTTTAAAATAAAAATTAATACAAAACATGTGGCACTTAAAAAAAGTGAGAAGAGTGGTACAAACATTTAATACAAAACGTTGTATAGAATGCCTTTAAAGAAATTGTGAGAAGAGTGGATGCTTTGGGAGAGGAGCTTGATTGTTTTACTGTTTTTTTTTTTAATAATTTTTTTTTAATACAAAACACGTGGTATAAGAAATGCCAAATGTAAAAATCAATTGAAGATAAAAAATTTCTAAAAAAGGAAAGTATAGTTAAATGTCAAAATAATTTAACTTTTATATAGCCTCTAAATGAGACACATGGCAGAACTTTCCAACCATGGTTTTTGGTTTATAATATTTATAGATAGATATAGATAGATAGATGACAGTTGACTTATGAATAATATTTAGTAACGTATTTAAGTTTTTAATATAATAGGGGGAATTATATCCTACAAGGTTATCGAAAATGGTCTTACTTTAAATTCCGCGTGTTTATCGAGTATTTTTAATATTGAATATTACTATTACACTTTCATGTGGAGTACAATGGGTATTTATTTGGGTTTTTTTTTTTTTTTTTTTTTTTTTTTTTTTTTTAATATACAACAACTGCCAGACCGACGAGATTAGGCTCGCAGCCCGGACTGCAGCTCCCACAAGAAGGGAGAGAGCACCCACAATTGGTGGGACAACACCCACACTTGAGATTAATGGCCAAGGGGGACAAATAATATATATATATATATATATATACATACATGTACACACCGGCCGTTGAACCGTGGTGGTGGAGGCTCCTAAGAGAAGGTCCAACCACATTAATTGGAAGGGGTGCGACTGATCTTCAAAAAAATAAAAAATAAAAAAAATTAAGTGCTACGACTGTCTAGTAATCAACACCTTCGAACGGTAATGCCTTAATTGCTATTATAAATATCAAAACCAATGACATAATATTGCAAGTGCATCAAAACTGACTAGCATACTATGGCGACCGTAGGTGAAGTGGACAGTAAGGGGGAGAATGATAAAATTTACCCAGTTCTCGCTGCCATGTCGACACACATCCGGAAAATGGAAGCACTCAGAGATGCCATCAGAAAAATGAAAGAAGTCAGAGATGTCATCACAAAATGTACAAGCAACGCTCCGGTGGGGATACACTGAGTTTACAGCGATTGTCCGATGGACATAGATTCGTTACGTTTACAATTATTCGAACTCATTGAAGAGGCACGCCGGCTTTCAGCACAGCTCGATGTAGAGTTTGATTTTCCTCCAGGACCGTCATCCCTTCAGGCAAACTGGTCAAACAAGTTCTACATCTTGTTTCAATGATTCTTGCACATATTCGTTTTTTTAGCTTTCATCCGGGTGTTGGGTTTTAATGTCTTGAAGTTAATGAAAGGTATTTTCATCCACTAAATCTTAACTCCGTTTCAGGTGTTAAATATCTTAGGGTAGGCAATCAGTCGCCGGACACATGAGGATTGTACTTACCTTTTTTTCATTTATATTAATATATGATTAGTTCATGAAATGATAAGATTATTAACAAAATGGGTTGTGAATAAGCCTTCTTACCCTTATCCATCATTCCATCTTTCTTGACGATGTTGTGTTTTGCATTATATATTCATTTGAAGAAAAAACCCTAAATAAAACGGAAAAAATAAATAAATTAATCAAGAAGCACCGTCTTAATCAAATAAAACAAGACTTATAATAACATAAGGGTACCCTTAATCAATGATCTTAAATAATTAAATAAGAAATATTTAGTTCCTAACTTGTGTATTTTTTTAGGACAAAGATCCTCTCCTCACCTCACCTCACCTCACCTCACTTAATCTTATGACACATAAGTATTGCAATGAATGAATGGTTAAGATGTGATTGACACTTTATTAACAACCAATCACATGCTTTAAAAAGGTGAGAAAAATGTGAGGAAAAGATGAGGTGAAGAGAGGATCCTGGTCCATTTTTTTAATGTTTTTTTTTATAATAACACCTTTTAACTTTTGTTTTCAATATTGGGGTTTCACCCTTGTAATAGTCTCTTCCCCTCTTCCCAGTTCCCAATCACCCTTGAAATAGTATCTTCCTCACTCTAAGTCTCACACCCTCACACCCTCCTTATATCGCTCCACATGTGTTTATTGTAAATCCGACTTGAATCTCCTGTTTCCATTCTTCACACCTAACAGTTTTATTTGCCTCTAGTCAACATGCTTCCTTACTTATGTAGTGTAAAGTGTTTGCTTCCATGTAACATCTCTTCCCAATCACCCTCCACCCATGTTTTATTTTTTGTTCCAGTTTAGATTGTTTGTTTTACCTTTGAATATTGAGTTAGGTTTCTTCGATTGGCCAAGTAATGGAGTATAAATTGTCGTTGGAAGATATTGCGGTTCCTATTTCTTGGAAAGGAAGAAGACCTCCGAGGAGGCCACGGTATAAAACTATGGCCAAAAATTGCGTATTCAAGGCGAACCCCTTTCTTGTTCAAGTGGCAAACAGAGACATCCATTACTATGATGTTCGGTGGATGAGACATTGATATTTATGATGAAAGCACTAAGTGACGACGTGGTCAATAACGTGGAGAAGGTTTGGAACATCCAAAGCATTCTATTGATGCTAGTGTATCTACAGAATTTGAGCAGATATGTTGGAGTATGAAAATAGTTCACTATGAGCCACTAGTAATGAAAATAATGTATTCATCGTGTAAGGGTTATGTTCAGAAAGCTATTATATATTAATTTTGTTCCTTTATTTTTCGAATTGAATATACATGGTTGCATATTACAAAAAACTACCATTGCACGTTATACCATTCAAATTATTTATTTTAATTTGTCATTCATACAATATATCCCATACAATATCCCATACATAAAAGTTGGTGTTCGGTTGTTTGAATCCCCACTGTAAGTAAATGAAATGAATACTTACATCTGTATATTTGTTATTGGGTTATCGAAAATGTCGCAAATGAATTTTCATAACATTCATTATGAGGTTCCCTTACGAAATTTATTTCAAACAATTGTCATTATCACATTCATTATGATGTTCTTTTACGCAATTTACCCAACTCAATATGTAACACATGCAGTGTAACATGTACTGTCTAATAAATCATTGCAACGTGTGCACAACGCATAACACGATATCGGTATACAAAAAAGTAAACCTTATTTATATTGTAACCAACCCTCTTCGGGTGACATAGAGACATAGACATTACATAATACGATTAGTTTCGAACTAGATGTGTTGAATCCGGTTTCATGTTCGAAATCAATCATTTTATTTCGTTCAATCTCAACGGTTGATCAAGTAATATCCTAATGCTTTGTTTTAACCTTTCTATGTTCGTGTCTTCTAAATAGGGGTTAACGTACCAAACCTAATCTGTTGCTGACAGAATTGATTTTGCTTGCTTGTAGAGCATAATGACATTTGATGTGATGGCCTAGAGGGATTTTGACGACCCAAAAACCAATGACCACGCTATTCTGGCGATACGCAATGCCGGTCTACAAATAGTTAAATACACTCATTACCTCTTCGTGTAGGCGTGTAGCATTGCAAAACAGGAATGGACGGTTGAATCTGTCTTACGCAATTTAAATTGTGTCATCAAATCCTTATGCTCCCAACGCAATATTTTGTAATAATTATCTTAGGTACACCAATATAGTTTATAATTATCTCCGTTACATTAGTACAGTTCATCCAATATGGTTTACACAATTAGACATAACATTTAGGTTGAACGATAACGCGATGGGACTATAATTACGGCCATCAAGTTTTTCACTATTTGACATGTTCATTTTAATATTATATTTGGACACGTTCATTTTAATATAATAAAACATAATCAATTATTAACTTAATTACGATGGTATACATTAATTACATATAAAAATATGAGGATTTCAAAACTATAATTTTTCCATTAATCTAAACGGATGGATTATAATTTTGCCACATCTTTAGGGCACCAGATATGGGCAACATAGCATTATTGGTTTTTCTGTACTAGAAGTGTTTCTCAATAAAGAAACTTATATGTATATTCATTAGCTAAAGCCTACCATTGCATATTTGGTCCCTTTGGGAGTTCGAGTAATATTACAAAAAGTATTTTGTATTTTAATATTGGATTGACATTATAAATTCTAACACAACTTCAAAGTTCAAATACATTCACAACACCAACCACACGGTTGTTTTAAGGCATTGTTTTCCGTAATGGATAGGAATTTCTAAGGCGAAGTAGTGGTCAGCCAAGATCGAATATACTCCTTTCTTGATGCGATTTTACAAGTATTCAATGAATTGGAGGAAGTGTGAACTCACTTTTCTGGGCATTTAAACACAGACGTGGTTTTGTTATGGACAAAATTCATCCAGGTAATTGATGACACACAGAGACTGATCGCGGACTTTGAGAGAGAGATGGGTCGTCCTTTATCACCGTCTCATCCTCCCCATTAGGTCATTAAAAGTACTGTAAACGAACACATGTAGGCTGTTTGACTTTACCTTATCAACTGTTACGTATGAAAATTTTGACTAGTGGGTTCAACTACTGTATATTGCAAGTTGGGATGCGATGTTTTTAAGTTTCGAATATGTAAACAAAAATCTTCACCTTGTGTTTTCTATGTTTTGGATCTTTGAATTTGGTGCAGTGGTTTGCAAATGAAATGTCGTATAAAAATGTTTGCATCCATAGTGAAGTTCTTGTATGAGTTTCCCATCACATGGGGAAGACGAACCAAATCACGTGACGCATGCGTTTCAAGTGTCTTCACGCATCCATTTACTAGCAAAATGAGTAAAAACTTTATTATTTTAACAGAAAATTCAAGCCAATTACCCATTTTGTGTTGAGGTCATCTGCAACACACAAAATCCGTTGTTTGACACTGTTATTAGTTTACCGATTACAAATTGTGTCTAATGTCTCGTTAGGGTATTGCATTCGCAATTATACGAATTTATTTGAATTTACTAATCATAGGGATTTTTCTTTTCAACTCTTATCGTGATAGAATAAACGTTCAACCTATGGGACAAAAGGGTTAGAGCATCTCCACTGGTATGCTCAAAAGTGAGAGAGTAATCAACATTTAATTATTTATCCAGAAAAATAGTCCAATAGAGTCAATAATCAAATTGCCTCTTCACTTGGTATCGGCGAATCATCAGTACATACCCACAGTACATGTCATCGTCAAGTGTAATCCTTTACAGCGTAATGGATTAATCGTGTTAGCGTAATAACTAAGAACGTTGGTGGTCGATCGAATGTAATTTTACCGCCTATTAATATTTCTGTATATACCTTCAATATACATATATACGAAGATTATATATTAGTATTGGTTAGTAATAAGATTATTATATTAGTTTTACAAACAATGATAGAATCTTCTTGTTTTGTAAATTATTGTTAAACGATAAAATCTTCTGGTTTTGTCAAATATTGTTAACAATAAAATACTAATTTTTGTACATTAGTTTTTTAAAATTCAAATTGGGTTGTAAATAAAAGGGGTATAAATAAATTAGGGGTGGCCTAGCTTTTTTTATGGGTGCAAAAATCTGCACTGTTTTTTTAAATATATCACAACCACCTCAACAAAACAGCAAACCACAAAACGACTCGGTTTTAGCAATTTGGACACGCGGAGATCGCAAATGGGTTTTGGATTAGATGGGAATTTTTTCTGTCATTTTGAAAATCACCATACTAGCTCATGTCAGAAAAGCCCAATACGAATTTTAGTAATTTACGAGATATTAGACTGTATTCACTGTACACAACAACACAATACTATGCATTTAATGCATGGCATAATTACATATAGTAATAACATCATTATTTTTGAAATAGAAGATTTAAATCAAAAGTATTTCTTGGCCATTGATCTGATGGCAAAGGAATTTCAGTAATTGTGATGGCAAAGGAATTTCAAAAGTAATTGTGATAATTATATTAGTTTTACACGAATATACCAAGTCAGTTACATATCGATGGTAATCCAAACGGTCAATTGGAATTTGTAAATAGTTTTCTTTAATTCGAATTTATCAAAACTTGAACGATATTTTTTATCCATAACACACAACTGTAATTGCAATTTATTCGTGTATGAGCAAACCTCAGGGAGGTTGTTTGCAATTTCCTACTAAACCCCTTTATAACATACTTGGTTTATTCGTGTATACCTACTTACTCAACAACTCCTACCGTGTAAGCATGAAAAAAAGGACTGTTCGGAATCCTACACCTGGAAGAACTTCTATAACGACGGCACACCCATTCGTGTCGACGGTATGGCATCATATGTTTTCATCCTCATTTTGTTTCTTGTCATATGTTTTGATCCTTATTTTGTTTCTTATCATATGTTGTGTTAAGGTTACCTGCAACACTCAAACTCCATTAAGTTTGACTGTTATTGCAATGGGTGTAACTGTGTATTGATAAAGTTGTTTCTGGGTATAAAAGGCCTTGTGTGCAGCGCAATGCACGGTGCATCGCATACCATGATGCTGCCACGTCAGCAAAGTTTCTGACGTGGCAGGATGAGGGTGGGAGAGGCACCGTGCATTCGATGCAACTAGGTTTTAGACAATTGAGCAACTTTGATTAGTGGACTTTACACATCACATCAATACTTTGCATTTAATGGATGGCATAATTACATTTAATAATAAAATCATTTTTTTTGTGATATATTTATTTTAATCAAAAGTAATTCTTGGCCGTTGATCTGGTGTCAACGTCAATTTTATTTTTGATATATTTATTTTAATTAAAAGTAATTCTTGGCCATTAATCTGGTGCCAACGTCAATTTTATAGCAAATCCAAACGGTCAATTAGATTTTGTAAATAGTTTTTTTTTTTTTTTTTTTTATAATTGGAATTTATCAAAACTTGAACGATATTTAAAAAAAAAATAATTAAACCAAAAAGTTTAATTGCAATTTATTCGTGAAAGAGCAAACCTCATGGGGGTTGGTTGCAATTTCGTCATATATAACAGTCTTATTTTCTTCGTGTATACTAACTTACTCAAGAACTTACACCGTGTAAGCATCAAAAGGAGGAACTATTCTGAGTCTTCTAGAAGTACTTCTTTAATCGACAGCGCACCCATTCGTGTCGACGGTATGGCGTTATCTGTTTTGATCCTAATTTTGTTTCTTATCATAAGTTTGTTTGTTTCAATTTCATTATTACAACTGGGTATGTATTAATTGGTAATGGGTTTCAGTCTGGGTATGGCATGTCGAACATTCAAGGAATAATCTATACCCAATTTGTGTTTTGTTGATGGGTTTCAGTCTGTAATTGTTAATACAAGGAAGATGATTGAAACGAAATCCAAATTACTCACAGGAACGACAGTTCAGATTATTCTTTGAATGTTTATGCAGTGTTCGACTTAAATACTGTATCTGGACTCAATGTTTATACAGTGTTCGAACTTCGAACAAGCGAATTCATTGGATATGGGTGGAGTTGCATTTTATCCTAACTCTAGATTTTATGTTTTTCGTCTTTACCGCTATAAAATATAAAGATCTCTAGGATGGGTTTTGTTCTGTTTAATTCTTATTGTGGATATATGTTCATGCTACCTCAATGCTTAGTTAGATTGCTCTTGCAATTTTATATTTTTTTAACAGATGGCTGAGGAGGAAAATTTGGACCATTTGTTGGTACACCCGAGGGCCACTTGGAATTATAACATCACCATCAACACACACTGTTTTCACAAATTGATTTTCGATATAGACAAGATTCTTGACCGTGCCAGAGAAAGGGCAGAATTTGAGTCAGGATGCTTTGGCCACTACTTGGATTTCCCTAAAGGGGGTTATTTTCAGGCACAGTTCATTCATAGCTTGCTGCTGAGACAGATATCCATTTCTGGAGGTAGTGAGGATGAGTTATGGTTTGCCTTAGGAAAAACTAAGTTGAGATTTGGGAAGAGGGAGTTCTGTCTGTGCACGGGCCTGAAATTTGGGCGCCTATCCGACATACCTTCAAGAGAGTATGAGGTTGTCCCAGGTGGTATTCACGCAAGGTACTTTCAGGGAAGGAAAAAAGTTGTGATCGCAGATTTGAAAGCTCCATTCATGGCGGAGGATTTCAACCGGCCTCACGACGCACTTAAGTTGGCATTGCTTCTTTTTGCCAACAGGGTCCTCTTCGGTCAGGACGACCGGAACCAGTTGGTGTACTAGATGTTCTCTCTAGTGGAGGATGTTCAAGCGTTCAATAACTTTGCCTGGGGTCACTACGTTTTCAAGATGACCCTCCACTACATCCGTTAAGGTTTTAAGGTATCAGCAGACCCTCTCGGGTAGACTAGGAGATACAACCTATACGGATTCATTTGGGGATTACAGGTTATTTTTAAAATCCTTAATCCCTTTTGACCTTAATTTGACCTTGACATATGTTTGTAATTAAGATTATTCGTTTTTCCATGATACATAATGCTAATTACACCCTCTAAAACCGTTTCCCAGGTTTGATACGGTCCAGTTTTGGGCTGCAGAGGCTGTACCTGTGATGCGCAACAAATGCGGTAAGTGAATAGGGGATTCTAATGGAGCGCCACGATATAGGAAGTACTGTTTCAAACAGAGGGGATCGGACATGGTCAACGCCTGGACCAAAGCTGAGACAAGCGAGAAGGTAATTTACAAATATCTCATTGTGCTATAATTTAGTATTATTTATGTTCTTTAGATATTGGACAATTATATTAGGTCCATAATCCTTCAGCTTATTGGGATTCCGAAGCTTGTACCCACCGAACATGAGTTGCAGAAACATTACTGGAGGGATATTGATGTGGACCTGTCTGAGGGACCCCAGTGGAAGCCGAGTGGGAGTAACGAGGATGAGGAACCCACCAAGAGGAAGCATAAGCCGAGGGAGAAAACTTACGGCGGGCGGAGAGTAGGTACCCGTGTAGATACAACGGACCGTACAGATACGGTTCTTCTAGATATACAACGATCCAATAATGGACAGGGATCTTTCCCTCCACCGGCTGACCATCCGGTTCATTCATTTGACCAAGGTGCAGTAGGCTCGACTGATGATGCCAGGCAAGAAGACTTTTATCAAAGGGAAGGATCAAACGGTGGGCGACATTCGGTTGGTCATACAACCGATGAGGTAACCTGGCCTAGTATTATTGGATCAATGGTTTATTTTGAAATGTTGTTGATTGCCTAATTTGTTTGTGGATCTATTGTTTCGCACCGTGAAAAACGTTTTGGTGTTTTACGTATAGCATTTTACATAAACAGTTGGAGGTACCTTGACAGTTTGTGGGACCCGAAGTACTCAAAAGAGTTCTGAACGTGGTGAATGCCATACTGGAACGCGTATGCAGTATCGTCCATGAGGAAATAGGGGCGGACCGTGTACGCAATATCGTCAATGAGGTTTTAAGGCGGGAGATCGAAGGGCTACATTGGATGCTGGGGTTTCAAGTACGTATATATCCATACATCACCTGTGTATCAAGTGTTCTTTATTTTATTTAAATAATGATCGTTATATATTCGGAAACGTAGCACTGTGACACTGTCATCCCCAAGGGAAATGTAAGGGACTGTAATTCAGGAGATCAGCATCAGCGTGTGGGGAGTGGGGAGCACGCGGAAGAAGGCTTGGGTGGCGATTAGGCTACCTACAATGAGGGAGGCGGTTATGAAGAGGGCGACGATGATGAAAGGCAAGATGACTAAGATTGGCAGGATGATAGGGGATGCGTTTATGAAAGGGTCAATGATGATCGACTGCATTATGAAAAACATGTCTGTGTTGATGACATATCGGACCTTGATGAATCAAACCTTCCCTTAGTGTTGTGCGAGGATTTATCGTCCCTGGAAAGGGCAGGTGGTCTGGAGGTGGTAGCAACCCATTCATTGGCTTCGTGATCACAGTTTGGGGTTGACAAGTTATTTTCTTAGATGCCGTTATACCTGTGGCCCCGAGAAGCAGGTATATTGTCTCTGTTTTGTATACCAGGTCTAGTACATCTAGGAGTATCTGGAGCAGAGGACCCCGATGTAACTCAATGGTCACTGGCTTCATCAAGTCCTTTTAGCAATCGAGAAACATGTCTGCTGTTGGTTGCACCACAAAATAAAGGTTCATGTCCAGTTTCTAATGAAGGGAAGACAGATACCGATTACCAGGAGGAAGAGATACCGAAAGAAGATGAATCCTTGCTTCTGTTAGTGTTGTCGCAAGATCCTTCAGCGCATGATTGTCCTTGTTTAATGGAAGGAAGAAATTCAGGCCCAAATTATCCGTCTGAGGATCAATCATGTCCGATGTTGCTGGCAGCACAGAATGCAGAGTCATGTCCAGTTTCTGATGAAGGGAACTTGCAAATAAATGGCGAGGATGAGGACATACCGAAAGAAGATGAGTCTTTACTTGCGTTAGTGTTGTGGCAAGATCCTTCGTCGCAAGATCTACCTCGTCCAGTAGCGGTCAGACAATCTGGTTCTGATGATCCGTTTGAGGATCAAACATGTGCGACGTTGCTGGCACCCCAAAACACACAGTCGTCTCCAATTTTGGATGAAGGGGACTGTGAAAAATATGGCGAGGATGAGGACACACCTGACGCGTCACAAGTATTATCTTCTGCGGTAAAGAGTCCGCCTTCACATCCAATGTCACCATCACATTCACAATCACATCCATGTGTGGTGATTAAATCAGACCCATATGTTGAAATTCCTACTGGTTCACCTCCACGTCCACGTCCACGTAAAGGAAAACATATGAGTCACAAAACACTGTGTTGGTTAAGGAGAGTGTCACAGATAGTATCTCCGACCCTTCGAGTTGATGAACCAAGTTCAAAACGAATGTTGGTGCCAGCTCCATGTTCTTCGGGAGAGCAATCGACTTTTACACCGACAAATCAACGAAAACGGAGACTATCTATGATAATCTCCGAACCACTTCCAAACTGGGAACCACCTGTAATTGAAGTGCATACTGATGACATAGGTGCTTCGAGCCAGCAGGTCTTAGATGAAACCGCTTTAGCAAGCCAGCATCAAAGGGAGTTATGGGTACGCAGTCCCTACAGCAACCCGTTAGGTAGATATAGTAAGATGATTACTAACTATGCATTTTAGATTCCATTGCTCGTATACAATCAATTAACAGTAATATCATTCTTTTAATGTAATGGGTGTAGCCGTAACGTTGGCCTGGAGGTGCTACAGACACAGGATTTTTTTATATCATTAGAGGACAATGATAGCCTTCTGTTGGACACACACGTTGATGCCTACCTGAATTTGTTAAACAAGATGAGAGGGATCAAGAACAGCCCTTACAAGTTTAATGATAGAATGGGCATCGTTGATTGCAACTTTTTTGTAAGTACAACGTTAACTTAGAGGATATGTTTATACAGGGAATTGTGCACTTGGATAAAATGCAAATGTGATGTGCAGGACGAACTGGCAACGGTGTGGGCAAGCTGGCAGCTGAATTTACATGGACATTTTGGTACGACCTTTCTACTCCAAAGAATTCATCGTTCGTCCGGAATGGAAACAATATTGTGACGGCCGTTGACCAGACTGAGGCAGTCCATGGGATTCCTGTGACAAGGTTAGTAACGTTCTGGTGTGCAGACATGGGTTCTAGCTTGATTTAATTATAAATATTTGAGTGTAGAATTTTTCGTTTACAGGTGGTGGTCCCATGTAAGGTTGAAGACGGCCACAGGGTTGTTTGCGTCATTGATCTCTAGGCATGGCTGATCCAGGTATATGATCCCAAGGCACACTGGGTACCCCAAGGTGGTACATTGATCTGCCAGCAGATTCTACCACTCCGACGTCTGTTCCCGGTTATTTGCTTGCAGGCAGGTTTTTTTAACAGAACGGGAAGGCGAACATATGATATCGCTACTATGAAGGCTCGTCGGATGAATGAAAAACAAGTTCCAAAACAATTAAGTCTGAAAAGTAATGGAGTCTTTGTCTTGTTGATGATACGTTCCCTTCTCAGAGGTTTGAAAAGCGTGAAGTCCATTGTAACGGATATACAGAGCCATAGGCAGGCTATCGTGTATGAAATTTTTACAAATAACTTACCTGAGATATGTTAATTAACACAATGTTTGATGTTTATGTCATTAACCTGGTTATGAAATATGCTGGTGTTTGCCATATTTGAATACCGATTAATTTCCTTGTATATTTCACATGAAAAACTCATGCATATTATATTATACTATAGATGTAAGGGTAGGAAATCCTTCAGACGGTGTTGGATCTTCACATGCGAAGAGGGTAATAAGCTTTTTTTTATTTTTTTATTTTTTATTTTTTTTATTTTTTTTTAAAATACCTGCCTCCAACTATGAAGTTCAAATATATAAAAAGCTGAACTTCGGTCCTATTACAAGCAGACAATGAAATTACTGTGAACCTCATACGAGTAGATGGAAAATATTCACGATAAAATGGATTTTGTTCTTCTTACCTCGCTAGCAACCACTGTTTGATAGGAATTCCCCTCTCAATACGCTTGCAATTAATGAGACTTCCATGTGTCAATACTTGTTACACGATAAGTACAAAAAATCAAGTAAAATATATATTTTTAAATAAAATACATGCCTCAAAACATAAAGGTAAATTATAAAAAAACTCAACTTCATTACTATTATAAGCAGACAATTTACAAATCTTCCTTCAAATTAATACACGGTTACATGGATATTAAACTTGTAGTTAATACACGATTTTCAATTGGCTTTCTGGGCCTTCACTTCAACGTATCCCGGTGGCGGGGATTTGGGCTGACCTTTAGAGGCGAATGTCACCATTTGGGTTCCAGTGGCCCCTCCAACCATTAAAAACAAAAGTTCTATTATAAATATAATTAAAAGGTGAACCCATTAGAAAAAGAAATGTACATACAAAGTGATATATATACAAAGGTAACCGATGATCATATTATGTTGTCCCTCTATTATTAGTTAATAATATAAACAAGGCAAAATTCCCTCATTTGACCCAAAATTTACCGTGTAATCATTGACCAGTTGCATGTTGAATCATTAGTAATGCAATTACACGTTGGAAAGTAATCATCCTTACACGATACATTAACCATCATTTTAGTTTTATGTATTTTTTGTTTTCAAATTGCAAAATGCAAAGTAATTAAGTGCCACGTTGGAATTACAGTTAGGGTATACTTGTCTAAGAAATATTTCTCTTTGATAAAAAAAGAAAACTTATTGAGATGTGACAGTTTTGCAAAGCCCCATAATTTTTGGGCTACTTATGAATTTTGCTCAAATTACAATTAACTGGTAATTTTTGTTTCCATAATTCTATTGGCCATGAAAATATGAAACAAAAACGATCCATTTTATCTTTCAAAAAAAAAAAAAAAGACATTCTAATCTAGCCTATCGTGCTATAACACAAAAGTTAACAACAAGGCGCTGGTAGTTTCAAGCCAAGATCCATTTTTATAATTTAATTTCTATTATTTCATACTTTATTACCTACAGGTAACTGTATTATATATACATTAATTTTTTTTAACGATTTCATACATTCAATGTAACATTATTTAATTCAACTGAGTAAGTGTTGTATTTATTTTATTTTATGTAAGACAAACTATTTTACTACGAATCTATGATCTTAATTTGGAAGCATTTTTCTAAGATGATGAATATTGGGATTTTATTTTGTTCAAGTGCCGCACCTGATTACAATTTCCCTGGTCCGCTTGAAATGACCTTCAACTTCATACTGTTTGATGGAAAATCCTCCTTGAAAGTATACAAACGTAGTTAAATTGCTTAAGGCATACCTAGAGGGGGAGGGTGAATAGGTTTTTACGCCTTTTTCAATCCCTTGAACAAACTTTCGTTTGTCCCTCAAGGCTGCCTTACATACAACAAATACACTAAGAAAAGACAACATACATAGACAATATGAATAGGTAATCATATAAGCATGGTCTACATACATCACCAAGTTGTATGAGGTAAACAAACAAATAAGTATAACAACAAAGAATACTTGTATTTCACTATATGTTCAATGAGTTACAAGAGTGATCAAATATCACTATACACAAATACAATATACAAAAAAAATCATAGAAATAAAATTGATCAATAAAATGAGTTCACTAATCACACTATACAACATCTTGCTTCACAATACATCATAAGAGAATATTATGAAACAAGATAATAAAATGTACAAATAAAATATAAGAGATAGAGATAGGAAGAATTAACACAAGAGATTTTTTAACGTGGTAAAACCTCCAAGAAGGAAACATCCACGGGTTGAACTACAACCATTGGGTACTATATTATTGGAAAGTAAACATAGAACATTCACAAAGTGACCAATCTTTAGCTCACCCAACCTAGTGAAGTCTAAGCCTACCCAACCCTATTGGAAAGTGTGAAATCTCTCAATGATGCGAAACCACCATATATTGGACACCACACAAAACCAACATTGATGGTAGATTGTAAATTCCTCAAGAGTGCATACACCTCCTGTGTACCCCGCTCTATCGGAGTCTATGTCTAACCATACGCCTAGGCCTACCAATACAATAGCCAACTCCCTATCTGAGACACTCATGCCTCTAGGGAGCCTCCCATGCATGACTATCCAAGTTCTCCCGACTCTAGCCATGACTCCTTGCTTACCTATCCGAGTCATCCCGACTCTAGGCAAGTCTTTTTGCTTGGCTATCCGAGTCACCCCGACTCTAACCAAGACTTCATGCCTTTTACAAGGACTTCCTAGTGTGATCATATGAATGTAAATGATGCAAACAATCAAATCAACATAGAACATGTGATCAATACATTCTATTGCACAAATAGACCTAAACATGTGATATCACAAGTAATCAAGTCTAGATGCAAAATACAAGAATAAAACCTAAAGCATGTGAAACATCAAACACATAAGCTCAAAGTCTCATTCACACAAACAACACTTGAATCAAAATATATTCATGAAGAACAAGTTCAAGATGCTATCAATATACAATAAAATGCTAGATATATGAGATTTAAATCAATCAATATTCTAGCCAAAAATATAGAGCAAGGATTTAAGATATAAATCAATCAAATCCTAGATTGCTCTAAAACACAAACAAAATTCAATAATCCTAGATTTCATTAATCAAAGGATCAAATCAAATCTCAAGGTCATTTATCACAAAATTGATTCAATCAAGTTCCAAACAACCTAAGATGCCATTCTAATCACAATACAACTCAAAAACATATGTAAAACCTAGAATCATAGAAACTAGTCAACATTAGTCTATAAATTGACTTTCAATTAGAATGATAATCAAGCTATCTCTCTCAATAGCTTTTACCAAACATAAACATAGATATAGAAGAAGAAACCCCAATCAAATTGAAGGTTAAAAAGAAAGAAATCTCAAAGATTAGTCCAATACCTTTGATTCAACAGCTGGTTCGGAATTCAATGTGCAACCACCAGAAACCTCGATCAATCAGCTACCAAACCACTCAAAAATGATAGAGGACTCAATTATAAACGTTCTCCAATTCGAATCACTCAAATCCGACTTCGGATGAGGGAGATATGATGTTTGGAAGACGAGAAAGTCTAGAGGAGAATTCTGACGGGATTCTTTGCAATTTTCTTCTTGAAAAATAAAATGGAGAGAGATGGAGGGAAGATAAAGGAGGAGAGAGAAGAGGATTACGGACCAATCACATGAGGCCACGTCACCCCTGGCCATGGGGCACGCGTGGGCCTCACGGGGGCAGAGAGCCCCCTTGGCCGTGGGGCCCACGGCCTCCCTCACGGCCAGGCCAAGTGGCCTCACGGCCTGCACCATTTTCTCGCGCACTCCCTCTCCTTCTTCAGCCGTATCTTGGGCATCCAAACTCCGATTTCAAATCCGTTTTCAGATTATGAACCGTGACTCTCTCACGCATGACGATGACTACACAACTTTGAAAAATGGTTGAGAAATCATCTCGGAAAATGACGATGAAGTCAACTCAACGAATGAGAACGAAAAGTAGCGTAGCTACATCGTTTGGACTCGAAATTAAATGAATGAGTAACCAAAATGACCGGAACTCAATAAGGAATCATAATAGATCATATTCAAGTCCAAATACAAAAATACAGAAACATACAATCACAAAAACACACACATATGCTAGTTTCCGGACATAGTCCTAGAAAATGCAATAAACAAAGTTTTACCAATATATTATGAATGCATGAACATATTTTGTCATGTGTGTGAAAGTGATACATAAGTGATGTTTAATCATGATGGAACACACAAGAATGCCATGTGTGAGTGTGTGCCTAGCTTTGTAAGAGATATGAGGTCCTTTATTACCTTTGTTGAACAATGATGCACAAATCTCTTACATGCCGGCTTCTTGAATGAATTGTGGTTGAGACATCCTTCGTCTTCTTAATTCTTCAATATACGAACCACTAAACATTACAAGAGAAACATGTTTTGATATGGAATTAATGCCAACACAAACCATAAACCTAACACTCCTTCAATTTAATACACGATTATATGGATATAAAACTTAGACGTCACGTCATACATGAACAGGGGGGAAACAATTACACGATCAGGGAGAAATCAACCTTGGACTGAACACACGATTACACGAATAGATGGAAAGCAAACATTACATTAATACACGATTGTATGGCAGATTCCCCTCACCTGCTTTTAACAATACATTGGGAAAATTTTATGAGTCATTGTCGTTGTCGGTGTCGGTGTCGGTGTCGGTGTCAGCCAAAGCCTCAGAGGTTAGGTCAGTAGATGGCCTTTCTTGGCACGTCTGTCTATTGTGTCCCTCTTTGTGGCATACACTGCAACAGCGAGGACGCTTGGTTTTGTTAGCAGCATCAGACGATGTTTTCATGTAGCTTCTCCTGTTATGTCCCTTTAGGCCGCACTTAGAACACTTCTTTTGCTTAGCCTTCTCAACGCATGAACAGTACCTTGACTTTTTCGGTCTTCCTAGCAGAAAACACACCTTCCAAGGATGAACAACTAGATTCCGGACATGATCGGGTGTGACCCAATTTTGTGCATATGGAACCGAGTTGATTTCTCCCCGATATGCCTCTCGCATCCAATCAGATCTTTAGTAGTCGAAGCATATTTTTGGGACCGAAATTGATGCGTATCTGGTCAAAATATTAATTATTGGATGTCAGACCCCTAAAAATGGATATGGTAAATGACGAACTGACGACAGTATATTTTGATTACATACCTGGCACAAGCAAGGGCATGTCGACAAGGTAACTTTTCAAGATCCCACTCGCGACAGGCACATGTCTTTGCTTGAATATCGACAATGGAATTAATTTGATTCTCGGTGATGTTGTACCTGTGGTATGAAATAGGACGAATGATGCATTTATAAGAAGGTTCAACCCTTTTAAGTATGTGATTGTTGGCTGCCGGAGTCAGATTAGACCTAAGACGATCTGCAATAGTATGACGTTTGTGGAACCAATTCTGTATCATATCCTGAATCTGCTCTGCAATGGCTATGATAGGCAGCTTCCAGAGATCTAGAAGAGCTGAGTTCATAGACTCGGCTAATTGAGTAGACATCATCCGGTACTTATTTTTGGGGCAGTAAGCACGTGTGAACTTATCTACCCCAATTTTCATGACGTTGTTGTAGTACCTCTGGTTACAAGCAGCCATCTGTTGAAGGTCGATATCACACTTATCGTGACGGTGTCTGTAACATACTTTGTAAAAGAATTCTCTTGTAATACTTCGATTCTTGGATGAGCGTCTAAATTTCTGTGCAATGTGGAACACATAGAATGTGCGCTGTGCATCTGGGAAAACCTTTTTCATGGCTGATATAATGTCACTGTGACGATTTGAAAAGATAACCAGATCCTGAGGAGAACCAATCCCCTTCTTTAATTCAGAAAGGAACCATGTCCAGGATCCCTTACATTCTGAGGGTGCGAAACCAAATGCCAATGGGTATATTTTTGAGTCTCTGTCTTTGGCTGAGGCTATAAGTAGCACCCCTTTGACAGATCTCGTTAAGTGGGTTGCATCAATGGAAACGACGGGTCTGATAACACGGCTAAACCCTTGTAGACAAACATCGATTGCCATGAAGCCGTACTTTAACCGGTCTTTCGAGTCTGTCTCGATGTTTGTTAGGGTACCGGGATTGGCTTCCTTCAGCATCTAAAAGTACGTCGGCAATGTTTGAAAAGACTTCAATGGATCCCCGTACTGTATTTTCAGAGCATGAAGTTTGGCCCGGTTAGCTTTGTTATACAATAGGTGCACCCCTTGCTGAGACCCCATTTCCGCTATGATATCTTTAGCTCGGATTTTGCATCCCGAAATTGTGAATTTTGGGGCATACAGTTCCTCAACGACATAGGCACTGACTTGGTTAAAGTGAAGACCATAATTTTGGACTTTGCAGGTGTGTGTATCTCGATATACATTGACGTACCAGTGAGTTACCTAGCGTTTCTTCACCTTACGTACCAACCATTAACAATTGAAGTCGGTACACGATGCCTCATACTGCGTTGTGGTCTACCGCGTAACCCTGTACCAGAAATGGTTTTCCATTACGTACGCACCCAACCTACTCCTTCTTCATTTCATCCTTGTGTTTGAATATCTTGCCTTTATGAATGGATGTATGGTCCGATTCAGATTTGAATGCACTGCATTCTTTTACATTTTCAAAACAGACATGGTCAAACCCTTGCACTTTATGCCTATACAGATTATGATCAGGAGGGGTGTGAACGTAAGTGGTGTTATCCTGGTAAGCAAGTGGTACATTGTTTGTAATACATGATACAGAAATGTTATTCGTGTTAGGACAAGGCATGGGATGGACCTCTCTATATGCAACATGTATATGATAAGGCTGTAAAGGCTGTCAATGTGTTTCCTGTTCATTACTGGGAACCGATGATGCCTTGCAATGTGTTCCACAACCTATGGCATCATCTTCAGCAGTGTGTACATTCGTACAATCGACATCATGGATTGTAGAATGCTTTGACTTGGACTGAACATCCCTTGCATTATTTTTAGATCAACCTCCGCAAGACTCCAAAGGATGTACACTATCATTAACACCCATTCGGTTGGTTCCGCTTGAAAATGTGTTGGAACCTCTGACCAGTGGAATATTGTCAAAAAGCAACCGCTTGATTGATATATGCGACAAAGACTCATCACCGGTTGTTTGGTTCGGAATAAAATTTATGCTGGGAGAAAGGAGAATCGGATATACATGTTACCGGTGAACAACCACTAGAGGTAACTGTATATTTTGCCTTCTTCTTTAACTGTGGCGTTACCGACTAATTCACCGTTGACAATGGCGTGCTGATGTAAATAGGTCGACTATTGGGTTGATTTTGATCAACCGGAGGTTTTACCGTTGAATCTTTATTCTAGCTCTCTACGATATGTCCCGGTACAGGATTGTGAAACACTGAAACATAACATTTAGGATTCTTTTTGTTATGCGAAATGAAGATTTGAAAATCAGCGTCAAAACTCATTTCAACAACGGTGCCTGAAAGTAAGGTACTGAACTTCATATCGATTGAATCGCAGTTCAACCCAAACCGATCGCATATCTTATCCAACAACGTTTTCAGTGTATCTTTCATTGTCACAGCCAACAAGAAAATAGTTTTTGGGTTGAAATCAACATCTTCCCAGACTCCATCATAGTTCACTATCAACAAAACCATTTCAAGGGCAATCCAAACGGTCAAGTATGCACACCGGAAAATCTTTAACCGGATACGATGGTTGTGGTATTGTATGAAATGGCGGAAAAAATATTAGGAATGGTGGTGAAATCAAGTCTTAGCAAAAATTATCACGGAGCAGAGTATCAACTGTTTGGGTGTTTTACAATGTCTGAACACACATTGAGTTCTAATAAACTGAAATACGCTTTTTTTAATCCCATTACATACGCCTAAGTCTTACCTTTACCTAAATATAACAAAAACCACAACATATCAACACGACGTAAATAATTTCAAGGCATAAAATATCACCTAAGCATAATAATATAATATTATGCTGAATATGTTTTTTTAAATATTCAGCTAAATTTATAGAATGAACAGACATAAATGTTCTTCTGTTACAAAAACTATTCAATGTAAAATGTGTTCGAATTTTTACATTGAATAAGATATGAATTATTCTTCTGTAATTAAAATTAGGGTGGTGTGTTTTTATTTTTTATTTTTTATATTTTTTATTTTATATTAACCTGTGGATTATTTTGTAATGGGGGGTACGGTGGGCTTGAGCCCCCCACCTATCCCCACACAGGTGGCCCCATGGTCATATCATGCAATGGTTTTTAATTATAATTCATTCACCTTCCCCATGGTGATTAGATGTTTCTTCACTATTAACAATCTTAAGTATAATTTGGAATCTGGCCAGCCATGTCCAGCATTCGTCAATATTGGTACGCAAATAGTGGTAATGGTTCAATGTCAATGCACGATATCGTTCCTCGTTGGAGAGAGATTAATGCATGCAACCGGTGCATTACACCCATCCAATGGGTACATGCCATGTGGCAAGATATACTCTTTCCTGTCAGGTGGCATGCAACCATTGGTTAGAGTGCAGTGCACCCTGTGCATGCAATGTTTTCTCCTCGTTGGAACTCCCTTACAGAAATCTTAAAACGATCCATTTCAAGTACAATCTAATTTCGTAACCCCATATTTAATTGTCAAATCTAGGATCGGAGAAAATATTGCGTGGGACTGGCACGTGGTGAGAACATGAGACAATCCAATGACATTGCAACAATTAAAATTATATAATTATTTTTATGTTCCCCATATAAACGGTGCAATCTCATTAGATGGTTTCACGGTCTCTTAATGTCGCAGTCCCATGCTAGATTTCGTCTCACGACGGACCCCATTTGTGTAAAAGTGTACACATTAAAGTCTTTTTATTTTATTCAATATTGTACAAGCAATGATGGTCATGCAATATGGGATTGGATGGGTTTACCGTCAATGTCGAAGTCCGTAAGGCTTATGACGATTTCATCGGGTTATTTGCTGACGTACTCTACTTTGTTGAACAGTAAGGGGAGGGAAATACGCTTTTGTAGTTCAAAGCCATTTCCAACCCTAATCCTTAATTTTGTAGAAGTTTTGAAGTAAATTGGTGGGACTATTAGCATACACTAATCTCATTTTCCAAATCCAACCCATTAAAACCTATGTTACACTTAACCGAATATTCCCTGCAACATTATTTGTGTTCCCATTTATCAAATGTCTCAGAACAATTAAAATTTGACCCCAAAATATACATAATATTGCAATATGTTAATAAATGTTTGAAATTGAAGCTGCTCATTAACAAACACCCCAAACCCCGTTAGTGTTATCAATTAAGTGATTGATGTAAATAACAATTTCTAAATGTTATGTAGTATACACATAATTCTAGTTGAATAAAAAGGTTTTGATATATAATAATAATAATAATAATAATGAAAAAGAAGTAAAAAAGAAGCTTTCATATTTAAAACCATACAATTGGAATACATTTCATTGGTTACGGGTATATCTCGTAATTCGGAAAACCATAAAATAAGGGATGCAATAAAACAATACGATGACAAATATTTCATGCAATATAATGGTTTAACTCTGATTCAGTTAAACTTGAGGGTTTTCCCATATTGTGAATTGTTTGCTTACTTTAGCACTGTTACGCCAGTCACGGGGGATTGCACTGCACTATTCAGATGCAGCCAATTCGCCGCATTGGAGGACCGCTATTTGGAGAGGTTTTGTTGCTCAAATTGGATGATTTGCTCAAAGTTGCAGCTGGGTTGGAGACACCGGGTTTTATGAACTCTTAATTAGAAGTTAGAGCATGAGATTCACCGTGATATCAGTAATTAAAATAAAAACAGACTTTTCATAGTAGTTGATCACTTGTAAAAACACAACGAAACATTAACACACTACGCTAACTGGTACAAAGACCCTTAATTACCCTTAATTACAACACAAAACATGAAAGAAAAGGATCAACTCATAAAAACCTAATCCATATAATACATATAAGTTGAACTACTTGTGCTTGAGACGAACCACTGTATAGACACACCCCTCTTGCTAGACCACTTTTTGCCTGTCCATATAGGTGGACCACAAATACAACCCAATGGTTGTTATTAAAAAGGCTCCGCAGACGGTTCCGATGAACAGTACAGCAAGCAATAGCTCCATGGTATCAGTAGGCTTGGGAGATGTTACTTGGGAGGTTTTCGTGTCAGTGGAAAATTTATTAGGATCCAGTGGCTGTGAATGCATCCAATGTGGCAAAACCATGGACTTAAAGGTCCACGAATAGATAGAACACGTCTGCGTAGTGTTGCCATTTGAAGAGGTCAATCACACAAACACGTCGGTGTCATGCCATATTTTCAACAAGTCAATTGAGAAAGAGATGAGAGGATTCACAGGTTTTATATTACCAGAATGACACAACCTAACCTCTAAACTCTTTGCACTAGCATCATAATGGATCCATGAATCCAATTTCTTCCCACTATTAAGGAACATATTCTGAGATGAAATATTGCAGAATTTAACAGATAATATACTGTTAACCTCAATACGACGTGATTTCCATTCAAATCACCATACTCGAGATCTAAAGAGGTGTCAAATTCAACATCCACCACCCTAAACTTGGTTTTGTGCAATCCCATCTTAGAGAGACCAAATGAGCTCTTACCCACATCAGTAAAACGATAAGCCTTCGAAACCATAAAAAAAGCCAAACCATCACCACTTTGGTTGGACATTGAAAAAGAGAAAATCGTAGAGAAAGAAGGAAATGTTAGAGGATTACCTTCCACGAGCTTAATGGGTTTTTTGTACATCAGTCGCCTAGCACTTGATCGATCCGAGGTTGTGAGCTGAACAGAAGACCCACCATTGACAGCCATTGCAGCTCCATAGTAACAAAAATTGGACCGGCACCTTGGAACTTCATCAAAGCTGTTGAGGACAACAGGACAACTTGGCTCAGCAAAAAGGACTTTCAAGCTGGTAATGAACAGAGTAACGGTTATAAGGTAATTTGTCATGGAAAATTTGAAAATATCTGGAATGGGTTTGACTGTTTGAGTGTATCTGAAGTTTGTCTGACCTTTTAATTGAAGTGGTTGTCCAAATAAGCCCTTTAACATAACATCATTTTCAAAAAGGTCAACATAGTTAAACTTCATCGGTGTCCAAAGTGCTCAGATGCAATGACATCAGATATTTCATCGTGTGACGTTTTTGTAGGCTATTTTTCGTGTCACGAAGGTGCTTTGTATCATCGTTGGCAAAAATTAGCGGTGATTTAGTGTTAGGGTAAATTACACTCACACCCTTATGTTATCAAGATCCTACCCACAGAATACTGACTTACAGATTGGTATTCTAAACACATGGTTATTGATGAACTCAATGGTTGGGTTCCCTAGACAGTACTTAATTCATAGTAACGTTTTCCATCAAAATCACTCAATTCATAGTTACACACATCGAGAAATAAAACAGAAAACCGTCAACTGCTTATTGCAATTATGTAGGCGTATGGGCGTTGGCGTACAAAAGAAATCTAAAAAGGCTTGATAGTTTATTAAAAGGTGCATAAAAATCGAAAGGGGATTTTTCAGGTTTCACGAAGTTGCAGTTGCATTTTTAATATGTGCTATTAACAAAGGAAATAATTCATTGTTTTGGGCCGGTCACCCCCAATTTTCGATTTATGTGTATAATACTATTTAGAAAACAATGTAACAATTCAAACCCTGAGACGTGGCCATGTTTGGAGCCCTGTATCGGAGTGCATAAGGATTACGAATATTGTAGTGTTTAAAATAGGGGGGTGTTAAGAGCCAAATACCCACACCATGTTCAGAAATAATGCAAGTTCCACTTATTTTCTGGAAATTGCTACAACTGCTTTATGTGAAATATTCATGTACATTTGCATCAAAGTTATAAAAAATAGACATATTGACACACCAAAGCATAACATATTAACTAGCGTCAACATCTTTATGCCACTTACACTAGTTTCCAAATTCTGCATTCGTCCATTTAAAAATGTTTCCAGGTTGTGCATGTTTGCATGTAGCATTTCCACTTCTTCGTCGGTAGATGTAGGATGTCAACCGTTAGATGTAGAATCTCTACCGCCTTCAGCAGTGCTTAGGTAACGTCCCTGTATATTTGCACCATCGGGCTCCCACCAATTAAAAAATTTACATTGTCGTTGCGCACAAATAAAATACAGCTTACCTGGATTATTTTTCGATTCAGTTATTTTCATAGCAGCCTTCTTCCCATATCTGCATGATTTGTTCCAGAACATTCCCAAGCCACCATTAATGTTGCTTGCTGAGCCTGAACTTCCTTCCATGGTTATTGAATGTAAGAAAATTGTGTGTGATTGTTTAATGGGAAACAGATAGGGAACCAATACAATGTACGAATAAGGAAAGTAGCAGAATATAAGTTGTGTAAGAACGTGAACATCCAATTTATAGACACCAGGTTTAAATTGCCGTAAATATAGCCGTTGGAGCCCAACGGTTGTATTCAGGGGTTGAAATTGTAGTTGCAACAATGCCAACGCGTGTTCAACTCAGAAAAGTGTCTTCAAAAATGAAAAGGATAATGTACTTAGCTAAGAGTCCATTTACCAGTCAGTACCCAAGGGAGTGACCCCTTCACTTGGGTGTTGCCACGTGTCCTTTTTGTTGATGATTGCTAGCCATGTGGTAATACCCCATTTGGGGGTCAGTGCCTTTGGTACTGACTGATCAAAACCCAAGTATTTTTCATATAAATAACCGAGAACACTTTTGCTCAACCCACTTCAAGGGAGGTAACCATTACCCCCCTCTTAAATGGATGACATGTGTTCATAGAGGGGTAAATTTGTAGACAATTTTACCCCTCCATAGACATTTGTCATGTGTTTAGGAGGGGGGGTAATGCTTACCTCCCTTGAATGGGGGGTGAGCAAAAATGGACTCTAAATAACCTTCGTCATTGACATTGGAATTTGCTCCAATACACGATTTGTACAGGGCAGAGTAAACAATACATGAAGAAAAGGCGGATCTCACTTGAACACGTCCCATGCTCCCACTCCCACCCATCCTCTAAATTCATGTTTCCAAGACAAAGAGGATTTTGGAGGATTAGTTGCTCCCACCCACCCTCTAAATTGTTGTTTCCAAGAAAAAATTTAAAGAACCTCCACTCCATGATCTAAATTTAGAGAACTATTTCCCATCCTCTAAAACCACTTTTTAACTTTTTTTATTCCAATTATATCCTTTTAACATTTTCATTAAATTCAATTAATGTGTAATAAAATTTAATTTATACATTTTATTAACATAAAAACTATACCATTAGAAATGTCTCATCTAGATCTTTAAAATGAGTCCATTATTGAATGTTAATTAAAATAAATTTATTTACTTTATCATTTGGGCAATCTCTTATTAGAAATTGATAATTATAAGTTAGTAATAAAATAAAAACCGAAACATAATATTAAAATAAATAAATATTAATATTAAAAATTACAATAACATAAAAACATTTAAATAAGGATAGGGAAAAAAAAAAAAAAAACATGTGTTCAATAACAACATAACATATGATAATTTCAAGATACATTAAAATTTTGGAAAGCCATCCAAATGACTTCCATATCCACCCGACAATGATCCATTTCGTATTTGGGAATAGTGAGTGTTTTTTTTCTAAGATTTGCATATTTTTTCCTTCGAAAAAATTCATGTACATTGGGATTTTTAATGGAATCTAAATCTATCATTATAATTTTATTCTCTTCACGTTCACATCGAATCACTTCACGTTCACGTAAAATCTTTAATTTTGTTGCCTCATTTTGAGCTTGTAACACTTGGAGTTGACCATACATTTCCGACTCTTCTTTTTTTATCCCTTTTATGATTTTTAAATTCATACATTAATAAAACATTATATTTTAAAAAAAAGTATTTAAAAAAATACAAATGTTATTATAAATAATATTTGTTAAAATTTAGTTGAACAATAATTTATTAAACAAACTAATAAAATAATAATGAAAAAATAAGTTAATTTAAGATACAAATAGAAATAGGGATAGAGATAGAAATAAGGATAGAGAGTGTGGAGGGAGTGCAAATTTTTTAGAGATGGAATACGGGAGGAATATTCCCTTTTAGTTCTCTATTTTAGAGATAGAGATAGAGATAGAGATAGAGATAGAGAATGGGTGGGAGATGTAACTGATATATGGATAGTCATATCAATCACGACAATTTTATGATTCAAAATTTTCAATTGTAAGGAACTTTTGGTTTTGATTCCATTGACATGGAGAATACCGTGATACTTGAGATTGCATACCTTTCTCTTGATGAACTAGTGTTAGAGGCGAATTATTTATATCCTTTAACAATATGAATGATGATAATAAAGTTAATTAGGAATTTAAAATATGTTTTATGAATTTTTTTATGTATTATTTGGATTTTGTAATATGTTATGACTTATGTGACGTATGTTTTATTTGGATTTTGTAATATGTTTGACTTATGTGACATGTTTTATTTGGATCCTGTAATATGTTACATTGTTATGACTTATGTAGTTATGTGACATGTTTTAGTTGTATTCTGAATATGTTTTTATTTTGAATGAATTATCAAATATGTTTTCATATGTTATTATTATTTTTTAAATATAAATATATATAATTTGAATTGATGTATCTTGCCGTATCCGTATCCATATCCTAGTTTTTGAAGATTTACCGTATCCCCGTAACATGCCGTATCCGTATCCCGTATCCCGTACCTGTATCCGTATCCGTATCCGTTTCTATGCTACATAGATATTTTATGAACAGTGATGCTACTCCCCCTAAATTCCAACCCAAAAGTGAGGTGGCATCATCACACACAACATGGGCCCACGTCACTAGTAACAAGATTTTGTGTGGTGATGGCACATGGCATTTGGGTTGGTTTTTTGGGTGGAGTAGAATTATGAGGTTTTTAAAAGGCTCAAGTCAGAAATTTATAAAGTACTTTCTTTGACCAGTTAGAAAAGCACAAGGGTATCGTTGTAAAAAGGTAAAAAAACACGTTTGATTGATATCAAATATTTAATTTTTAACGTAGGGATTCGATACGGCTGTGACCCTCAACAGGTTATAAATGTTCACTGATCGGTTGGGTAAGTATACATTCACGAACTCGTAAAGACTCAATTGAAAGACATGGAGGATAATGTCGGTTTGGATGTCGAAGTCGAAGAAGAAGGCAGTAGTACCACAACTAACGTAGTTTGGTCGTTGCAAACATCTCCTCGCTATTCTAATCTGGCAAAGGTGGAGTCCGTGTATCGTGCGAGAGAAAACAAGATGAAGAATGAGATCGCCCAGTTGAAGAACGAGCAGAAGGATCTGGTGGGGGAGTTTGCTAGATGGAAGAAGATGTACAGCCAGGTGGATGGTAGGATTTCGGTGTTGGAGGCGTTGGTCGTTGATTTAAAAATAGGAGAGCCTGTTGTCGGGGTTCCGACGGCATGCAACGGCCAGATCTCTAGTGATACATCATGAATCTTGTGAGATTAATGTCTAAACTGTTCTATATGTTATGATGTTCGAATTGTGTTTTACTTGGGGTATATTGAGGTGACATGTAAGTTTATTGGTTTGATATGTCGTCAACTTGAAGATTGTTTTTATTGTTTCTATGAATGATTGTTTTTATTGTTCTACATCATGATTGGGGTAGATTGTTTTTGTGTTTTTATTGTCTCCGGTGACATGTAAGATTGTTTGCAACAGCCAATGCAGGGTTAAAGTTGAATGTTGGTTTGAACTCTTAAGTTTTCTGTTATGAATTGCTTGGAATGAAACTATCTTTCTGGTATATTGTTAGTTATGAATTATTAGACAGGTTCAATAGTTGAATGATGTGTTGACTTTCCATTTTTTATAAAAAGTAATGAAGAATTATTTAGGAATACTGTCACGGGGGTATTACGTTATTATGACAAATTTCTTCAGGAATTATTTTGCCTTAAAATACTTGAATCCAATATTCACTGATCACTGTATGTGGGTAGAATGAGGAAGTAAACAATGCTATTTCACACTCTTTTTCACTTTAACTTTATTCCTGATAGAGATTCACCTATCTAAATTTTAGCACATTTTTAAAAGATTATTTTTAATAGCACAACCAAAAATCAATTTTAAATATCATAAAACTATTGGTATATTTTATTTGTTTGAGGAAATATGTTTGTCCACGTGCAAAGCATGGGTACTGACTAGTTATAACTATGCAGCCAACCGTTTCATTTTTAATAAATCTAACCTTTTACAAAAAAATGGAATGTGTTGTTTTTATTTATTGGAGGAATACCAATTTAATAATTATGTAAGATTATTAATTTAATTATATTTTAAAGAAGAAGAATACCAACAACTGTCCATATCAATCTTTTCGATTCTCACACCACTCTATTTATCTGTTGGTAACACAAAAAAAATTGTTTAAGTAGAGCATAATTAAAATGAATTTAAATAACTAATTACTAGGTTTATTTTTTCCCCCCTGTAGTTTGCCATATTATGACTTGACCCCCTCAGTTTTAGAAATGGCCGGTCTTCCACTTTTGGACGGTTGGGTTTCAGGGGATTGACGGGCCATTATTGAAAATAGAGGGACCAATTTATCTAATATTGCAAACCTTTGGAGGAAAATGATATAATTTACCTTTTTACCATATTACCCGAAAATATTACAGCAAGAGAGGGATAGGAAGGATCATTAATTATCATTCCAATAACTAGAATGTAATGACCCTCTCTCTTGACAAACCATGACAAAGAATTTGAAGAACTGCCTATAGTCGATTTTGAGAAATATAAAGCACTGAAACTTACAATTGGTGGCGGTGGCGGTGGCGATGGCGACGGCGGAGGTGGTGTGAAGAAAAATGTGATAAATTAGAATTGAGAAACGAGAACAATGGAACTGATTATAGAGGTACGAGATATATAATATACTAAAATTTGAATTATTCGTTCCTCGAAGTGTCTCATCCAGAGACTGCCTAAAATTTGAATTATTTTGACACTTGGCAGTTTATCATCTTAACATGATTTTCGACGATTGGAATTTATTACGTGGCACGTGTTTTTTATTTAATTTTTTTTCAAAAAAATACAAAAAATAATATAACAATCAATTAGCATTAATAAAGCTCTTCTTCTCCCAAAGTATCATTTGAAAAAGGGTTGTTTTAATTAAGCCACCAGGGATAAAAAAGTAAACATGCTTTGTAGCAAAAAGTGAGAGCTTTTTATTGAATGAAAAAGTGTACATGTGTCAAGCAATGAATGGGGAAGGCAAATGGGAAAGGTAGATAGCATTCCCCTTTAATTAAACAACCCTTTTTTGTTACCCATTGAGAGTGAGTGGTTTGAGAAGTAAATGTGTGTTTTGTGAAACGAAAAGGTCTGATTCATTAATTAGTTGTTTTTTAATTCATTTTAATTAAACAATTTTTTGTGTTACCAAGAGATAAGTGAGTGGTTTGAGAAGTAAATGTGTGTTTTGTGAAACAAAAAGGTCTGGTTCATTAATTAGTTGTTTTTGAATTCATTTTAATTAAACAATTTTTTGTGTTACCAAGAGATAAATAGAGTGGTGTGAGAATCGAAAAGATTGCTGTGAAGAGTTTTTGGTATTCTTCTACTGAAACTAATTTAATATATAATTTCACTCAAAAAAGATTAATATATAATTAAATTAATAATTATTTTAAATTCATTTGGTATTTCTCGGAAAAAAACAATACAACACATTACACTTTGTGTAAAAGGTTGCATTTATTAAAAATGAAACGGTTGTCTACAGAGTTTTAATTTTGATTCCACATGGTGACAATTCTCTGTTCAATGAACTTATATACAATATGGCACTGCCCGGCCACCCCTATATATAAGGGTGGATTGTTAGGATTATGCTCAATAGCAAGAGTGTAATATTGTAATTGACAATCTTTTTCATATTAATAAAGTGATTTCTGGTTTAACAAATCTTATAGCATTTATAGTTTAATATTATAATTGTCAAAGTAAATAATCATAAAGTCTAAAGACTATGAGAAAAGAAGAATTGTTCGTAGTGAGGTAGACACAATTCTTTAGTTAGTCTTGAATAATGTTCACAACTTAAGTTAAAGGCTGGGCACCTTTACCTTGTTAAAGTTGTAGAATTCTTTTGCTAGCATTTGAGTGGGATCAAATGAGATATGATGAGTCTAAAATCATCGGAAGGTCTTCGAGCAAAAGAATCTAGTGCACTGGGTGCATTGAACTGGATCACAATGAAAAGCTTTATCTAGAACTGTCAATAGATAATAGTCTTTTCATTATCAGGACAATCGGAGAGTCTATCTTAATCCTGAGATAAATGATGGACTTATGGTTGCAAGTGGTATCATTTGAGTTATCAATGAGTACGATTATATAGCATAGTCTATCCTCGATAGTTTGATGATATTCATTTGTTAATCGATAGAGGACTTCATTTATAGATATGGACATCGTGACTCTATTTATTAAATGAGAGTATAATATCATAATATGGATGTTTTAAGGTAATTGGATATTAAATCTCAACGTTGAGTTTTCGATAATGACTATTGAAAACATGGCTTCTGGACAAGTCAAAATATCCAAGTTCAAAACGTGGTTATATGAGTAAATATGGTAACTTGGAGAGTTATAGGCGGTCTATGAACTCTTGGCGATTACTGATATTAATCACGAGGATACACTATCTCCAATATGATTGTCTAGGGTATGAATGAGGAACATCTTCTTATTCTATTTTTATTTAAGAGTTCGATTTTAGCTCTTTAGTGGAATGAGTTAAAATTAATGGATCGGACCTAAGTGAATCATTTGTTGATTGTGATTAGGTTATGTCTATCGAAGCTTAAATTTAGATAGCCCGCCAAGATCCCCAATCCACACAGACTTGCATGGATCACTTGATATATTCTACTGGACCAATTTATGGGTCCATCTAGAATTACATTTAATATATTAAGAATATAATTTGCACATTATTTATTTAATGGGCTGATCAATTATATTAGTATATTAATGATAGGTATGCGGGCTTGTTTCTTTTAGTAAGAATGGGTCTGGTTCACATGTGGGCTTTTTAATTAAAGTCCAATGGATTAAATAAAATAAGAAAATAATATTAAGCCCATATATATATGATGTGGGCGGCAAGGCTAATTAATTAGTCAAAAATATTATTTTATTTTATTGTTTGATTAAATGAGAATTAATTAATTATTTAATTAAAAAACAAAATCTTTTTCTGATCAGGAAATATGTTTCATAGAGTTATATTATTGGTAGTAGTATACTAAAAGTAAAAGACTTATTTGGTATGAAAATAAATAATAAGGTTTATTTATTTAATCAAATAGGAAGTCTTTTATTAAGTCATTAAAAAAGATAAAACACTTATGAGTTGAATTAGGGTTAGGATTCTAAAGTTGATAGGAATTAGGGCAAAGCACAAATCCTCTTGAGTAGAGGATTCGGCCAACCCTAGTCTCCCATCATAAGGAGAATTCGGCCAACCCTAATAAGGAGAGAAGAAATTTTCGGCCACCCTATATAATACATGCTATAGAATTCGGCCACCCTCTCTCTTGCTTGATTGACTCACTTGATCAATTTCTTCTTCTTCTCATACTCATAGAAAAGGTTTTATTTTTTTGGCCAAGACACAAGAGAGAAGATATTATTCTATTTTCGATAGTACACCAATTGCTTATACATCAATAGGCTTGTGTGTACAACTTCGAATAAGGTTCACGCGAGTTTCGATCATTAGATTGAGAACTCAAAAGTGACCGGAATAATCTTTGTAGTCTTTTGGATGTTTTGTGAGTAACGTTAAGAAAAAGAGATTTTGTTTGTCCATTCTCAGGTACGCAATTCAAAGAAAAGGGAGACCACGCTCCTAGGTGATTCACGTTTGTGCTAGGATTGAAGATCTTGCGGATTACCATCGACATAAGTCAATCGGATCACGCGACAAAAGGTATTCTACTTTTGTTAGTTTATATATATGTGTTTAATTAATTTAAAGGGTCAAGGTTCATCAAAGGAAAATTTTTAAAATATACTAAATCGCTTTTAGTCTCGCTTCCGCTGCGTTGACCGTATTTTTCCCTACAATTGGTATCAGAGCCTTGGTTGTACCCTTTTAATTAATTAACGTATATATACGTGAATCTATTTCTTTTTATTGTGATTATGCATGTTTAGAAAGAGATGGCACTCTAGGTATTCGCATATATAATTACATGTGGATGTATGGATTTATATATGTTTTTATGTGGATTGTTGTTGCTCGATTTTGGTCCTAGAATTTCAATGTATTTTTTGTTTCGGAATTGTAACAAGAAGGGTGGTCTATCATCGCCATAATTCCTTCTTGATAGTTGCTTAATTTTTTTTTATTGTAATTAAATAAGTGCAGTTTTTATGTATTAAAATATACTGCAGTTTTTTATTTTATTATAGTGCAGGTTTTTATTGTATTAAATATTGCAGTGATTAAAAAAAATAAAAAATACTGCAGTATTTTATTAGTTTAAATACTGCTGTAATATGTTCGAGTATTGACGATTCGAAGACGTGAAGAATTGGATGCAACCGGAACCTAGAACGAGCACCATGTGCACCCCTGGAGTGGATTGGGCTGCGCATAGCAAGCCCATATCATGGTAGGCTGCGCACGGCAGCCCTATATGGTCTCATGGGCTGCGCACGGCAGCCCCTTTGTGGGGTTGTGGGGTGTGCACGCCCATGGGAGGCAGCCGAGGGATGCGCGGATGGTCGATGGCCACTTGAAAATCTTGTATTCCTAAACAATTGTAATTTACTTGCTTTTCTAGGATGGACCAAAATTGTGGCTATTTATTTTTGCATAAATATTACAATATTTGTTATTGTTTGATGACATGTCATATAGAATAGGAGTGCCACTCATATATCTCTTTTGGTATGAACATGCATTGAATGATTTAGGTATCTAAATTGGCATCTAGATAACATGGTAAATCATTCTATGGGATTTAATCACACGCCTTAAATAATTGAGTGGGAGAAGGTGTTTTGTAACACCTATGGCCTCCAAGGTCAGTTGAGCTTTATTATTTATTGGTAATCCCCCCAAGGGGCGTCCATGAATGGAATTTAGCAACATACTTCCTTACAAGGATAGACTAGACAATTGACTCAAACGAGATCTACTCCCTAAGGAGGGATTTTCGTGAGAGAAAATATTGAGGGTCGATATCTTGGTAACACACTCAATGTAATTTTATTGATATCCTCCCAAGAGTTCTTGTCAGTAAAATTGCAAGGCTAAAATTGAAAACGCTGGTTGTTATGTTAACAATTAGGTGGGACCTAGTCTAACTAGTAAATGGTGCGAACTCCCAAAGAAGGCGTAACATTTATGGGTGTTAGATCACTGTTGAATTTTTATGATTGAGTTATTTATTTAAACCAAGATAAATATTTGAAAGTGCTTTATCATGATTATTTACTCATACATATTTTTGTTTTATTCAGAAATCATGACCCCATCACTTATGAACATCCTGAAAGATAACACTTTAACTGGAGATAATTATGTCACATGGAAAAGGAAAATTGGGTTGTTGCTGCAAAGTGAAAAACATAAGTTTGTTCTGACTACTCCTAAACCACCTGCTCCTAATAATGAATCTATTATAGTGCAAAGAGATGAGTATGAGCAGTGGAAGACTTCAGATGATATGGCCAAATGTTACATTATGGCTACTATCTCTGACGTGTTGCAACAGCAACATGAAGGAATGGAGACTGCTGCTGATATAATGATGTCTCTAGAAGAGATGTTTGCTATGAGGTCCAGGACGACTAAGAGAGAGGCAGTGACTACTTTTATGAATCTTAGGTTGAAACCTGGACAAGCTATGAAGGATCACATGATGAAAGTCATAGCACATCTCAACATTGCTAAACTAAATGGCGCTGAGATAGATGGTGAGACAAAAATTGATATGGTTGTCAACTCATTGTCAGATTCCTTTGATCAGTTCAAATTGGACTACACTTTGAACAAAAAGGAATACACCTTGCAAGGCCTGATGCAAGATGTTCAAAGCGCTGAAAAGATCCTTGTGAAAAGCAAAGGTCAAGAGATTCATATGGTTGGCAAAGTTGCTACTGTTAAGACCCGTCAGAAGGTCAAGAAACAACAGAAGAAAAAGCAACTTGGGCCTACCAAGAAGGAGACCAAGAAAGTAACCAAGATCAAAGGGAAATGCTTCCTTTGTGGTGAAAAAGGGACATTGGAAAAGAAATTGCCTAAAGTCCCAGAATAAGAAGGAAAAAGGTAATGTTAATTATCTTGAAACATGTTTTTTGGCAGATTCTACAGATTCTTGGATCATAGACTCTGGAGCCACTAACAATGTTTGTTATTCCTTGCAGGGGTTCCAAGAAAGGAGAAGGCTGAGTAAGAATGAAATCAATTTGCGCTTGGGTAAGAACGTTAGTGTCTGCAAGTGCAGTGGGAGATATTAGAGTTTATTTAGATTCTAGAAGGCATTTAGATTTGATAGACGTTTATTATGTACCTCAATTCAAGAGGAATTTAATTTCAGTTTCTTGTTTAAATAAATTTGGATATTCGGTTACTTTTAATAAAGTTTTTGTTATTAGTAAGTATGATAAAATTATTTGCCAAGGTACATTGGAAAATGGTCTATACTTTTTGCATAGAAATATCTCTCACTCGTTAGACACAGAATTAACGGAACCTAATCATAAAAGAGTAAAATTATCAATAGATGAAACCTACCTATGGCATTTACGCCTAGGTCATATTAACCTTAATAGGATTAAAAGATTGGTAAGTGATGGACCTTTAAGTGACTTAAAGGTTGATGATTGTAAGGATTTCCGTTGTTTTTAATTGGCTTATTTCGTGATCAAACCATATGTGGGGTTCATGTAAGGGTAGCTTAGGAATGTGTTCAAGCTCAAGGCCCTTGCAAGTGTTAAGCACTCCGAAGGTAATACTCTAAGTGCTTACTTGTCTTGAAGAGATAGTTGCACACACTCACAACTAATGCATATGCTTATTCCTTATATGTTGTGGTTCTTATGTTTGTGCATTAATGTTCAATTAAACATCTCTTCTTGCTTGTTATTTTGATTGCATTTTGTGTTTACATGTCATAGCATTTTAGGCTTTTAGGATGCATCTTAATTTACCTTTGTACCCCTTGCATGATTGCTTGTGGGGTTCAAAGTTGTGGACTGTGCGCTGGTCCTCCTGCGCCTGTCGTCCAGCGCAGCTCACCAGCGCAAAACGCCCAGTGGCGTGCCGCTGGTCCACACCAGTGCAAGGCCACCAGCGTTGATCGCCCAGTATGGCTCCGCTGGTCTGGCGCCTGTGTGAGCGCGTGTCGTCAAGCGCCCAAGCAAAAATATGCTTGTGCGCTGGTCCTGCGCCTGTCGTCCAGCGCAGGTCCACCAGCGCACAGAGCAATTTTCTGGCGCGTTTTCAAAACGACCTCACTTCACTTATGGCACCTATATATATGCTAACTTGATTTTAGGTAACTTAGAAGAGTTCTTATTCATGCTTCATACTTAGGATATTTTTCAAGAGAAGAAAAATACACAAAGAACTCATTTTTAATTACTCAAATCAATCATCATCTAGCATCATCCTTGATCATCTAGATGTCATCTTGCATGGAATCTTCATCATACTTTGCTTGGTAAGTTTTTCACTAATATCTTACATATTTTGTGTCTTTCTTAACTAAGAAATCTCAATTAATTACTTGTATGTTATTTTATATACTTTGAATACAAGTTTGAGATAAGTATGATGTATGTTTGAGAAGTTGTATTGTGCTAGCATTTTAGGTTTTGTGCTTAATATTGATTAGCTAAACTAATTGACATGTCATTTAGTTTTGATATCTAGGATTGTTCTTAATTGCAAATTAATCATCTTAGATAAGCATATAGGGTTTCCCTTGCTCTATGTTGCATTTTGGATATTCACATATATTCACTTAGGGTTGTATTCTCTTCATAGAGAAAGTAAGTCTTGTGTGTAGCATCCGGGATTAGGTTGCTTAGATCGCAAGCAAATTGGACTAGGTTCACTCATACCGGGATTAGGTAGGTGTGTGATTACTTCCGGGATTATGTTGTAATCGTTTGCACATTTAGTGGATTCGAGGTTCGAGTGTGGCTTACTTATATAGCCCGTGGTTTTTCCCGTGAGGGTTTCCACGTAAAAATAAAGTGTTGTTTTAATTTCCGCACCATATTACACTTGCTTGTTTATATTATCTTGAGGGCATTTTTGTAATTTTGACTAACACGAAAAATTGGGTAAAAAGCGTAAAATCTATTAACCCCCCCTCTAGATAGTTTTATACACACCGTGCTTTAATTAGTTTCAATGATCTACCAACTTGTGAATCTTGTTTGGAAGGTGAAATGACCAAAAGGACGTTCTCTGCCAAAGGTGCAAGAGCCACTGAATGTTTAGGATTGGTACACACTGATGTATGTGGACCTATGAGCATTCAAGCTAGAGGTGGATATGAGTACTTCATCACCTTCACGGATGATTACTCGATATTTGGTTATGTGTATCTCATGGGACATAAGTCGGATGCTTTTGACATGTTCAAAGCATTCAAAGCTGAAGTGGAAAATCAGCTTGAGAAACACATAAAAATCTTGAGATCTGATCGTGGTGGAGAATATCTATCTGGTGAGTTTCAGCAATATCTTATTGATAATGGGATAGTTTCTCAGTTTTTTGCACCAGGTACACCTCAACAGAATGGGGTAGCAGAAAGGAGAAATAGAACTCTTTTGGATATGGTTAGGTCTATGTTGAGTTATTCAACACTTCCTATTTCTTTTTAGGGATATGCTTTACAAACTGCTATATACATTCTAAACGATGTACCATCTAAGTCTGTTCCTAAAACACCGCATGAGTTGTGGACTGGGCGCAAGCCTAGTTTACAACACTTAAGGATATTTGGTTGTCCTGCGCATGTGTTAAAAGGAAAGACAAAAAAAGATGGAGTCCCGTTCGAAAACATGTATATTTGTAGGGTATCCAAAAGAAACTAAAGGATATTATTTCTATAGTCATTCAGATCTTAAAGTATTTGTTTCGACAAATGCTAAATTTCTAGAAAAGGACTATATGAATGATTTTGTGCCTAGAAGTAGAATTGTCCTGAATGAGATGTCAGGAGATACAATTCCACGAGAGGTTACACAACCTAACCCAATTGTAAGTTCCGATCCAACACAAGATCAACAACCTACCATTTCTCGTCGTAGTGGGAGGGTTAGAACACAACCCGAAAGATACATCGGTCTGGGAGAATCAGTGGAGAATCTCCCGGACGACGATGATCCCTATACGTACAAGGAAGCTATGGAGGATGTTGATAGTCGCCATTGGCAAAAGGCAATGCAATCTGAGATTGAATCTATGTTCGATAACAAAGTCTGGTCCCTTGTAGACTTGCCTAAAAGGATAAAACCCATTGGGTGCAAGTGGGTATACAAGAGGAAAAGAGGTATGGATGGAAAGGTGGAAACCTTTAAAGCTAGATTGGTAGCTAAAGGGTATACACAGAAAGAAGGTATCGATTACGAAGAAACCTTCTCTCCTGTGGCCATGCTTAAATCCATTAGGATACTCTTATCCATTGCAGCATCTTTAGATCTAGAGATTTGGCAAATGGACGTCAAGACAGCTTTCCTTAATGGAAGTCTTGACGAAAGCATCTACATGATGCAACCAAAGGGATTCATTGAAAAAGGCCAAATGGAAAAGGTATGCAAGTTGCAGAAATCCATATATGGATTAAAGCAAGCATCCAGATCTTGGAACATAAGGTTTGATCAAGCTGTCAAAGGTTTTGGATTTATCCAGAATCCTGACGAACCTTGTGTATACAAAAGGATTAAGGGCGACAAGTTGGTTTTCCTGATTCTTTATGTTGATGATATACTACTCATTGGAAATGATGTAGGTGTATTGACATTAGTAAAAGAATGGTTAGCAAAACAATTTGATATGAAGGACTTAGGAGAAGCAAGTTTTATTCTAGGTATCCAAGTAATAAGGGATAGAAAGAATAGAACGATTGCATTATCCCAAGCTTCATACATAGACAAGATCTTGTCTAGGTTTTCCATGCAGGATTCCAAGAAAGGTATGTTACCTTTCAGACATGGAATCAAGCTTTCTAAGGAACAAGTTCCTAAGAATGAGCATAAAGAGCAATTCATGAGTAGAGTTCCATATGCCTCGGTAGTTGAAAGTCTCATGTATGCAATGCTCTGTACTAGACCAGATATTTGTTTTGCTGTTGGCATAGTTAGCAGGTTTCAATCGAAACCTGGTCCTGATCACTGGACGGCAGTCAAGCATATTTTCAAGTATCTCAAGAGAACGAGAGATAATATGCTTGTATACTCTAGAGGGGATTTGATTCCCGTTGGGTATACAGATTCTGATTTCCAATCAGATTCTGACTCCAGAAAATCCACATCAGGGGCTGTGTTTACTATTGGAGGAGGAGCAGTTATATGAAGGAGTATCAAGCAATCTTGTATTGCTGATTCCACCTTTGAAGCTGAGTATGTTGCTGCATGCGAGGTTGCTAAAGAGGCTGTTTGGCTCCGCTAATTCTTGATTGACTTGGAAGTGGTTCCTAGTGCGAATAAGCAGATCACTATCTACTGTGACAACAGTGGAGCAGTGGCTAATTCGAAAGAACCAAGAAGTCACAAGAGAGGTAAACACATTGAAAGAAAGTATCATCTTTTAAGGGAGATTGTTCAAAGAGGTGACGTGACGTGACGATTACCAAAATCGCGTCAGCAGAAAATCTAGCGGATTCCTTCACAAAGGCTCTACCTCAGAAGAGTTTCGATGGTCATCTAGAGAACATGGGCATGAGAGATATGACACATTTGCTATAGCGCAAGTAGGAGATTGTTAGGATTATGCTCAATAGCAAGAGTGTAATATTGTAATTAACAATCTTTTTCATATTAATAAAGTGATTTCTGGTTTAACAAATCGTATAGCATTTATAGTTTAATATTATAATTGTCAAAGTAAATAATCATAAGGTCTAAAGACTATGAGAAAAGAAGAATTGTTCGTACATCTGGATATGTATGTGGTAGACACAATTCTTTAGTTAGTCTTGAATATTGTTCACAACTTAGGTTAAAGGTTGGGCACCTTTATCTTGTTAAAGTTGTAGAATTCTTTTGCTAGCATTTGAGTGGGATCAAATGAGATATGATGAGTCTAAAATCATCGGAGTGTCTTCGAGCAAAAGAATCTAGTACACTGGGTGCATTGAACTGGATCACAATGAAATACTTTATCTATAACCGTCAATAGATAAAAGTCTTTTCATTATCAGGACAATCGGAGAGTCTATCTTAATCCTGAGATAAATGATGGACTTATGGTTGCAAGTGATATCATTTGAGTTATCAATGAGTACGATTATATCGCATAATCTATCCTCGATAGTTTGGTGATATTCATTTGTTAATCGATAGAGGACTTCATTTATAGATATGGACATCGTGGCTCATTTGTTAAATGAGAGTATAATATCATCATATGGATGTTTTGAGATAATTGGATATTAAATCTCATCGTTGAGTTTTCGATAGTGTCTATTGAAAACATGGCTTCTGGACAAGTCAAAATATCCAAGTTCAAAACGTGGTCATATGAGTAAATATGGTAACTTGGAGAGTTATAGGCGGTCTATGAACTCTTGGCGATTACTGATATTAATCACGAGGATACACTATCTCCAATATGATTGTCTAGGGTATGAATGAGGAGCATCTTCCTTTTCTGTCTTTATTTAAGAGTTCAATTTTAGCTCTTTAGTGGAATGAGTTAAAATTAATGGATCGGACCTAAGTGAATCATTTCTTGATTGTGATTAGGTTATGTCTATTGAAGCTTAAATTTAGATAGCCCGCCAAGATCCCCAATCCACACGGACTTGCATGGATCACTTGATATATTCTACCGGACTAATTTAAGGGTCCATCTAGAATTGCATTTAATATATTAAGAATATAATTTGCACATTATTTATGTAATGGGCTGCTCAATTATATTAATATATTAATGAAAGGCATGTGGGCTTGTTTCTTTTAGTAAGAATGGGTCTGGTTCACGTGTGGGCTTTTTATTTAAAGTCCAATGGATTAAATGAAATAAGAAAATAATATTTGGCCCATTTATTTTAAGTGGGGCGGCAAGGTGGTTTTTAACCTAATATATTATTTTGTTTCATTGTTTTAATTAAATAAGAATTAATTAATTTATTAATTAATTGTTGAATTAAGAAACAAATCTTTTCTGATCAGGAAATATATTTCCTAGAGTAAAAGTAAAAGACATGTTTGATAAGGAAATAAATAATTAATTTTATTTATTTAATCAAATAAGAAGTCTTTTTATTTAGTCAAATAAAAGAATAAAATATCTATGTAATGTATTAGGGTTTGAAGTCTTAAACTAGATGGAAATTAGGGTGCAACACAAACTCTTTTTGGCTTGTGTATTGCGGCAACCCTGTCCTTTTTTAGTGTAGAATTCGGCAACCCTAATAGGAAGGAGGAAGAAAATTTAGGCCACCTATATATTCATATGTATAGAATTCGGTCACCCTATGCTTTGTGCTTGAGAGACAATTTTTCTTCTTCTTCTTAATTCATAGAGAGCATTATTTTTATTCTACTAAAACATAAAAGAGTGAATAAATTATTCTTTGATGGTACACTATTTGCTTGTTCATCAATAAGCTTGTGTGTACAACATCAATTTAGGTTCACGCGAGTTTCGATCATTAGATTGAGAACTCAAAAGTGACCGGAATAATTTTAGTCTTCTTTTGATTGTTTTTGTGACTAACAAAGAAAAGAAAAGTTTGTTTATCCATTTACAGGTTTGCAATTCAATGAAAAGGGAGACCACGCTCCTAGGTGATCCACGTTTGTGCTAGGATTGAAGATCTTGCGGATTACCATCGACGTAAGTCAATCGGATCACGCGACAAAAGGTATTCTTCTTTTGTTAGATAATATATATGTTTAATTGATTAAAGGGTTTAAGGTTCATAAAAAAGGAAAAATTTTAAAAGTTACTAAATCTATTTTTTAGTCTCGCTTCCGCTGCGTGCACTACGGTATTTTTCCATACAATTGGTAGTAGTATACTAAAAGTAAAAGACTTATTTGGTATGAAAATAAATAATAAGGTTTATTTATTTAATCAAATAGGAAGTCTTTTATTAAGTCATTAAAAAAGATAAAACACTTATGAGTTGAATTAGGGTTAGGATTCTAAAGTTGATAGGAATTAGGACAAAGCACAAATCCTCTTGAGTAGAGGATTCGGCCAACCCTAGTCTCCCATCATAAGGAGAATTCGGCCAACCCTAACAAGGAGAGAAGAAATTTTTGGCCACCCTATATAATACATGCTATAGAATTCGGCCACCCTCTCTCTTGCTTGATTGACTCACTTGATCAATTTCTTCTTCTTCTCATACTCATAGAAAAGGTTTTATTTTTTTGGCCAAGACACAAGAGAGAAGAGATTATTCTATTTTCGATAGTACACCAATTGCTTATACATCAATAGGCTTGTGTGTACAACTTCGAATAAGGTTCACGCAAGTTTCAATCATTAGATTGAGAACTCAAAAGTGACCGGAATAATCTTTGTAGTCTTTGGGATGTTTTGTGACTAACGTTAAGAAAAAAAGATTTTGTTTGTCCATTCTCAGGTACGCAATTCAAAGAAAAGGGAGACCACGCTTCTAGGTGATTCACGTTCGTGCTAGGATTGAAGATCTTGCGGATTACCATCGACGTAAGTCAATCGGATCACGCGACAAAAGGTATTCTACTTTTGTTAGTTTATATATATGTGTTTAATTAATTTAAAGGGTTAAGGTTCATCAAAGGAAAAATTTTAAAATATACTAAATCACTTTTAGTCTCGCTTCCGCTGCATTGACTGTATTTTTCCCTACATGGACACCTGAAATATTTCTTCACCTCAATTTACATTTTCAAATTCCATATACCTTACAATATCTGTCTTTCATAAACAAACTCTATCACACACTGGTGCATTTTTTTTCTTGAACATCTCTTCCCAATATCCCTTGGAATTGTCTCTTCCCAACTCACACCCTCCTTATATCTTTCTACCAGTGTTTTATTTTATGTTGCTATTTAGATTGTTTGTTTTACCTTTGGATATTGAGTTAGGTTTCTTCGATTAGCCAGGTAATGGAGCAGAAATTGTCGGTTGAAGAGACTGCGGTTCCTATTTTTTCGAAAGGAAGAAGACCTCAAGGGCGGACAGGCTATGAAACAATGGGCAAAAAGTGCGTATTCAACGCGAACCACTTTCTTGTTCAAGTGGCGAACAGAGACATCCATCACTATGATGTTTGGTGTATGAGACATTGATATTTCTGATGAAAGTCCTAGGTGACGACGTAGTGAATTACGTCTAGAGAAACGACAGAAGGTTTGAACGTAAGATTTTCAGAGGCAAGAATTGGTACCCTCTAGAAGGCTTTGGGTCCTTTTGTTAGAGGCTCAAGTCGATTCCTCTGGAAAGTGCTTTTCATTAGTTTTGTTAGACACAGTATTTCAAACCTTCGTGTATTAAGCACAAATCCTGACTCCAATGACGAATTTAATACACCAGGTAGTATCAGTATGATGTTGATGTTAGGATGCGGAATGAAGAATTTCACCAGTCTCACAATTGATATGTTACCACTGGAATCTTTTTTTGTGCGAACTCCTATGCTATTGTAAACAATGTAACCCATGTGCAGGACAGTATTCTCCATGCATTGTTTGTTATCATTGCTGTTTCTAGGCAGAAGTGGATTATATGATTAATTTTTTTTTTTTTAAAAAAGGTGCAAGATGGTCTCATTTTGGTTGTAACGTGTATTGAATTTGGTTTTTGGTTGTTCAGTAATATTGAATATTACACATGTTTCGGCAGTGGGCAATTTTAATTAATACAAATGTGGCCATCATCAGGCATTACCTTCGTGTATTCTTTATTTTACTGTGCATATATCGTGTATTTCATGCAATTACAAATATCCCTTTATTTTATTGCACTATTTAAAGCAATACAATTTTCGCCGATGTCATCATTACCTATATCCTATTTTCACAGGTCCAAATCTGCAAAATCTTCAAAGTGTACTCCTCCGAAATCAAACAATCCCATTTCATTGAGGGATATTAATATTTTTCCCCCTGTAATTTTCCATATTCTGACATTGCCCCCCCTAGTTACAGCCTTACAGAAATGGCCGGTCTTCCCCCTTAGGTCCAAAATATTCAAACTTTTGCCCCTTCCGTCATTTTTTTCGTCTAAAATCACATTCACCGTTACAATTGAAAATGAAAAGACAACTTTACCCATATTCTTTTTCACCCCGTATATTTTGTTAGAATTGTTTCTATCTTAATTTTCACTACTAAATTTGTTACATTATTATTATTTAAAATTAAAATGTCAACAAATACGGCTGCATTTATTGCTGTGTTAAATTTGGCATATGCTATAAACTGTGCCAAATTTGGCATAGTTTATAGAATATGCCAAATTTGACATAGCTTTTATAATTCCATTGGAGCATGCTTTTTTTATTTTGTGCTAAATTATAGCATTAGCACAATGATTTAGCATTGCATTGGAGATGCTCTTAGGTTCTCTTACAAAATTTACCAAACTAAATATTTAACACATGGTGTAGACATGTACCGTCAACATGTGCACAACAAAAAACACAATATGGGTGTACAAAAGAGTAAAGTAGTAAACCTTATTTATATTGTAACCAACCCTCTTCAGGTGACATAGACATTAGATATCAAGTATTAGGATTAGGTTTGAACCAGATCTGTTGAATCCGGTTTCATGTTCGACATCAGTCATTTTGTTTCGTTATATCTCAATGGACGATAGAGTAATATCCTAATGCTTTGTTTTAGTATTTCTATGTTCGTGCCTTCTGGATAGGGGTTAACGTATCGAATCTAATTTGCTGCTGACAAAATTGATTTTGCCTGCTTCATCACCATAATGACGTTTGATGTGATGGGCTAGTGGGATTTTGAAAGCCTAAGAAACAATGGACACGCTATTCTGGGGATACGCAACGACGCAATGCCGGTCCACAAATGTACTCATTACCTCTTCGTGTAGGTGTAGCGTAGCAAAACATGAATTGACGGTTGAATCTTGAATATGTGTTACATAATATAAATTGCGTCAGCAAATCCTTATGTTCCCAACGCAATATTTTGTAATAATTATCTCCAGTGCACTACTATAGTATTACAGTTCATCCACCCCCAAACTGTTCATATGGTTTACACATAACAAAATAGGTCCGACAATGCGATGGGACTATAATAACGGCCATGAGGCCATCAAGATTTGCAGTTCATTTTAATATTATGAAAAAAATAATTAATTATTAACTTAATTATGATGATATACGTTAATTACATATAAAATACGAGGATTTCAAAACAGTAACTTTCCTTTATTCTAAACGAATGGATTATAATTCTACCACATTTTTTGGGCACCAGATCTGCACAAGGTGTTTATGAATAAAGATACTTATATGTATATTCATTAGCTAAAGTCTACATTGCATATTTGCGTCAGGACGGAGTTCGAGACTTCGAGTAATATTACAAACAGTATTTTGTATTTTTTTTTATTGGAATATTGGATTGACAGTAATTTAAAAATTCCAATACAACTTTAAAGTTCAAAATTCAAATACATTCAGAACACTAAACCACACGGTTGTTTGACGGCAACGGCGTGGGCTGGCTAATGACCAATCAGTGCCCAAGGGACTGACCCCTACAATGGGGTGTTGCCACGTGGCTTCTTAAAATTGCAAGCTACATGGTAATACCCCATTTGGGGTCAGTGCCTTTGGTATTGACTGGTCAGTACCCAAGTAAGTGCTGACCTTTTCCATATCAATAAAAGTTTGTCATTCATCCTTTGATGCTATTTATTGAAACCATTACATTGAATTTCATTAGTACAACGGAAACTGCAATCAACTGCAATCACTTTTATCAATGCATCAACTCAATTTTTGGGAAATGTTGGTAACAGAAATAAAAAATTAAACTACAATCAGAAATAAAATTGTATCTCTCTCTCTCTCTCTCCCTCGGACTATCTTCTGCCATCTTCTTTTTCTTGGGTTCTATATAAATCTGACCCTTTCAGGGGTTATTGGGAGATTATCGTGTAATAATCTTTCAGATATCGTGTAAGGATTTGTAACCAATGTTTTATATTATAACTAAGGGTAAATAGGTAAATTTTAAAATAAATAGCTTTTTTACAAGAGTGGTGCTATTGGCACACATTTTCTATATAGCTTGATATTCAAAAAGAAAAAAAGAAAAAATAAAAAATTGTTCATGGGAGGTGGGAGAAAGACAATACCAGAGATAAATTAGTAAAAACATTTAACTTTATTTAAGTAAATCAAAATTTCAACGAGTGGAGCATAAATAGATCAGTAGGGGTGTGCCAATAGCAACACTCTTTTACAATTCTTATTATAAAAATGAATTGAGTCTCCCAATTTCCTCTCTCCCAATCTCCGACCATCTTCTGTCATCGTGCTGTGGTTCCTTTCCGTCAACTCCAAGTCGAAAAATGGAATGTTTTGTATTTATTTTTCAGAGGAATGCCAATTGAATTTGATGTCAGATTATTAATTTAATTATAAATAAATAAATAAATAAATACCAACAATTCTTCACAGCAATCTTTTCGATTCTCACACCACTAATTAATGTTTAAGTAAAGCATAATTTAAATGAATTTAAATATAACTAATTAATAATCCAAACCTTTTCGATTTACAAAACACACATTGACTTATCAAGTAATGCGAAATAAATCTACTCCACCTAAAATCCCAACCCAAAAAAAACTTAATACATAAGATGGAAAATTACTAAAAGAGATGCCAAATGTCGAAAACTCGAAATCAATTTAAGATGGAAAATTACTAAAAGAGGACACTACGGCCAAGTGTCAAAATATTTCAAATTTTATATAGTCTATGAATGAGACACATGGCTTTCTAAAAAAAAAAGTGAATGAGACATATGGCAGGACGACAGGTTTGTAGCGGATTACAGTCGGATCTCACAAAATCTTCTTCTTCTTAAGCCTTGTCGGTGTACAAAATCTTCTTCTTGTTTTAGTGAAACCAATATTCAAACCGAAAACCTAAAACCTAAAACCTTCTTCTTCTTATTCATGTGTTCTGAAACCGAAAACCTAAAAACTTAACTGCATACCCCGGACTTCTTTGCGTTGTATACCAGTTCAAAGCAATATTTCACCCACATACTGATCATCACGTCCACATGTGCGTGTAAAAAATGGACATCATTTATACATCTCCTTGCCTCACGCATCAATTCTTCATTCTCGGGTGCGAACCTGATGGTTGCTTTGTATACAATTTGTCAGATCTAAAATATTTAGTCTATATTATTCTTCTTTTTCACTTCTTTTGTAAACAAAAAAATTAATGACTTTCATGGTTTTGTGTTGTTTGGGAAATATGTCAGGTAATCTATAAACGAAAAATTCGTTGTTAATTTTTTTTTGTTTAAATGACTTGGACTTTTGTGTTGTTTGCAATATAGGCCTGGTATACTAAAACAGCTATTGTAAAATTTTAAGTTTTTTGATTGACCGACGTAATGTGTAAAATGGGGAAGAATCATGTTTATGTTGTTGTTTTAGTTGTGTTATTTAATAATTAGTTTTTCCAAGATATATTAAACGAAGATTGTATAATGACTCAATCATTTGTTTATATCTGTTCGTTTGTTTTGTTTCGAAATATATTTCTACTCGGTTAATATCAGGGTACTTAAAATCGATAGATATACCGAAATATCCACCGATATATCCGTATTTTGGAGGAACCGACATCGAAACAGGCAAATATCTAATATCCTACAGAATATCCGGCCGATTTCAAAATATCTGTAAAAATCTCCCGATATTCCCGAAATATCCCGAAATTCCTGAAATTTCACGAATTTTACCCCGAAAGTCCATGGATATTTTGCATAATATTAAAATAATTTTTTTAATCCTAAACAATTAAATTATTGTTAAAATAATTTAAAATGAAAATTATTTTAGAAGAAGCATTAACAAATTTATAAAAAAATTTAACATAATAGTCAATAGTAAAATTATTGAGGACTTGAAGTAAAATTGGTTAAAAAACCAAAGAGTGGACGTGTAAAATATGTAAAATTCTGTGAAAGCAATCTGAAAAAAAAAAAAAAATTGTTTGTGACTCAAATGTGTAAAACTAATTCCAAATAGTATTAAATATGTACCGATCAATTTATAAATATGTAGAATTGATTTTTTTGTAACTTTGTACCGACATTCCAAATAAAAGAATCTTAAAATTATTTGTGCAAAACGTGTAAAGACCCACATTTGTTTCTTTTGAGTAGAGAATCTAAAGAAACTCAATTATTTTTATCAAAAAATAAAATAAAAAATAAATAAGAACACAATTATTTGGTATGGCCCGTACGGTAGAGAATCATAAGGATAGAATTTTGAAAAATAGTATGGTAGAGAATAATAATGCATGCCTATGCCAAATAGTATGGCAGAGAATATTAATAATGCATGCCTATGTCAAATAGTATGGCAGAGAATATTAATAATGAATGCCTATGCCAAATAGTATGGCTATGCCAAATAGAAACAAAATGAATGCATATGCATCATGTATTTATTCGTTGCAGCGAATATAAATGAATGCAACAACGAAAATCTCCTTCATTCATTCATCTAATTGTTCACTTCATCTATAAAATAATCTCCACTCTTCTCTTTCAAGTTTTCATCATACATAACAGACGACTACACTTGAGTACTTGACATAGCAAATTTTACATTACAAGTTTATCTCAAATTCTCAATATCTTCAATTCTTCATCAAATAATCAGGTATGTAAATGTTTACTTTGATAAAAAAAAATTTATAAAAAAAAATAATGATATTATAATTGTAATATTGTATGCAAATTTTAGATGTTGTGTGGTATTATTTCAAATACTCATTAGAATTTTCATATTTATAAATTGATTGGTACAAAATTTAATTTTGTTTTGATAGGGAATTATATTGCATAAGATGTCAAGCACTAAAAGTGATCTAGCATGGGCGTATTGTGGAACAATACCGAATAATAAAAATGGTACTATATGCACATTTTGCGGTCACACAATGCAAAGTGGAGGAATTACCCGATTTAAATTTCATTTAACTGGTAATGAGTTGTATAAAAATGTAAAAGTATGCTCAAAGGTACCGCCGGAAGTTAAATTTCAAATATCTCAATTGCAAAAAAATAAAGAAATAACAAAAAAAAAAAAAAAAAGGCTGCAAGGGAGATTGAACAAATTCAACAAGAATTGAGGGGAAATTTCCGTCATACAGAAGAGGAAGAAGATATCTATCATTATCCTGAAGGTATGCTTCCTGATGAACGAGAGGATTATCGTTTGGCAGTAGATGCATCCAAAGCATCTGAATGGCAAAGAGAACAAGAAGCAAGATTCTTTGGAGGGAGGTCAAAGAGAGGAGAGGGTTCAGGAGCTAGTGGTAGTAGTCAACCACCACAACAAGTACGTCGCACTCAAAGTGGGCGAGAGCCGCATTATAAACTTCCTGTTGCACCTTCAATGTACAAATCATCAGGTGCAAAGCAAAAGAATATTAAAGATATGTTCAAGGGGGGTAGCATTAGAGAAAAAATGGGGAGGCTAGTATCGAAGTTTTTTATTTATGATAATATGCCCCCACATAAAGCCGACTCTCATCATTTTAAGAACATGATTGTTGGTGCTCAAGAATCAGGTATTATTTTTTCTTAAATAATAATGTTTTTAAAATTTTGATTTGTTTTTATTTTTTATTTCACAATTAAATTTAACATGCATGTGAATATAGGTGTTGGAGTTCAACCACCATCAGCATATGAAATTAGGCATAAGTACTTAGACATCGAGTATAAGGAAATAAAAGAGTATGTTGATAGCTTCAAAATTAAATGGGAGAAATATGGCTGTACCATAATGTGTGATGGGTGGACGGGACCGACAAGATTGTCGATAATTAATTTTATGGTGTATTGTAAGGGTCACACAATTTTCCTAAAATCTGTTGATGCATCCAACAAAATTAAAGATCATCAGTATATTTATGGATTGCTCAAAGATGTGGTGAAAGAGGTCGGTGAGAAGAACGTTGGGCAAATTGTCACAGACAATGGCTCTGTATTTGTGAAAGCAGGTAAGAAATTGATGAAAAAATATTCCTTATTTTGGACTCCTTGTGCAGCACATTGTATAGATTTGATTTTTGAGGATATTGGAAAGAAGGACATTGTTGCAAGTGTCATTCATGATGCTAGGGCTGTGACAAACTTTATATATAATCATGGATGGTTACTATCGCAAATGAGGGAGGTTTGTAAAGGGGAGATAGTGCGGCCTGGTGCAACTCGATTTGCGACCAATCATATTGCCCTTGATAGTCTTCTGAAAAAAAAGACAAATTTGAAACAATTATTTACCAGTGATGCATGGGCTACAAATTGGTTGAGTTGAACAGTAAATGGAAAAAGAATTGTAAGGTTTATAGTTAGTGTTGGCATCAATTCCATATCAAAACGTGTTTATCTTGTAATGTTTAGTGGTTAGTGTAGGGAAAAATACGGTAGTACACGCAGCGGAAGCGAGACTAAAAAGAGGTTTAGTATAGTTTAAATTTTTTCCATAATTTGAACCTTAACCCTCTAATTAATTAACATATAATACTAAAGATATCATACCTTTGTCGCGTGATCCAATTGACATTGCGTCGATGGTAATCCGCAAGATCTTCCAATCCAATCACGAACGTGAATCATCTAGGAGCGTGGTCTCCCTTCTCTTTGAATTGTGTACCTGAGGATGGATTAACAAAACTTTTTCTTTTTCGTTAGTCACAACAAATTCCAAGAGGCTACAAAGAATGTTCCGGTTACTTTTGAATTCACAATCGTTAGATCGAAACTTGCGTGAACCTTATTCGAAATTGTGCACAAAACCTTTTGATATAAAAGTTACTAGTGCACTATTGAAATAAGAACAAACTTTTCTCTCTTTTCCTCTTGGCCGAAAATCACACTAGTCTAAGAGTTGGATTCTATTTTTCTCTAGCAAAAGAAAAAACTCTCACCAAAAGAATTAGGGTTGCCGAAAATATACAAAGAATATATATATTATCTTGGGCGAATTCCTTGCTCAATGTAAATTATATATATTGGGCGAATTCTACTTTCTTTTTGCCATATAAAATAATATATAAATATATTAGAATTCAATTTGCCATATAAATCTATATATATTGGCGACCAATTCTATATGCCATATAAATAATATATATCTCAAACATATAGATTACATATTCTGCATGCCTATATGTATATATATATTTCCGCATGCATTCCGCATGCATTCATCCATATATTTATTTCCATTCCTCATGCATATATGTATATATATATTTCCGCATGCATTCATGCATTATATACAAACCCTAATCCAACTCTTTAGTGTATTTGTGACTATATCAAAAACTTCCTAATTTGACTAGATAAATAAATCCCTTATTTATCTACTTACCAAATAAAGTCTTTTATATTTATTATACTACCACAATAGTATACTACTAAGAAACATATTTCGTAGTCAGAAAAAGATTTTGATTTTTAATTAAATAATTAATTAATCAATTAATTAATTTCCATTTAATCAAATAATAAAAATAAAACAATATAATATCATATATATATCTCGGCCATGTGCCATATATATATTAATATATCTATATATTGTTTTTCTATTAAATCCATTGGACCTTAATAAAAGGCCCACATGTGAACCAGACCCATTCTCACTAAAAGAAACAAGCCCACATGCCTTTCATTAATATAATAATATAATTGATCAGCCCATTAAATAAATAATGTGCAAATTATATTCTTAATATATTAAATACAATTCTAGATGGACCCATAAATTGGTCCGGTAGAATATATCAAGTGATCCATGCAAGTCCGTGTGGATTGGGGATCTTGGCGGGCCTATCTAAATTTAAGCTCCAATAGACATAACCCAATCACAATCAACAAATGATTCACTTAGGTTCAATCTATTAATTTTAGTTCATTCCACTAAAGAACTAAAATTGCACTCTTAAATAAAGATGGAATAAGTAAATGATTCTCATTCATACCCTAGACAATCTTATAGGAGATGGTGTATCCTCGTGAAGAATATCAGTAATCACCAAGAGCTCATAGACCGCCTATAGCTCTTCAAGTTACCATATTTACTCATATGACCACATTTTGAACTTGGATATTTTGACTTGTCCAGAAGCCATGTTTCAATAGACTCTATCGAAAACTTAACGTTAAGATTCAATATCCAATACCTCAAAACATCCATATGATGATATTCTACTCTCATTTAATAAATGGAGCCATGATGTCCATATCTATAAATGAAGTCATGTATCGATTAACAAATGAATATCACCAAACTATAGAGGATAGACTATGCTATATAATCCTACTCACTGATAACTCAAACGATACCACTTGCAACCATAAGTCCATTATTTATCTCAGGATTAAGATAGACTCTCCGATTGTCCTTATAATGAAAAGACTATTATCTATTGACGGTTCTAGATAAAGTATTTCATTGTGATCCAGTTCAATGCACCCAGTGCACTAGATTCTTTTACTCGAAGACCCTCTGATGATTTCAGACTCATCATAACTCATTTGATCCCACTCAAATGCTAGCAAAAGAATTCTACAACTTTAACAAGATAAAGGTGCCCAACCTTTAACTTAAGTTGTGAACATTATTCAAGACTAACTAAAGAATTGTGTTTACCTCATACATATCCAGATGTACGAACAATTCTTCTTTTCTCATAGTCTTTTGACCTTATGATTATTTACTTTTGACAATTATAATATTCAATCTATAAATGCTATAAGATTTGTTTAAATCAGAAATCACTTTATTAATATGAAAAGATTGTCAAAAACAATATTACACTCTTGCTGTTGAGCATAATCCTAACAGTTAGTATATTGAAGAATTTAGAAGACGAAGGACGTCTCAACCACAATTCATTCAAGAAGCCGGTTTTTAAGAGATTCGCACTTCATTGGTCAACAAAGGTATTAAAGGACCTCATATCTCTTACAAGGCTAGGCACACACACACACATAGCATTCTTGTGTGTTCCTTCATGATTTAATTTCATTTACATATCACTTTCACACACTTGGCAAAATATGCTCATGCATTCATATTATGTTGATAAACTTTGTGTTTTGCATTTTCTAGGACTATGTCCGGAAACTAGCATATGTGTGTGTCTTTGTGTTTGTATGTTTCCGTATTTTTGTATTTGGACTTGAACATGCTCTATTATGATTCCTTATTGAGTTCCAGTCATTTCGGTTACTCATTCATGTAGTTTCGAGTCCAAACGATGTAGCTACGCTACTTTTCGTTCTCATTCGTTGAGTTGACTTCATCGACATTTTTCGAGATGATTTCTCAACCGTTTTTCAAAGTTGTGTAGTCTTCGTCGTGCGTGAGAGAGTCACGGTTCGTAATCCGGAAACAGATTCAAAATCGGAGTTTGGACGCCCAAGATACGGGCTGAAGAACCGAGGAAGCGCGCGAGGAGACAGACCAGGCCGTGAGGCCACTTGGGCTGGCCATTGGTGCCCCCGTGTGGGCCACGCGCCCCCCACGGCCTGGAGGAGCCTCTACCCCCGTGTGGGCCACGCGCCCCCCACGGCCAGGGGGTGACGTGGCCTCACACCATTGGTTGGCTTGGCCTTCTCTCTCCTCCTATTTCTTCCCTCTCTCTCTCCATTTGAAAAAATTAAGAAGAAAAAGTTGTGTTTTCCCGTCAGAATTTTCTCTCGACTTTTCTCAACTTCCAAACACCATATCTTCCTCATCCGGAGTCGGATTTGAGTGATTCAAGTTGGAGAGTGTTCGTATTTGAGTCCTCTATCATCCCCAAGTGGTTTGGTGGCTGTTTGACTGTGATTTCTGGTGGTTCAACACTGATTTCCAAACTAGCTGCAGAATCCGAGGTAATGGACTTAACTTTGGGATTTCTTTCTTTTTGACCTTCCATTTGCTTGGGGTTTCTTCTTCTATATCTATGTTTATGTTTGGTAAAAGTTATTGAGAAAGATAGCTTGATTATCATTCTAATTGAAAGTCAATTTGTGGACTAATGTTGACTAGATTCTATGATTCTAGGTTTTACATATGTTTGTGAGTTGTATTGTGATTAGAATGGCATCTTAGGTTGTTTGGAACTTAATTGAATTAATTTTGTGTTAAATGACCTTGAGATTTGATTTGATCCTTTGATTGATGAAATCTAGGATTTGTGTATTTGTTTGTGATTTAGAGAATCTAGGTTTTGATTGATGAAAATCTCAAATCCTTGCTCAATATTTTTGACTAGAATATTGATTGATTTTAATCTCATATATCTAGCATTTAATTGTATATTGATAGCATCTTGAATTTGTACTTCATGAATATATTTTGATTCAAGTGTTGTATATGTGAATGAGACTTTGAGCGTATTTGTTTGGTGTTTCACATGCTTAGGTTTTTATTCTCGTATTTTGCATCTAGACTTGATTACTTGTGATATCACATGTTTAGGTCTATTTGTGCCATAGAATGTATTGATCACATGTTCTATGTTGTATTGATCACATGTTCTATGTTGTATTGATTGTTTGCATCATTTGCATTCACATGATCACACTAGGATGTCCTTGTAAAAGGCATGAAGTCTTGGTTAGAGTCGGGGTGACTCGGATAGCCAAGCAAGAAGTCTTGCCTAGATTCGGGATGACTCGGATAGGTAAGCAAGGAGTTATGGCTAGAGTCGGGAGGACTCGGATAGTCATGCATGGGAGGCTCCCTAGAGGCAAGAGTGCCTTGGATAGGGAGTTGGCTATTGTATTGGTAGGCCTAGGCGTATGGTTAGACATAGACTCCGATAGAGCGGGGTACACGGGAGGTGTATGCACTCTTGAGGAATTTCTAATCTACCATCGATGTTGGTTGTGTGTGGTGTCCAATATATGGTGGTTTCGCATAATTGAGGGATTTCACACTTTCCAATAGGGTTGGGTAGGCTTAGACTTCACTAGGTTGGGTGAGCTAAAGATTGGTCACTTTGTGAATGTTCTATGTTTACTTTCCAATAATATAGTACCCAATGGTTGTAGTTCAACCCGTGGATGTTTCCTCCTTGGAGGTTTTACCACGTTAAAAAAAATCTCTTGTGTTAATTCTTCCTATCTCTTTCTCTTATATTTTAAATGTATATTTTATTATCTTGATTCATAATATTCACATGTGGTGTATTGTGAAGCAAGACTTTGTATAGTGTGATTAGTGAATTCTTTATATTGATCAATTTTGTATCTATGATTCTTTTGTATATTGTAATTTTTGTATAGTTTCATTTTGATCACTCTTGTAACTCATTGAACATCTATTGAAATACAAGTTTACTTTGTTGTTGTGTTTATTTGTTTTTTATACCTCACATAACTAGTTGATATACTTAGACTTTGCTCTTATGATTGTATTATCGCATTGTCTATGTATGTCTTCCTTGGCTTATTGTGTTGTGTGTAAGGCTACCTTGAGGGACAAACGAAAGTTTGTTCAAGGGATTGAAAAAGGTGTAAAAACCTATTCAGCCCCCTCTAGGTATGCTTTAAGCAATTTAACGTCGTTTGTATACTTTCAATTGGTATCAGAGCGGGTCGTCGAACGGCACTCGACGAGATCCGGTTTATACTTTCAAGTGGATTGCTTAGGTTTTTGCTAGTATGGTTTTCCAAGATGATGTGATGACTGAAGGGGCTTCGAATTCTAGACCTCCTCTTCTCAAGGGTCACAACTATGGGTTTTGGAAATTGAGGATGAAGGCTTACATTCGATCTATTGATGAGAGAGCTTGGATGACCGTTGAAGAAGGTTACCTTGCTCCTAACAAGATTGAGGGTGGAGTGACCATTTCCAAGCCTAAGAGTGAGTGGTCTACTAATGAGTTTGAGTTAGCAAAATGGCATCATCGGGCGATGAATGCTATTTTCGGAGGTGTTGATAGTAGGCAATTTTCCTACATTCAAAACCTAGAAACCGCTAAGGAGGCATGAGAGGCTCTCTAAGTCACCAATGAGGGGACTAAAGCGGTGAAGAAGTCTCGTCTTCAATTGCTCACTTCCCAATTTGAGGTTTTACAAATGGGTGAGGAAGACAAGTTTGTTGACTTCCAAGATAAGCTACTAGACATTGCCAACCAATGCCAAACACTTGGTACTCCTATCTCCGGTGAGAGGCTAAATTGGAAGATTCTTAGATCACTTCCAAAGAGGTTCAAAGCCAAGGTTACCGCCATTGAAGAGAGCAAAGACGTTGACGTCATGAGCATAGATGAGTTGCTAGGATCTCTTCAAACTTTTGAGGCGTGTATGAAACCAAAGGCTAAGAACAAGGGTTTAGCTCTCAAGGTTGTCAAGGAAGCTAGGAGTAGCGATGATAAGGAGGAGATGGCGTTATTGGTTAGGAAGTTTAGGAAGTTCATGAGGAAAGGTGCCAAGTCAAGTGGCAAGTACTCAAGGGACAAGGAAGTCAAGAAGTCCTTTACTCCACCTCATGAGAGGAGTGGCCATGCTAAGAGCAATAGGAAGGTTCAATGCTTCAAGTGCAAGAAGCTTGGACATTATGCTTCGGATTGTCCTAGTGGTGATTCTAAGAAGGACAAGAAGGGAAAGACTATGGCAGCTACATGGAGTGAAGATGATGACTCTAGTGAAGAAGAGCTAGTGAGCAACTTTGTTGCATTCATAACTTCTCACTCTACTCTAGAGGATGTAAATCAAGATTCGTTGGATAAGGAGATTGATCAAAGTCATCAAGAGTGTTTAAATGATAATCCGTTCTACATTGATCTTTTGGCTAAGGTGAAGTTTCTTGAGGAGAAGTTGAAAATAGCCTTAAGTGAGATTGATGAGAAGGAGGACTTGATCAAGATTCAAGTGGATGAGTTTGTTGCTACAACTCGTAGGCTCTTGCGTGAAAAGAATGCTATTGAAAAGAAGCTTTGCGAAGTTGAGGGTATTTTGCTTGAAAAGGATAGGATCATCTCTAATATGAACTTAGGTAGCTCAAGTGTAGTGGTGGTTGAAGAGAAGCTCATAGAAGCATCACTTCCTACTAGCGAAGCTATCATTGAAGAGAAAGCTCCTAAGAAGAGACGTTCCAAGAAGAAGAACAAATTAAAGTGTAAGGTTCCCATTTGTTGATTGGCTCATTTCGTGGACAAACCACATGTTGAGGTTCTTTGTAAGGGTAGCCTAGGTGTTGGTAGGTTTGTTCGAAGCCCTTTGAAGATCTCGTCTTGATAAGCACCGAAGGTAAATTTCTATGTGCTTACTTGTCTTGAAGAGATAGTTGCACACACTCACAACTCATGCATATGTTTAATCCTTATATGTTGTGTGTCTTATTTGTGTGCTTTAATGTTCATTAACATCTCTTCTTGCATGTTAGTTTGATTGCATCTTGCATATCCAATTGCCTTGTCATGCTTAGACTTAGGATTGCATTTTTGCATTGGGCGCTCCTAAAAGCGCTCTACAAAAGCGTTGTACGAACAGCCCCCGTTGAGCGCTGTACAGACCTGATAGATTTAATTCGGTCGTTGTACGAGCGCTGTACAGGCGCTATACAAAGCGCTGTACAGGGCGCTCTACGTAGAGCGCCCCTCTGTTTTCTCATGAGAACAGAGCAGGGGCGCTGTACAGGCGCTGTACAGGAAGCGCCCTATGTACAGCGCCTAAGGCAAATATGAGGCCAACTTATCAAAACGACCACACATTGATTTGGCCTCCTATATATATGCCACTTTGACTTTAGGTTAATCACAAGAGTTCATATTCAGATTTCATACTTAGGATATTTTTCAAAGAGAAGAAAAATTCCAAGAACTCATTTTTATTAACTCAAACACTTTTTCATGATCATCAATCATCATCTAGCATCATCTTGGATCATCTAGATGTCATCTTGCATGGATTCTTCATCATACTTTGCTTGGTAAGCTTTTCACTAATATCTTACATATTTTGTGTTTCTCTTAACAAGCAATCTCAATTAATTACTTTTATGTTATTTTATATATTTTGGATATAAGTTTGAGATTAGTATGATGTATGTTTGAGAAGTTGTATTGTGATAGCTAATTAGGTTTTGTGCTTAATCTTGATTAGCTAAACTATTTGACATGTCATTTAGTTTGTGATATCTAGGATTGTTCTAATTGCATATTAATCATCTTAGATAAGCATATAGGGTTTCCCTTGCTCTATGTTGCATTTGGATATTCATATATTCACTTAGGGTTGTTATTCTCTTCATAGAGAAAGTAAGTCTTGTGTGTAGCATCCGGGATTAGGTTGCTTAGATCGCAAGCAAATTGGACTAGGTTCACTCATACCGGGATTAGGTAGGTGTGTGATTACTTACGGGATTAGGTTGTAATCGTTTTACACATTTAGTGGATTCGAGGTTCGAGTGTGGCTTACTTACTAGCCCGTGGTTTTTCCCGTGAGGGTTTCCACGTAAAAATCAAGTCTTATTTAATTTCTGCATTTTATACCTGATTTATTGCTTTATCTATTTAGGAGCAATTTCGTAATTTTGACTTAATACGAAAAATTGGGTAATAAGCTTAAAATCTATTCACCCCCCCCCACCCCCCCCCCCCCCCCCCCCCCCCCCCCCCCCCCCCCCCCCCCCCCCTCAAGTTAGTTTTGTACACACCGTGCTATAATTAGTTTCATAAAGAATAAGGTACCCCTTGAAACTCCCATTTGTCCTCCACCACCACCGGAAAGTAAAATCTCTCCTTTTGTTCCCATATGTCATTTTTGCAATACCTTAGGCCATATCAAGCCCAAGTGCTATAAATTCATTAAATATTGCAACTTAGAAAATGCATCTAGGAATAGAGAGATTGGACCTAATTCTATGCATGCTAAAGCTTTTGAATATGGAAAGCATGATAATTTTTCAAAGCATGTTAAGAATGTCCGGAAGGTGAAGAATGTATATCCTTCAAAATTTGACCGTGCATGTGTTGCTAACAATGTTGAGAAAAAGAGTATTAATGATATTATTGTGAATCAAGTTGTGGAAGAACTTTACTCTAGGTTCAACATTGTGGTCAAAGAGAATCTTGATGATGTTCGTGTATGTCCACCTAAGACAAAATTTGTCAAGGGTGAGTGCTCTTACCATTAGTGTAAGTTGCACATGTGAGTTAGCTTTAAGACTAGTGTTGTTGATAAGAAGCTTAGCTTTTTGCTTTGTATCTTTACAACTTGACATGAACTTAGCTATCTCACTTTGTTTGTTATGATAGTCAAAATTTGTTGATTAACTTTTGAGAATTTTTTTTTTTTGGAATCTATATGGTAACATTATTGTTATGGCTTTTAGAGAAAGTCATTTTTTTGTTTGTTTAAGTTGGATTACATTGTCTTTAGTCTCTTAGAATCGACACACCTATAACTTGTAGTCATGAGGACTTACAAGCCAAGAGGACTCATAAAAAGGGTGAAGGCATTGTATTTGGTGAAAATAGCTTGCGAAGGTATCTCTATATCATATTGCTTGCTTACTTGATTTTTCATCTATCAACTCATTGTTTTTATCACATTCATGAAGCATGTCATAATTGAGAACTAGTATAGTGTTTATATGGTCCTCTTTGACATTTGCTAGTTTAAGATCTTTTGGTGATAAGTGTTCACATTGATCTTATTTCATGAAGTGTGTTGTTATTTGTATGATTGATTGAGTGGCTAATTTTTGAATAATGTGAGCTTCATATTCTTTGATAGCCACTCTCTTGAGAAGTAGAGATCTTAAGTAAGTCTCTTTACTTGCTTCTAGATCATGTGCTTTTAAGCCTTGGAATTGGTTTCAAAAATGCACTTTGCTTCTCTTGTATGTTTTGTTAAATATGTTGAGCTTGATTGATGTTCGCTTTGGATACACCTTGAAGTCCTAAGGACTAGTACATTTAAAAATGACCAATGGTTGGTATCCATTTGCTTCGGCAACATAGAACTCAACGAGCACCCTCATGGAAAGGGCTACACACCTTGGTTGTGAAGCCACCCAATGTAGGAAAGGGTTATGCCATTGTGATGAGTGAAAACCGCCATGAGGTGTATATGTTTTTGTTAGAAAAATCAAAGAAGTGTTGAATTGAATCATAAAAAAAAAAAAAAAAAAAAAAAAAAAAAAAAATCTTTGATTCAAGGCTAAATAAATAAATAAATAAAAAGGGCTTTTGGAGTATAGTTGAATAATCAAATGAGCTCGGGTTGACAAATAGAAATGGGTTGACGAGCCACATGCACACACACGCTCACATGTTGAAATCTATTCTCTTTATAAGCAAAATTTCGGATGATAACCGGTTAGACCTTTTTATGGAAAGGCCTAAGATGAATAGATGTTGAAATTGTTTGCATGCTTGATTATCAAACTACTTCTTTTCATATACTTGAAGCAAAATCTTCACACACTCACTTTTGCTTAATTAGTATTTTTGATACTTTAGCAATTTTTGATGACATATGAGAGTGATTGAAAATCTTGATGTAACTCTCTTAGATATGTGAAGCTTATTTGCAAATCTAATAAAAATTGCTTGTGATGTGATTGTGTGGTGATTTTTGTGAACATTTGTCTATCTTGATTTTAGATGAGGCACTTGTCAAGGGGGAGCATAATATGCTAAATTCTTGTTCTCTTTTATGACATGTTCACATGTTCTTCAAGGTTGTTGTTTGTTGGCATTATTCTTATTTTTTGATAAATCATGAAGATGCTATGATAAATTCTTATTCGCATGATAATTTATTGAATATAGTGTTTTGCCTTCGTATATGTTTATTAGTTACTTTATTTGTTTCTTTGTTTCCTCTCACTTTGGTTTTTAGTTTGTTTTTTGTATAGCAAGATTATGGGAAAAGCAAAGATTGGTGGAAATACTTCTTCAACTCCCATTGACAAGTCCAAACCTACAATTTCTTCCAAAATTTCCAAAGCTAACAAAGTGGATGAATTGGGAATTTTTGGTTGCAAATAGCTAATTCAAGAAAGAGGTATTGACTTGGACTCTTGTGTTGGATCCTATGTTTATGATGTGCTTAAGAGTAGAAATTGGAATTCATGGGTGAACATGTTAGGAATCTCTAATGAGACCGTTGTTAGAGAGTTTTATCATGATTACAAATCTGGTTCTACTGTGACGAGTGCTACTCTAAACATAAGGAAAGTTGTCTTTAGAGTTTGTTCTAGAAAGGTTAATGAATTTATAGACTTGCCCGATGACATTGAATCGGAATTCCTTGATGTTGACATCTTGGAAAACCTTGATTTAATGGGTAGGACTCTATGTGATGATAGTAATTTTGTGTGGGGGAAACGTGCTTTTATTAAGCAATGTGAGTTAACAAAAATTAGTGCATTTTGGCATTTATTTGTGTGCTCCAATATTGTTGTTTCTACTAATGCTTCGGAGCTTAATAGAGACAAAATTAAGATTGTATATGCCTTGGTGACTAACAAACCTATAAACCTTGGTGAATTTCTTGTGGAGCAAATTGAAATTACGGCTTGTACTAGTCGTTTGGATAAGAAATTGGCTTTTCCGGGGTTTATAACTCAATTGTGCTTAGCTAAAGGTGTGAGGAATCTTGATGGTGATGTTATGCTTCCTCCCTTAGAGAAGTTGAGTGAGAAACGTATGGCATCCATGTCATACAAGGACAAGGGAAAGTCTAATGATGTGTTTAGGCTTTTTGGTGATTCTCTTGATACTAACCATGTCCCTAGCTCACCCGCTCTTCCTAGTTGGGCTTTAAAATTGAGGAATGAGGTTGAAGAATCTCGTAGGTTGATTGAGGCGTCACAAAGGAAGATTGAAGACCTTAGTGCCAAGCTTGTTGCTCAAGATGAGAGGATCAAAGAGTTGGAAGGAAAATCAACTCCAACAAGGCAATATGTAAGATCCGCACACCGTTCTTCTTTCCTTGGTGGCACAAGTGGCTAGAGAGCTTCATGAGGTATATTTTCTTACTCTTTCCCTTTGGCTTCATATCATGTCAAAAAGGGGGAGAAATATGAGAAAAACATGGGAGAAATCTAGATTACTTAGTATCATTTTAGTTGTTTTATATGTTTGTATATTTGGTATCTAGCTTGAACTATATGGCATGTAATATTTTTTGTTGTTGAATCTTGGCTTAGAATATTTTGATGGATAGTATGTATTAAGGGGGAGCATACTTGATCCATTTGAACTTATATGTTACTATTTTCTTGCCTAAGATTGGATATTGCCATATTTGTTGTCTCCTGGATATTCTTGTGCTTTCAAGTTCTTTTTAGGTGATATCAAGAGAAGACCAAGTTGAAGTTTAAGACTTGTTTTGGTTGTTAATTTGTGTCTATATGTGTAACTCATTATACTCATTGTGACCAAATTTTCTTTGTAATTGTTTTAGTGTTTGTTTAGGGGTTTTGACATGGAATTTGCTAAAGGGGGAGATTGTAAGGTTTATAGTTAGTGTTGGCATCAATTCCATATCAAAACGTGTTTATCTTGTAATGTTTAGTGGTTAGTATATTGAAGAATTTAGAAGACGAAAGACGTCTCAACCACAATTCATTCAAGAAGCCGGTTTTTAAGAGATTCGTACTTCATTGGTCAACAAAGGTATTAAAGGACCTCATATCTCTTACAAGGCTAGGCACACACACACACATAGCATTCTTGTGTGTTCCTTCATGATTTAATTCATTTACATATCACTTTTACACACTTGGCAAAATATGCTCATGCATTCATATTATGTTGATAAACTTTGTGTTTTGCATTTTCTAGGACTATGTCCGGAAACTAGCATATGTGTGTGTCTTTGTGTTTGTATGTTTCCGTATTTTTGTATTTGGACTTGAACATGCTCTATTATGATTCCTTATTGAGTTCCAGTCATTTCGGTTACTCATTCATGTAGTTTCGAGTCCAAACGATGTAGCTACGCTACTTTTCGTTCTCATTCGTTGAGTTGACTTCATCGACATTTTTCGAGATGATTTCTCAACCGTTTTTCAAAGTTGTGTAGTCTTCGTCGTGCGTGAGAGAGTCATGGTTCGTAATCCAGAAACGGATTTGAAATCGGAGTTCGGACGCCCAAGATACGGGCTGAAGAACCGAGGAAGCGCGCGAGGAGACAGCCCAGGCCGTGAGGCCACTAGGGCTAGCCGTTGGTGTGGCCGTGGGCCCCATGGCCTGGAGGAGCCTCTGCCCCCGTGTGGGCCACGTGCCCCCCACGGCCAGGGGGTGACGTGGCCTCACACCATTGGTTGGCTTGGCCTTCTCTCTCCTCCTATTTCTTCCCTCTCTCTCTCCATTTGAAAAAATTAAGAAGAAAAAGTTGTGTTTTCCCATCAGAATTTTCTCTCGACTTTTCTCAACTTCCAAACACCATATCTTCCTCATCCGGAGTCGGATTTGAGTGATTCAAGTTGGAGAGTGTTCGTATTTGAGTCCTCTATCATCCCCAAGTGGTTTGGTGGCTGTGTGATCGTGATTTCTGGTGGTTCAACACTGATTTCCGAACTAGCTGCAGAATCCGAGGTAATGGACTTAACTTTGGGATTTCTTTCTTTTTGACCTTCCATTTGCTTGGAGTTTCTTCTTCTATATCTATGTTTATGTTTGGTAAAAGCTATTGAGAAAGATAGCTTGATTATCATTCTAATTGAAAGTCAATTTGTGGACTAATGTTGACTAGATTCTATGATTCTAGGTTTTACATATGTTTGTGAGTTGTATTGTGATTAGAATGGCATCTTAGGTTGTTTGGAACTTAATTGAATTAATTTTGTGTTAAATGACCTTGAGATTTGATTTGATCCTTTGATTGATGAAATCTAGGATTTGTGTATTTGTTTGTGATTTAGAGAATCTCGGTTTTGATTGATGAAAATCTCAAATCCTTGCTCTATATTTTTGACTAGAATATTAATTGATTTTAATCTCATATATCTAGCATTTAATTGTATATTGATAGCATCTTGAATTTGTACTTCATGAATATATTTTGATTCAAGTGTTGTATATGTGAATGAGACTTTGAGCGTATTTGTTTGGTGTTTCACATGCTTAGGTTTTTATTCTCGTATTTTGCATCTAGACTTGATTACTTGTGATATCACATGTTTAGGTCTATTTGTGCCATAGAATGTATTGATCACATGTTCTATGTTGTATTGATTGTTTGCATCATTTGCATTCACATGATCACACTAGGAAGTCCTTGTAAAAGGCATGAAGTCTTGGTTAGAGTCGGGGTGACTCGGATAGCCAAGCAAGAAGTCTTGCCTAGATTCGGGATGACTCGGATAGGTAAGCAAGGAGTCATGGCTAGAGTCGGGAGGACTCGGATAGTCATGCATGGGAGGCTCCCTAGAGGCAAAAGTGCCTTGGATAGGGAGTTGGCTATTGTATTGGTAGGCCTAGGCGTATGGTTAGACATAGACTCCGATAGAGCGGGGTACACGGGAGATGTATGCACTCTTGAGGAATTTCTAATCTACCATCGATGTTGGTTGTGTGTGGTGTCCAATATATGGTGGTTTCGCATCATTGAGGGATTTCACACTTTCCAATAGGGTTGGGTAGGCTTAGACTTCACTAGGTTGGGTGAGCTAAAGATTGGTCACTTTGTGAATGTTCTATGTTTACTTTCCAATAATATAGTACCCAATGGTTGTAGTTCAACCCGTGGATGTTTCCTCCTTGGAGGTTTTACCACGTTAAAAAAAATCTCTTGTGTTAATTCTTCCTATCTCTTTCTCTTATATTTTAAATGTATATTTTATTATCTTGATTCATAATATTCACATGTGGTGTATTGTGAAGCAAGACTTTGTATAGTGTGATTAGTGAATTCTTTCTATTGATCAATTTTGTATCTATGATTCTTTTGTATATTGTAATTTTTGTATAGTGACATTTTGATCACTCTTGTAACTCATTGAACATGTATTGAAATACAAGTTTACTTTGTTGTTGTGTTTATTTGTTTTTTATACCTCACATAACTAGTTGATATACTTAGACTTTGCTCTTATTATTGTATTATCGCATTGTCTAGGTATGTCTTCCTTGGCTTATTGTGTTGTGTGTAAGGCTACCTTGAGGGACAAACGAAAGTTTGTTCATGTTAGGATTATGCTCAATAGCAAGAGTGTAATAGTGTTTTTGACAATCTATTCATATTAATAATGTGATTTCTGGTTTAACAAATCTTATAGCATTTATAGTTTAATTATTATAATTGTCAAAAGTAAATAATCATAAGGTCAAAAGACTATGAGAAAAGAAGAATTGTTCATACATCTGGATATGTATGAGGTAGACACAATTCTTTAGTTAGTCTTGAATAATGTTCACAACTTAAGTTAAAGGTTGGGCACCTTTATCTTGTTAAAGTTGTAGAATTCTTTTACTAGCATTTGAGTGGGATCAAATGTGTTATGATGAGTCTAAAATCATTGGAGGGTCTTCGAGTAAAAGAATCTAGTGCACTAGGTGCATTGAACTGGATCACAATGAAATACTTTATCTAGAACCGTCAATAGATAATAGTCTTTTCATTATCAGGACAATCGGAGAGTCTATCTTAATCCTGAGATAAATAATGGACTTATGGTTGCAAGTGGTATCATTTGAGTTATCAATGAGTACGATTATATAGCATAGTCTATCCTCGATTGTTTGGTGGTATTCATTTGTTAATCGATAGAGGACTTCATTTATAGATATGGACATCGTGGCTCCATTTATTAAATGAGTGTAGAATATCATCATATGGATGTTTTGAGGTATTGGATATTAAATCTTAACATTAAGTTTTCAATAGTGTCTATTGAAACATGGCTTCTGGACAAGTCAAAATATCCAAGTTCAAAATGTGGTCATATGAGGAAATATGGTAACTTGAAGAGCTATAGGCGGTCTATGAGCTCTTGGCGATTATTGATATTCTTCACGAGGATACACCATCTCTTATAAGATTGTCTAGGGTATGAATGAGAATCATTTACTTATTCCATCTTTATTTAAGAGTGCAATTTTAGTTCTTTAGTGGAATGAACTAAAATTAATAGATTGAACCTAAGTGAATCATTTGTTGATTGTGATTGGGTTATGTCTATTGGAGCTTAAATTTAGATAGGCCCGCCAAGATCCCCAATCCACACGGACTTGCATGGATCACTTGATATATTCTACCGGACCAATTTATGGGTCTATCTAGAATTGTGTTTAATATATTAAGAATATAATTTGCACATTATTTATTTAATGGGCTGATCAATTATATTAATATATTAATGAAAGGCATGTGGGCTTGTTTCTTTTAGTAATAATGGGTCTGGTTCACATGTGGGCCTTTTATTAAGGTCCAATGGATTTAATAAAATAGAAAAACAATATATAGATATATTAATATATATGGCACATGGCCGAGATATATATATGATATGATATTGTTTTATTTTTATTATTTGATTAAATGAAAATTAATTAATTGATTAATTAATTATTTAATTAAAACTCAAAATCTTTTTCTGACTAGGAAATATGTTTCTTAGTAGTATACTATTGTGGTAGTATAAATAAAATAAAAAACTTTATTTGGTAAGTAGATAAATAAGGGATTTATTTATCTAGTCAAATAAAGAAGTCTTTTATATAGTCACAAATACACTAAAGAGTTGGATTAGGGTTTGAAATTCTAAGGAAATCTACCTAGAGTTAGGATTTAAGTCAAAAGACACAAATCCTATATGGTAAAGGATTTTGGGCACAATATATAGATATATATTATATATATATATTTTTTTTATAAAGTATATATATTTCGGGTGCGCAATAAATATATATATATTATAAGGCATGCAGGATTAAATTTCGAAATATATATATATATATTTATTAAGGCGTGCAAGTTGAAGTGCACTTTAATAGGTGTGCAGTTTTTATGAATACATATTTTTTTAAAGGTTGATTTCGGTTTTCATAAATAGTAATATATATTATTATTTCGGTTTGCATATAAATATACATATATTATTTCAAGCAATATGAAATTTAGCGGCCACTAAACATAGATATATATATTAAGGATAACTCAAACACTTGATGATATATTATAATTGATATTGTAATTATTTAATTATGTTATTATCTCCATCAGTTAGTGTTCTCCTAGGATAGATACTTAGTATTGGTTTCTATGTAAATCTCCTCTCCTGTACAAACTCTAACTCTCGTCTACCTCTCCTATATATTGTAACATTCAGTTGTTTAATAAAAGTGTGCAGAATTATTATTCTCTATATGGTATCAGAGCTTTTCTAAAAACTCAAACGAGTTCCTCGATCAACCATGACTAACACCACTGCCGCATCTACTTCAACCTCTGCCCCTGCCTCCTTCTCGCAATCTGTCTCAGTTGTCTCATCCACATCTTCATCGCATGAGGTTAACTCGGCCACAAGAACAATCGTCTCCATCAATACAACTGCACAAGCTCCCCTGAAATTAACAGCCACAAATTATCGGTCGTGGAAGCTGCAGTTCCACACACTCCTCGTCGGGTTTGATCTCATGGGCTTTGTCGACGGCCGGAATCCATGTCCTCCAGCAACCATTACAGCTGATGGCGTCTCCACACCAAATCCTGCTCATCATATCTGGACTCGACAAGATCAGCTACTTCTCAATGCTATTATTGGATCAATCTCTCCTTCAATCATACCATTTATTGCTTCCGCTCAAACTGCTCGTGATGCCTGGACCACACTCGCCAACACGTATGCCAAACCTTCTAGGGGTCATATTATGCATCTTAAGGGAATCCTTACCAGTGTAACAAAGGGTACTCAATCCATTACGGAATACATGCAACACATCAAAGGTGTGGCTGATGAGTTAGCGATGTTAGATGCTCCTGAGAACTCTGAAGATCTTACTGTGAAAATTCTAAACGGTCTAGGTGATGATTACAAAGACATATCGTCTGCTGTTCGGGCCCGTGAAACAGCCATTTCCTTTGAAGAACTTCATGAGAAGTTAATTAATGTTGAGGCAATTCTGAAACAGGAGGCAGCCAAGACACAGCAGCTTCCATTGACAGCAAATTATGCTCACAAGTCTTACTCTGGCAATCACTCCAACAGCTATGCCCGGCCTGCCAGGACTCCTGCTCATTTCAACGGCAACAACAGTGGCAACACCACCAGGCTGCCCGACAATCAGCTCTCCAACAACAGTCTTCGGCAGCCTCAGAACAAGCCCAGGTCCTACCGTGGCTTTTGTCAACTCTGTGGTGAACAAGGCCATACTGCCAAGCAATGCTCCCTGCTCCCGTCGACCACTGTGACAAATCAATCTTCTCGTAATAATTCTCCTCGACAGTGGCAGCCTCGCAACCAGCCGCGTGCCAATTTTGCTGCTCAAAATTCGGTCTCCTCCTCTCAAGATTGGCTTCTTGACTCTGGAGCCTCCCATCACGTCACAGCTGACCTCAATAATCTATCGCTTCATTCTCCGTATGGTGGTCATGACGACATTATGATTGGTGATGGCTCGGGCCTTCCCATTACACACACTGGTTCCCTTCGATTACCCTCTGCATCCTCCAATTTTTTATTATCTGATGTTTTGTGTGTCCCTGATATGAAGAAAAATTTAATCTCCGTATCTCAATTTTGTGTCTCTAACCAAGTGTCTATTGAATTTTTACCATGTTCTTTTTCTGTGAAGGATCTTCGTACGGGGGCGCATCTCATGCAAGGACGGACTAAAAACGGTGTCTACGAATGGCCGATTCATGCCAAGCCAAGGTCTTCGTCGGTTTCTGCCTTCTCTAGTGTCAAAGCCTCCATTCCGGATTGGCACCATCGTCTCGGTCATCCATCGTCCAAAATCATAGGTCAATTATTGTCGTCTAAGGTGTTATCTGTTTTGTCGCTCTCTAATTCTAGTGTTCCATGTAATGCTTGCAAATGCAATAAAACTCATAAATTACCTTTTGCAAATTCTACTGTTTCTAGTTCGAAACCGCTTGAGGTCATTTATTCTGATGTGTGGAGTTCTCCGGTTATTTCAAAAGATGGTTTTAAATATTACGTCCTCTTTGTTGATCACTTCACAAAGTACATGTGGTTATATCCGTTGAAAAATAAGTCTGATGTCCATGAAACTTTCAAACGTTTTAAATCTTTAGTTGAAAAATTTTTTGGTCACTCCATTATTTCCTTTTACAGTGATAATGGTGGAGAATATGTGGCACTTAAACAAACACTTTCACATCATGGCATCTCTCACTTCACCACACCACCGCACACACCGGAACACAATGGTGTTTCCGAGCGTCGTCATCGTCACATAGTTGAAACAGGTCTTTCACTTCTTACACACGCTTCTATGCCTCTTCAATTTTGGTCATATGCATTCACCACTGCAGTTTATCTAATCAATAGGATGCCCACACCATTGCTGCAAATGCATTCGCCGTTTGAAAAAATATTTTCCAAATGTCCTTCCTATGACAAACTTAGAGTTTTTGGCTGTCTGTGTTACCCCTGGCTTAGGCCGTATAATACCCACAAACTCGAGTCGCGATCCAAAGCTTGTATCTTTGTTGGGTACTCGTTATCGCAAAGTGCCTACCTTTGTCTAGACTTAGAGGCCGATCGTGTGTTTGTCTCCCATCATGTTACGTTTGCAGAGTCTGTCTTTCCATACTCTCAGGTGTCCTGTTCTCTTCAGCGCTCTGACGCTGACACATGCGTCTCCTGGCTCCCTCAGTTGTCGTTCCTAGAACAGGTTCCCGTCACCCATGCTCACTCACGGTCTGCCTTGGCTTCGCATGAATCTCCCACGCCGACGTCACTGTCCTCGTCCCGAGCTCGAGCTGCTCCCTCCACTACGGTTTCCTCTCCCACACCTGATTTCGTGACCCCTCAGCTCCCTGCACCAGCTGGTCGTTCCTTGCCTCCAGTCCCAACTCAGCCTGCGGCAGCTACTCCACCTACTTCTGTCGCAGCCCAATCTTGCCCAGCCACGTCTCCTTCAGCTCCTTCACCTGGTCTCGCCACCTGTCAGCCTTCCCAGTCCACCCACTCAACCGAACCAGCAGCCACTCTCATCGGCAATCAGCTCACAGCCCCAAACACGCATCCTATGGTCACCCGGTCAAAGAACAATATTCAAAAACCACTTCACAAGCTGTCGCTAACGAGTGTGTTATCTCCATCTTTGCAGGTTGAACCAACATGTGTTTCTCAGGCATTAAAAATTCCTGAGTGGAGAGCGGCTATGTCTGAAGAATTTGATGCCCTTAATCGCAATGGCACCTGGAACCTGGTTCCTTCTTGTCAGTCTCAGAATATTGTTGGGTGCAAGTGGGTATTTCGGATTAAGCGTTCTCCGGATGGATTGGTTTCGCGTTACAAGGCTCGCTTGGTAGCAAAGGGTTTTAATCAACGTCCGGGACTTGACTACACTGAGACATTTAGTCCTGTTGTCAAAACCACCACCATTCGGGTAATATTGAGCATAGCTGTCTCGCGAGGCTGGAGTCTTCGTCAACTTGACGTAAACAATGCCTTCTTGCAAGGCCATCTGACTGAGGACGTTTTCATGGCCCAACCACCAGGCTTCGTTGACCCGGCTTATCCCTCTCATGTGTGTCGTCTCAAGAAAGCTATTTATGGTCTTAAACAAGCTCCCCGGGCCTGGTACACAGAATTGAAACAGTATCTCACTCTCTCCGGGTTTGTCAACTCTCATTCTGACTCCTCTTTGTTCATTTGTACTACTAATGGCTGCATCTTGTTCTTACTTGTATACGTTGATGATATAATTATCACTGGAAGTGATCAATTAATTGTGGACAGCTTTGTTGCTTCTCTTGCCCGCCGGTTCTCTATCAAGGACTTAGGCCGGCTGTCCTACTTTCTTGGTGTCGAGGTTCTTGACTCGGCTCATGGGCTGTTTCTCTCTCAGAGAAAATATGTGACTGATATTCTTGTGCGTACGAAAATGCTTGATGCTAAACCAGTCCAAACTCCGCTTCCGACTGATCAAGTAATTAAGCTTCTTGATGGCACGTCCCTCACTGATGCTACTGAATATCGCCAGGTAATTGGGGCTCTCCAATACTTGTCCTTTACAAGGCCTGACATCGCCTTTGCCGTCAACAAGCTAGCTCAATTCATGCATCGTCCTACGACTGGTCATTGGTCCCTTACTAAGCGCCTTCTTCGATACTTGAAGGGAACTATTGATCATGGCCTTGTGTTGAACCGGAATTCACCCATCTCTTTACATGCGTTTTCTGACGCTGACTGGGCTGGTAACCAGGATGATCGAACCTCCACGAGTGCCTATGTGCTCTTCCTTGGCTCTAATGCTATTTCCTGGTGCTCTCGCAAGCAAAAATCAGTTGCTCGCTCATCTACCGAAGCTGAATACAGGGCTGTAGCAATGACCGCCTCAGAGGTCATTTGGGTGTCTTCTCTTCTTCAAGAGCTGCTCGTCAAGCCTACCGCTCCCCCTACCATTTTTTGTGACAACATTGGCGCTACTTACTTGTGCTCTAACCCGGTCTTTCACTCCCGAATGAAGCATATCGCTATCGATTTTCATTTTGTTCGCGAAAGAGTTCAAAGTGGACATCTTCGGGTATCGCATGTGGCGTCCGCGGACCAATTGGCTGACTCTCTCACCAAACCGCTGTCCAGGACACGGTTTGCTCTTTTACGGTCCAAGATTGGTGTCTCTGAGATGCCCACCATCTTGCGGGGGCGTATTAAGGATAACTCAAACACTTGATGATATATTATAATTGATATTGTAATTATTTAATTATGTTATTATCTCCATCAGTTAGTGTTCTCCTAGGATAGATACTTAGTATTGGTTTCTATGTAAATCTCCTCTCCTGTACAAACTCTAACTCTCGTCTACCTCTCCTATATATTGTAACATTCAGTTGTTTAATAAAAGTGTGCAGAATTATTATTCTCTATAATATATTCTTTGTATATTTTCAAGAACCCTAGGTCTTTGGCTTGAGAGTTTTTTCTTTTGCTTGAGAAAAATAGAATCCAACTCTTAGACTAGTGTGAGAATTCGGCCAAGAGGAAAAGAGAGAAAAGTTTGTTCTTATTTCGATAGTGCACTAGTAACTTTTATATCAAAAGGTTTTGTGCACAATTTCGAATAAGGTTCACGCGAGTTTCGATCTAACGATTGTGAATTCAAAAGTGACCGGAACATTCTTTGTAGCCTCTTGGAATTTGTTGTGACTAACGAAAAAGAAAAAGTTTTGTTAATCCATCCTCAGGTACACAATTCAAAGAGAAGGGAGACCACACTCCTAGGTGATTCACGTTCGTGATTGGATTGGAAGATCTTGCGGATTACCATCGACGCAATGTCAATCGGATCACGCGACAAAAGGTATTCTACTTTTTGTTATTGTATATGTATGTTTAATTAATTAAAGGGTTTAAGGTTCATAAAAGGAAAAATTTTTAAAACTACACTAAACTCTATTTTAGTCTCGCTTCCGCTGCGTGACCGTATTTTTCCCTACAGTTCAAGGGATTGAAAAAGGTGTAAAAACCTATTCACCCCCCCTCTTGGTATGCTTTAAGCAATTTAATGTCGTTTGTGTACTTTCAGAATAGAACGGCACATTTTAGATGTAGAGTTTTGGGATAAGGTGGCTTCTGTAGTCAAAATATATGAGCCACTGTACCAAGTTCTGAGATTGGTTGATACAGAAGTTGTACCCACTATGCCTATCGTGTATGAGTTAATGCGTGCGATGAAAGATACAGTAAAACAACAAAGAGGGAGTAAATGGGTTCTAAACATTATACAAGACTGATGGGATAAAATGCTCAATCACCCACTACATACTGCAGGTAAATTTTATTTATACTAAAATTATTCATTTTTTTTATATTATAGCTTACTATTTGAACCCCAAGTACCAATATAGAGACAATATTGGGGATAATTCGGATCTTCTGAAAGCCGTACATAATGTCTATGCGCAATTAGACACGGAAGCTGCAGGAATTGCTAATTTTGGAAATTAGGTAAAAAGTTACAATTTACAACCAATTTTATAATTCCAATATTATAAATTCTTTGCATGTGAGTATTGTGTCATATTAATATATATTATACACATATTGATCTCATGAATGTAGCTCACATACTTTAAGGACGGAAGGAAAAGTTTTGGTGAACGAGCAGCCATTACAGCTAGAAGCAAAATGCAACCAGGTATATAACTTTTATTACAAAAATTTACATATTAATAATAAATAATAATATCATTGAAATAATATTCATACTTATAATACTTAATAATTTTTATTACAGCTGATTGGTGGGTAATGTATGGAAACTCTGCTCCATCATTAAGTGCAATAGCAGTTCGCATACTATCACAAACATCATCATCTTCTGCATGTGAAAGAAATTGGTCAACATTTGCTTTAATCCACACAAAACAAAGGAACCGTCTTGCATATTTTAAGCTTGAACAACTTGTTTATTGTTATTATAATATGAAGTTGAAGCTTAGGGATATGGCAGCTGAAAAAGATAAAGTAAATGAAACTGATTTTATGGATCTACTTCAAGTAGCTGCTGAAGCAGAAGACGATAATGAGAATCCTATTTTTAACTGGGTTAGACCTGCCTCCTTGGATGATGACGAGGGAAATCCTGATTCACATATTGCTTCTCATGCTCGAGACATGGGAATAAATGTTGAACAAGTGATTAGAGAAGAAGTTGGTGTAGATCGTGGAGTTATTGTTACCAGCTCTTCCGATGACCAACATACCTCTGATATAAATAGTGGAGGAAAAGATGATGGAGATGATGGAGATGATGGGGATGGTGGGGATGAGGCAAGAGGTTGGGATTCTGGTGCAGGAGGTTGGAATGCTGGTGCAGCAAGTTGGGATGTTCGTGCTGGAGGTTGGGATGCTGGTGCAACAGGTTGGAATGCTAGTGCGGCGGGTTGGGATGCTCATACAGGTAATTTTGATCATAATCGTGGTAGACAACATGGAGGAACAATTCAAAATGACGAAGATTCTTTGAATATGACTCTCTCCTCAATAAGTATAGACACTGAAAATAGTTCTTTGGGTGATTCACAAACAGTGTCAAGTTCTCATGTGCCATATTATGGTAGTTATGGTGGTTGCAATATATTTGATTATCCTTCACCACAAATGCCATATGCAATACCTATGTGTAGGGAAAAATACCGTAGTACACGCAGCGGAAGCGAGACTAAAAATAGATTTTAGTATGTTTTAAAAATTTTTCCTTTTTATGAACCTTAACCCTTTAATTAATTAAGCATACATATAATCAACAAAAGAAGAATACCTTTTGTCGCGTGATCCGATTGACTTACGTCGATGGTAATCCGCAAGATCTTCAATCCTAGCACGAACATGAATCACCTAGGAGCGTGGTCTCCCTTTTCTTTGAATTTCAAACCTGAGAATGGACAAACAAACTTTTCTTTTTCTTTTGTTAGTCACAAAACAATCAAAAGAAGACTAAGATTATTCCGGTCACTTTTGAGTTCTCAATCTAATGATTGAAACTTGCGTGAACCTAAATCGATGTTGTACACACAAGCTTATTGATGAACAAGCAATTAGTGTACCATCAAAGAATAATCTATTCACTCTTTTATGTTTTAGTAGAATAAAAATAATACTTTCTATGAATTGAGAAGAAGAAGAAAATTGTATCAATGAACAACTTGGGGTGGCCGAATTCTATAAGTGGAAATATATAGGTGGCTGAAATTTGCTTCCTCTTGTCTTTAGGGTTGCCGAAATCCTTCTCTAAAATGGACTAGGGTTGTCGCAAATCACAAGCCAAAAAGGGTTTTTGTGTTGCACCCTAATTTCCATCACACTTTAGACTTCAAACCCTAATCCAACTCATAGATTTTTTTATTCTTTTATTGACTAAATAAAAAGACTTCCTATTTGATTAAATAAATAAAATTAATTATTTATTTTCTTATCAAACAAGTCTTTTACTTTTAGTATACTACTACCAATAGTATAACTTTAGGAAATATATTTCCTGATCAGAAAAAGATTTGTTTCTTAATTAAACAATTAATTAACAAATTAATTAATTCTTATTTAATTAAAACAATGAAACAAAATAATATATTAGGTTAATATTTACACCTTGCCGCCCCACTCATACAAATGGGCCATATATTATTTTCTTATTTCATTTAATCCATTGGACTTTAAATAAAAAGCCCACATGTGAACCAGACTCATTCTTACTAAAAGAAACAAGCCCACATGTCTTTCATTAATATATTAATATAATTGAGCAGCCCATTAAATAAATAATGTGCAAATTATATTCTTAATATATTAAATGCAATTCTAAATGAATGGACCCATAAATTGGTCCGGTAGAATATATCAAGTGATCCATGCAAGTCCGTGTGGATTGGGGATCTTAGCGGGCTATCTAAATTTAAGCTTCAATAGACATAACCTAATCACAATCAACAAATGATTCACTTAGGTCCGATCCATTAATTTTAACTCATTCCACTAAAGAGCTAAAATTGAACTCTTAAATAAAGATAGAATAAGAAGATGTTCCTCATTCATACCCTAGACAATCATGTTGGAGATAGTGTATCCTCGTGATTAATATCAGTAATCGCCAAGAGTTCATAGACCGCCTATAACTCTCCAAGTTACCATATTTACCCATATGACCACGTTTTGAACTTGGATATTTTGACTTGTCCAGAAGCCATGTTTTCAATAGACACTATCGAAAATTCAACGTTGAGATTTAATATCCAATTACCTCAAAACATCCATATGATGATATTATACTCTTATTTAATAAATGGAGCCACAATGTCCATATCTATAAATGAAGTCCTCTATCGATTAACAAATGAATATCACCAAACTATCGAGGATAGACTATGCTATATAATCGTACTCATTGATAACTCAAATGATATCACTTGCAACCATAAGTCCATCATTTATCTTAGGATTAAGATAGACTCTCCGATTGTCCTGATAATGAAAAGACTATTATCTATTGACGGTTCTAGATAAAGCTTTTCATTGTGATCTAGTTCAATGCACCCAGTACACTAGATTCTTTTACTCGAAGACACTCCGATGATTTTAGACTCATCATATCTCATTTGTGTAGGGAAAAATACCGTAGTGCACGCAGCGGAAGCGAGACTAAAAATAGATTTAGTGACTTTTAAAATTTTTCCCTTTTATGAACCTTAAACCCTTTAATAAATTAAACATATATAATATCTAACAAAAGAATAATACCTTTTGTCGCGTGATCCGATTGACTTACGTCGATGGTAATCCGTAAGATCTTCAATCCTAGCACGAACGTGGATCACCTATGAGCGTGGTCTCCATTTTCTTTGAATTGCAAACCTGTGAATGGACAAACAAACTTTTCTTTTCTTTGTTAGTCACAAAAACAATCAAAAGAATACTAAGATTATTCCAGTCACTTTTGAGTTCTCAATCTAATGATCGAAACTCGCGTGAACCTAGATCGATGTTGTACACACAAGCTTATTGATGAATAAGCAAATAGTATACCATCAAAGAATAATCTAACACTCTTTTATGTTTTAGTAGAATAAAATAATCTCTCTATGAATTGAGAAGAAGAAGAAAATAGAATCTAGCACTCAAGCATTAGGTTGGCCGAAATCTACAAGAGTGAATATTTAGGTTGCCAAATTTTCTTTTCTTCTTTCTCTTTAGGGTGGCCGAAAATCCTAACCTAAAAGGGACTAGGGTTGCCGCAATACTCAAGCCAAAAGGAGTTTGTATTGCACCCTAATTCCTATTTAGTTTAAGACTTCAAACCCTAATTTAATTCATAAATCTTTTATTCTTTTTATTTGACTAAAAAAGACTTCTTATTTGATTAAATAAATAAAATTAATTATTTATTTTCTTTTCAAACAAGTCTTTTACTTTTAGTAAACTACTACCAATAATATTACTCCAGGAAATATATTTCCTATTCAGAAAAGATTTGTTTCTTAATTAAACAATTAATTAATAAATTAATTAAATCTTATTTAATTAAAACAATGAAACAAAATAATATATTAGGTTAAAAACCTTCTTGCCGCCCCACTTAAACAAATGGGCTATATATTATTTTCTTATTTCATTTAATCCATTGGACTTTAAATAAAAAGCCCACATGTGAACCAGACCCATTCTTACTAAAAGAAACAAGCCCACATGTCATTTATTAATATATTAATATAATTGAGCAGCCCATTACATAAATAATGTGCATATTATATTCTTAATATATTAAATGCAATTCTAGATGGACCCTTAAATTGGTCTGGTAGAATATATCAAGTGATCCATGCAAGTCCGTGTGGATTGGGGATCTTGGCGGGCCATCTAAATTTAAGCTTCAATAGACATAACCTAATCACAATCAACAAATGATTCACTTAGGTCCGATCCATTAATTTTAACTCATTCCACTAAAGAGCTAAAACTGAACTCTTAAATAAAGATAGAAAAGGAAGATGCTCCTCATTCATACCCTAGACAATCATATTGGAGAAAGTGTATCCTCGTGATTAATATCAGTAATCGCCAAAAGTTCATAGACCGCCTATAACTCTCCAAGTTACCATATTTACTCATATGACCACGTTTTGAACTTGGATATTTTGACTTGTCCAGAAGCCATGTTTTCAATAGACACTATCGAAAACTCAACGTTGAGATTTAATATCCAATTACCTCAAAACATCCATATGATGATATTATACTCTCATTTAATAAATGGAGCCACAATGTCCATATCTATAAATGAAGTCCTCTATCAATTAACAAATGAATATCACCAAACTATCGAGGATAGACTATACGATATAATCGTACTCATTGATAACTCAAATGATATCACTTGCAACCATAAGTCCATCATTTATCTTAGGATTAAGATAGACTCTCCGATTGTCCTGATAATGAAAAGACTATTATCTATTGACGGTTCTAGATAAAGCTTTTCATTGTGACCCAGTTCAATGCACCCAGTGCACTAGATCCTTTTGCTCGAAGACACTCCGATGATTTTAGACTCATCATATCTCATTTGATCCCACTCAAATGCTAGCAAAAGAATTCTATAACTTTAACAAGATAAAGGTGCCCAACCTTTAACTTAAGTTGTGAACATTATTCAAGACTAACTAAATAATTGTGTCTACCACATATATATCCAGATGTACGAACAATTCTTCTTTTCTCATAGTCTTTAGACTTATGATTATTTACTTTGACAATTATAATATTAAACTATAAATGCTATACGATTTGTTAAACCAGAAATCACTTTATTAATATGAAAAAGATTGTTAATTACAATATTACACTCTTGCTATTGAGCATAATCCTAACAATCTCCCCACTTGCGCTATAGCAAATGTGTCATATCTCTCATGTCCATGTTCTCTAGATGCCCATCGAAACTCTTCTGATGTAGAGCCTTTGTGAAGGGATCCGCTAGATTTTCTGCTGACGCGATTTTGGTAATCGTCACATCACCTCTTTGAACAATCTCCCTTAAAAGATGATACTTTTTTTCAATGTGTTTACCTCTCTTGTGACTTCTTGGTTCTTTCGAATTAGCCACTGCTCCACTGTTGTCACAGTAGATAGTGATCTGCTTATTCGCACTAGGAACCACTTCCAAGCCAATCAAGAATTGGCGGAGCCAAACAGCCTCTTTGGCAGCCTCGCATGCAGCAACATACTCAGCTTCCATGGTGGAATCAGCAATACAAGATTGCTTGATACTCCTCCATATAACTGCTCCTCCTCCAATAGTAAACACAGCCCCTGATGTGGATTTTCTGGAGTCAGAATATGATTGGAAATCAGAATCTGTATACCCAACGGGGACCAAATCCCCTCCAGAGTATACAAGCATATTATCTCTCGTTCTCTTGAGATACTTGAAAATATGGTTGACTGCCGTCCAGTGATCAGGACCAGGTTTCGATTGAAACCTGCTAACTATGCCAACAGCAAAACAAATATCTGGTCTAGCACAGAGCATTGCATACATGAGACTTCCAACTGCCGAGGCATATGGAACTCTACTCATGAATTGCTCTTCATGCTCATTTTTAGGAACTTGTTCCTTAGAAAGCTTGATTCCATGTCTGAAAGGTAACATACCTTTCTTTGAAATTTTGCATGGAAAACCTAGACAAGATCTTGTCTATGTATGAAGCTTGGGATAATGCAATCGTTCTATTCTTTCTATCCCTTATTACTTGGATACCTAAAATAAAATTTGCTTCTCCTAAGTCCTTCATATCAAATTGTTTTGCTAACCATTCTTTTACTGATGTCAATACACCTACATCGTTTCCAATGAGTAGTATATCATCAACATAAAGAATCAGGAAAACCAACTTGTCGCCCTTAATCCTTTTGTATACACAAGGTTCGTCAGGATTCTGAATAAATCCAAAACCTTTGACAGCTTGATCGAACCTTATGTTCCAGGATCTGGATGCTTGCTTTAATCCATATATGGATTTCTGCAACTTGCATACCTTTTCCATTTGGCCCTTTTCAATGAATCCTTCTGGTTGCATCATGTAGATGCTTTCGTCAAGACTTCCATTAAGGAAAGCTGTCTTGACGTCCATTTGCCAAATCTCTAGATCTAAAGATGCTGCAATGGATAAGAGTATCTTAATGGATTTAAGCATGGCCACAGGAGAGAAGGTTTCCTCGTAATCGATACCTTCTTTCTGTGTATACCTTTTAGCTACCAATCTAGCTTTAAAGGTTTCCACCTTTCCATCCATACCTCTTTTCCTCTTGTATACCCACTTGCACCCAATGGGTTTTATCCCTTTAGGCAAGTCTACAAGGGACCAGACTTTGTTATCGAACATAGATTCAATCTCGGATTGCATTGCCTTTTGCCAATGGCGACTATCAACAACCACCATAGCTTCCTTGTACGTATAGGGATCATCGTCGTCCGGGAGATTCTCCACTGATTCTCCCAGACCGATGTATCTTTCGGGTTGTGTTCTAACCCTCCCACTACGACGAGGAATGGTAGGTTGTTGATCTTGTGTTGGATCGGAACTTACAATTGGGTTAGGTTGTGTAACCTCTCGTGGAATTGTATCTCCTGACATCTCATTCAGGACAATTCTACTTCTAGGCACAAAATCATTCATATAGTCCTTTTCCAGAAATTTAGCATTTGTCGAAACAAATACTTTAAGATCTGAAGGACTATAGAAATAATATCCTTTAGTTTCTTTTGGATACCCTACAAATATACATGTTTCTGAACGGGACTCCATCTTATCTGTCTTTCCTTTTAACACATGCGCAGGACAACCAAATATCCTTAAGTGTTGTAAACTAGGCTTGCGCCCAGTCCACAACTCATGCGGTGTTTTGGGAACAGACTTAGATGGTACATCGTTTAGAATGTATATAGCAATTTGTAAAGCATATCCCCAAAAAGAAATAGGAAGTGTTGAATAACTCAACATAGACCTAACCATATCCAAAAGAGTTCTATTTCTCCTTTCTGCAACCCCATTCTGTTGAGGTGTACCTGGTGCAGAAAACTGAGAAACTATCCCATTATCAATAAGATATTGCTGAAACTCACCAGATAGATATTCTCCACCACGATCAGATCTCAAGATTTTTATGTGTTTCTCAAGCTGATTTTCCACTTCAGCTTTGAATGCTTTGAACATGTCAAAAGCATCCGACTTATGTCGCATGAGATACACATAACCAAATCTCGAGTAATCATCTGTGAAGGTGATGAAGTACTCATATCCACCTCTAGCTTGAATGCTCATAGGTCCACATACATTAGTGTGTATCAATCCTAAACATTCAGTGGCTCTTGCACCTTTGGCAGAGAACGTCCTTTTGGTCATTTTACTTTCCAAACAAGATTCACAAGTTGGTAGATCATCAACCTTTAAGTCACTCAAAGGTCTGTCACATACCAATCTTTTAATCCTATTAAGGTTAATATGACCTAAACGTAAATGCCAAAGGTAGGTTTCATCTGTTGATAATTTTACTCTTTTGTGATTAGGTTCCGTTATTTCTGTGTCTAACGAGTGAGAGATATTTCTATGCAAAAAGTATAGACCGTTTTCCAATGTACCTTGGCAAATAATTTTGTCATTCTTACTAGTAATAAAAACTTTATTAAAAGTAACTGAATATCCAAATTTATTTAAACAAGAAACTGAAATTAAATTCCTCTTGAATTGAGGTACATAATAAACGTCTATTAAATCTAAATGCCTTCTAAAATCCAAATAAACTCTAATATCTCACACTGCACTTGCAGACACTAACGTTCCGTTGCCCAAGTGCAAATTGATTTCATTCTTACTCAGCCTTCTCCTTTCTTGGAACCCCTGCAAGGAATAACAAACATGATTAGTGGCTCCTGAGTCTATGATCCAAGAATTTGTAGAATCAGCCAAAAAACATGTTTCAAGATAATTCACATTATCTTCTTCCTTCTTATTCTGGGACTTTGGGCAATTTCTCTTCCAATGTCCCTTTTCACCACAAGGAGATTAATTTACAGGGGTTCTACTGTGTATATTATATATATATATATATATATATATATATAGTATTTATAAGAGGAAATTGCAGGAAATGATCAAAAAAATTATTGACTTATTGTTTTTAGCCAAAAGTTTATTTTTTATTATTCTTGTTATCTTTGTGCTTGAATTGCCAAAATTACCCTGAATTTTGTTTTACTTGCACCAAAATTTGCCTCCCAAAATTTGCCTCTCTCTTCACCTAATACAAACAAAAAGTATGTGTTCCACATCTTTCAAAATCAGATATTCTCTCTCTCTCTCTCTCTCTCTCTCTCTCTCTCTCTTTCTGTCTCTCTCTCTCTCTCACACACACACACACACACACACACAACCTGATAACAAATTTCAAGTTGAACCCAAAAACCCATTTCGCCGATCTCCATTTCGTCGACCTCCAACTTATTTTGTCCACCCCCATTTTGTCTCTTCCACACCATTTCGGTTCTTCCACCGAAACTGAAACCCATTTCGTCAACGGCGAACCGAAACCCAGCAACAGTACAAACAAACATTCTTCAACCCAGATCTTGTTCATTTGTCATATCTCTCTCGGTCTATGATGACATAGATCTGAAACCCAGCAACATTTTGTGGTCTCTTCTATCTTTTGAAGTAGATTCAAAGCCGAACGACCTTCTAGAAGGTATGTATCCCTTTCCAAGTTGTTTTTTTTTTCACAATTATCATTATGTTTGATATGAAGATTAAGAGAGTGGTTTCGATTTTTAGTGAAACCCAGATTTTTTTCTTTTTCGTATCGAAGTTACATGCCAGTTTGTTTTAAAATTACATGCATGTTGTTGTAGACTTTACATACTAGTTTATTTAAAACTTACATGTGATTTGGTAATTGTAAAGTTCTCATTTGTTGATTGGCTCATTTCGTGGTCAAACCACTTGTTGGGGATTCTTTGTAAGGGTAGCTTAGGTGTTGTTGTTATTGCTCAAGCCCTTTGAAGACCTCATTGTTGATAAGCACCGAAGGTAAAATTCTATGTGCTTACTTGTCTTGAAGAGATAGTTGCACACTCACAACTCATGCATATGTTTATTCCATGTATGTTGTGTTTCTTATTGTTGTGCATTAATGTTCATTAACATCTCTTCTTGCTTGTTATTTTGATTGCATCTTGTGATTATATGTCATAGCATTTTAGGCTTTTAGGATGCATCTTAATTTACCTTTTTACCCCTTGCATGCTTTCTTGTGGGGTTCAAATGAGTGGGCTGTGCGCTGGTCGTCAAGCGCCAGACCAGCGCAGATCGCCCAGTGGTCTGTCACTGGTCGTGCGCTGGTCCACCAGCGCAAGCCCACCAACGCAGATCACCCAGTGGTCTGTCGCTGGTCGTGCGCTGGTCCTCACCAGCGCAAGCCCACCAGCGCAAATCGCCCAGTGGTGTGCCGCTGGTCGTGCGCCTGTCTGAGCGCTGGTCGTCAAGCGCCTGTGCAAATTTGTGCTTGTACGTTGGTCGTGCGCCTGTTGTCCAGCGCAGGCTCACCAGCGCACAGAGCAATTTCTGGCACGTTTTTCAAAATGACCTCACTTCACTTATGGCCCCTATATATATGCCACTTTGACTTTAGGTCAATTAAGAGAGTTCATTTTCAAGCTTCATACTTAGGATATTTTTCAAGACAAGAAAAATACATAAAGAACTCATTTTTATTTACTCAAACACTTTTTCATGATCATCAATCATCATCTAGCATCATCTTTGATCATCTAGATGTCATCTAGCATGGATTCTTCATCATACTTTGCTTGGTAAGCTTTTCACTAATATCTTACATATTTTGTGTTCCTCTTAACAAGAAATCTCAATTAATTACTTGTATGTTATTTTATATACTTTGAATACAAGTTTGAGATTAGTGTGATGTATGTTTGAGAAGTTGTATTGTGATAGCTAATTAGGTTTTGTGCTTAATCTTGATTAGCTAAACTAATTGACATGTCATTTAGTTTGTAATATCTAGGATTGCTTTAATTGCAAATTCATCATCTTAGATAAGCATATAGGGTCTCCCTTGCTCTATGTTGCATTTGGATATTCATATATTCACTTAGGGTTGTTATTCTCTTCTAGAGAAAGTAAGTCTTGTGTGTAGCATCCGAGATTAGGTTGCTTAGATCGCAAGCAAATTGGACTAGGTTCACTCATACCGGGATTAGGTAGGTGTGTGATTACTTCCGGGATTAGGTTGTAATTGTTTACACATTTAGTGGATTCGAGGTTCGAGTGTGGCTTACTTACTAGCCCGTGGTTTTTCCTGTGAGGGTTTCCACGTAAAAATCAAGTCTTATTTAATTTTCGCATTTTATACTTGATTTATTGCTTTATCTATTTAGGGGTAAATTCATAATTTTGACTTAATACGAAAAATTGGGTAATAAGCTTAAAATCTATTCACACCCCCCCCCCCCCCCCCCCCTCCCCCCCCTCCTAGATAATTTTATACACACCGTGCTATATTTAGTTTCAATTGGTATCAGAGCGGGTTCCTAGACATACATAGGTGATCCTTGCTTATTTTGGTGTGTTGTGCATTTTGTGTGATTTTGATCATTCATACATTTGCATTCATTTCATTTATTCATAAACACTATGAGTGGAAATGGTGGAAATGGTGGTGGCAACGAAGGTGCTTCTAGCACAAGGCTTCCACTTCTTACCGGATTGAACTATTCCCAATGGAAAGGGAAGATGGAATCCTACATATGCCAAATTCATGACCGTGCATGGATGGTGGTGGAAGACGGATATGATCTACCCATGATGACTCCCGGTGGTGGAGGAGAAGAAGTTTTAAAGCCTAAGGCGCAATGGAGCGTGCAAGAGTTTGAGGCTTCAAAGTGGAATAGGAAGGCTATGCATGCCATCATGTGTGCAATGGATGAGAATCAGTACAAGCTTATTCAGAACACTCAGATTGTAAAAGTGGCATAGGACATCCTTCAAGTTGCACATGAGGGAACCGAGGTGGTGAAGGAGTCCAAGCTTCAAGTCCTCCAAACTCAATTTGAGCTACTTAGGATGGGAGAGGATGAATGCTTCAATGACTTCAAAATCAAATTGATGGACATTATAAATCACAGCCATTAACTCAGAGACCCGTATTCGGATAGGAGAGTCAAGCAAAAAATTATGAGATCTCTCCCCGATAGGTTTGAATCAAAGGTGACGGCCATAGAAGAAAATAGTGGCTACATGGATATGAAGCCAAGTGAGGTGATTGGACGTCTCCTTGCATATGAGTCTAGGAAGGCTCCTAGCACCACTACTCCTCCTAAGAAGTCTAAAGGAATAGCTTTGAAAGCATCTAAGAATGCAAAGGAGCCAAAGCATGAATCGGATGAAGACCTTGCCTTATTCGTGAAAAGATTTAATAAGGTTATGGGGTTCAAGAAGAAGAAGGGATTTGGGTCAAGAGGACAAGACTTGAAGAAGAAAGGTTCCTTCAAGAAGTTTGAGCCTAGACAAGAGAGGACCGAAAGGAAAGGGGTCCGTTGTGGGATTGGTCACTTTGCCCCCGAATGTGCTAATCACAATGAAAAGAAGAAGGGCAAAGTGATGGCCGCCACTTGGAGTGGGAGTAGTAATGACTCCAATGAGGAAGATGAGTCTTCAAGTGAAGAAGAGCTCATGGCTAACTTCCTAGCTTTTGCCTCATCTCACAAGAGCAAAAGTGCTAGTGAAAAAGAGGAGATGAGTCAAGAGGAAATTGACTCTAGTGATGTAGAAAGTGACTCCTCTTCTATTTCCATAAAGAAATTTGTGGAGCAAAAGGTGCTTGCTAAATACCATGCTGAATTCAATGATTTAGCATTTAAAAGCACAAGAAAGATTGAGAGGTTGAGAGAAGAGAACCTTGAACTTTCGGCTCACAATGACCACTTAAGTGAACAAGTGGAAAGATTGAAGAGAAGAGAGGATAAGTTAATTGAGGAGTTAGACTTATCCAAGAGAAGTGAAGAAGGCTTGAAGAGGGAACTTGTAGAAGTTAAAGGGTCCTTGGCTAGGATAGATTCTAGCACCAAGAAGCTTGATCATTTACTTGGTGTTGTAAAGAGTCCAAGTGACAAGAGAGGTCTTGGGTATGAAGATGGCAAGAAAATCTCAACCTCTAACAAGACCGTGTTTGTCAAGAGCTTGAAGAACGAAGAAACTTCAATTGTGCAAATTCCTAGGAAGAAGTTAGAAGTAGGACAATGTTCTAATGCACAAGTGAAGATGGGGCCAAGAAGGCAATCTCAAGCTCAACCCCCTAGGGTCCCTCAAGCCAACATTCCTCCACAATTGGCTCACAAAGGAAAGAGACCAATCATGCAACCTCAAGCTTGGAAGCAACCTAGACCGGTTCAACAACGAAGATGGATTGAACCCACTTATCCACAAAGACATGGACGAGCTCCCATACGTGCACCAAGACAAGGTATGATTCCTTTTTTCATCCCTATTTGTCACTTTTGTGGTTGTGATGGTCATATTAGACCAAATTGCTTTCAATATATTAAAATGTGTAGAACACAAAGCATGATTGAAAAGAGAAAGAATAGAGCCAAGATGCATGTTTCTAGGAATGATAATATTGATTTGCATGATCCTAGGAATAGTAGAGCACATGTACCAAAGACCACTAAGAAAGCTAAAATTGTTGCTAAGTGGATTAGAAAGAATGAAAATGTTTGCCATGTTGCACAAATAGCCTTGAAGGCAAATTCTTCTAATTTTTGGTATTTGGATAGTGGGTGCTCTAGGCACATGACGGGAAACAAGAGTTTCTTCGAGACTCTTGTTATGGAGGAAGGTGGAAATGTCACTTTTGGTGATGGATCCAAAAGAAATGCTTGTAGGGAAAGGAACCATTTCCGTTCCCGGATTACCCTCTTTATCCAATGCTTTATTTGTTGATGTCTTTAAAGCCAATTTAATAAGCATTTCACATCTTAGTGATAAGGATATTCCGTCTTGTTTTCTAAAGATTATTGCTCTATCCTAAAACCCGATGGACAAACCTTGTTGAAGGGCATGAGATCTAGCGACAATTGTTATTGTCTTGAAGCTAGTATTGTATCTAATCATGTGTCCATAGATGAGCAAATTGAGTTGTGGCATGAAAGACTTGGCCACATGAACTTTAGGGATCTACGGAACCTTGGAAAGTTCAATTGTGTGCGTGGCCTCCCTAAGCTTGGGAAGAAAGCCAATGGTGTTTGTGGACCTTGCCAACAAGGAAAGCAAACTAAAAGCATGCACAAAAAGGGTAAGTATCTCACCACCAAGGAGCCTCTTGAGCTTCTCCACATGGACCTCATGGGTCCCATGCAAACCGAAAGTTTGGGTGGAAAGAGATACATTTTTGTTTGTGTTGATGATTTCTCTAGATTTACATGGACATATTTTCTTAGAGAAATATCCGAAACTTTTGATAAGTTTAAAATGCGTTGTACTAAATTACAAAATGAAATGAATTCTAACATTAGAAGCATTAAACGGATTAGAAGTGACCATGGGAGGGAATTTGAGAATGCTACTTTTGAAACCTTTTGTAATGGTTTAGGCATCTCCCATGAGTTTTCGGCTCCTAGGACACCTCAACAAAATGGTGTTGTTGAGAGGAAAAATAGGGTCCTTCAAGAGATGGCCCGTGTGATGTTGCTTAGCAACAATGTCCCTAGGAACCTATAGGCCGAAGCCATCAATACGGCTTGCTATATAGGAAATAGAGTTTTCCTAAGGCCCGGTACTAGAAACACCTCCTATGAGTTATGGAAAGGCAAGAGGCCAAATGTTAGCTACTTTCACACTTTTGGAAGCAAATGCTACATTTTGAATGACCGTGATCAACTTGGCAAATTCGATGCTAAGAGTGATGAGGGTATTTTTATTGGCTATGCCTTGAATAATAGAGCCTATAGAGTTTTCAATTTAAAGACTCTAAATGTTATGGAATCATCCAATGTCGTTTTTGATGATACTAGGCTCAAGTCAAATGATCATGAGGAGGAGGCTATTTTTAGTGATGTTTCTCCTTTGGAGGAGGTTGTGGTGTCTCCTAATGTTGGGACATCTAATGTCAACAATGATGACACACAACCTATTGATAGAGTTCCTCACTTGGACTCTAAAGAACCCGCTCCATGGGTTAGGAAACTCCATGATAAAGAAAATATCATTGGAGAGGTTAATGAGGGTGTTAGGACTAGACGTCAACTTGCTAATCTTATTAGCTATACTTGCTACACCTCTCAAATTGAACCCAAAAAGGTTGAAGAAGCCTTAAATGATGAATTTTGGGTTCTTGCCATGCAAGAAAAGCTAAACCAATTCGAAAGGAATAAGGTTTGAACTCTAGTTCCTAGGCCTAAGACCACTAATGTCATAGGCACCAAATGGATATTTAGGAACAAATCCGATGAGGATGGCAACATAGTGCGGAACAAGGCTAGACTTGTAGCACAAGGGTACTCTCAAATTGAGGGTATCGACTTTGAGGAGACATTTGCTCCCGTTGCCCGTTTAGAGTCTATTAGGCTTCTCTTATCCATTTCTTGTGTGCACAAGTTTAAATTGCACCAAATAGATGTCAAGAGTGCCTTCCTTAATGGCTTCTTGCAAGAGGAAGTGTTTGTTGAACAACCCAAGGGGTTTGTGGATGCTCACCACCCTAACCATGTCTATCGCCTCAAGAAGGCTCTATATGGGTTGAAACAAGCACCGAGGGCTTGGTATGAGCGCCTCACTCAATTTCTTGTTGACAATGACTACACACGTGGTAGTGTTGACAAGACACTATTCATCAAAAGAAACAATGATGAGCTTTTCATAGCTCAAATATATGTTGATGATATAGTGTTTGGCTCCACCAACAACACCAAGGTCCAACAATTTGTTGATGTTATGTCTCATGAATTTGAGATGAGTCTTGTTGGTGAGCTTAGTTACTTCCTAGGTTTGCAAATTAGGCAACTAGATGATGGGATTTTCATAACCCAAGCCAAATATGCCAAAAACCTAGTGAAGAAGTTTGGTCTTGAAAAAGCCAAACATTGTGACACTCCTATGAGCACCACTTTGAAGCTAAGCAAAGATGCTAGCGGTAAAAGTGTGGACCAAACCTTATATCGTGGCATGATAGGGAGCTTGCTCTATTTGACCGCAAGTAGGCCCGATATATCATTTAGTGTAGGAGTTTGTGCTAGGTACCAATCTGATCCCAAGGAGTCCCATCTCTCTTCGGTTAAGAGAGTCATTCGCTTTGTGAATGGGACTTCTAATTATGGGATTTGGTACTCATTTGACACTAATCCTAGTCTTGTAGGATATAGTGATGCGGATTGGGCAGGAAATTGTGATGATAGGAAGAGCACATCAGGCGGTTGCTTCTTTCTAGGCAACAACTTGGTGTCTTGGTTTTGCAAGAAGCAAAACTCGATTTCCTTGTCCACGGCCGAGGCCGAATACATAGCCGCGGGGAGTGGATGCACTCAACTCCTATGGATGAAGCAAATGCTAGTAGACTACGGATTCAACCAAGGTACTCTCACTCTCTTTTGTGATAACATGAGTGCTATTAATATTTCCAAGAATCCGGTCCAACATTCTAGAACTAAGCATATTGACATCCGCCATCACTTCATTAGAGAGCTTGTTGAAAATAAATGCATAGTACTTGAACATGTAGGTACTAATGATCAACTTGCGGACCTATTCACTAAACCCTTAGATGCTACTCGATTTAAAACTCTTAGTAGATCTATTGGGATATGTCTTGTGGAGTGGTGTGTTTTATGATTGACCTCATATATGGAACTCAAGCAAAGAGAGCTATTTTGCATTCTTGTCACTTGCAAAAAATTTGAAATAACTTATGCCTCTTCTTTTGATTGCTTGAGTAAGCTTGGTTATACATATGTATATATGTTTTCTATTCTATAAGTGTGAACCTTGCTTGTTTACAATCCATGTCATAGTTAAGTTCAAACATGCATTTTTGGACTAGAAGATTTACATAGGAAGTATGATGTGAATGACCTATAATTATCTCCATGACATGATGATTCTTAAATAACATGCTAATGATAAATAAAAAGCATGAAATTCTTATAACATGCTCACATGAAAAGCATGAATTGATGATTGCATATTCTTAAAATGCAAAACTTGTGTGAAAGATTATGAGACTCAAAATGAATAAAGGATCTTGTATCCATTCAAAGGAAATTATTTTCCAAATGTCTCTCTTTCTTTATTGGTTGAACACGGCTACTATCATACGGATATCTTATCCGGAAAAATCAAATAGGGTGCAAAGTCACTCATGCCATGTTTCGCTTATAAAGTTGGATATAGTTACTCTTAAATTGAAATCAATAATCTCTATATCCTTGCTTTTCCCATGACATTGGTGAAATTGGTTTGAATTCTTATTAGAAACCTTTGTCATTTGCTTTGCCAAATACCATTGTATTTTGGACTTGAATGCTATATGTCTTGTATGCAAAGCATGTTTGATTCACACATTTTCCTCAAATAAATCTCCTTGTTTCTCTTCAATTAATTGAGATGCATAAAGTGACTTATATGTATATGCAAATATCTTGCATGCTTCTATCTCTCGTTGCTATGAGTGACCCGGTTGGGGACTACTCCTTTGCCTATATCATGACAAAAAAGGGGAGTAGGATATGGTAAGGGGGAATTGCAAAATATAGAAGCAATTGTGCATATTGGGGAGAATATACATTGAAGGGGAGTAACCCGTTGAGGGGGAGCATTGCATTCACAAACATTTCATAATGTTGTGCCTAATCTTTTAAAATGCAAATGCTTGGTATTGTTTTCACATGATTAATCTCATTCTTTACTTGTATTGGAAATGTTAGAAACTCTTTTCAGGGATTGATTATTCTACAAGAGGATTGAAGACTTCAAGTTGCATTTTCTTATCTCTTTGTAATGTAGAATATCATTGTAGTCCCGTAGTTCCTATTTCTTTGTGAGGAATCAATGTGAGTGGTGGTTTTGTCACGAAATAGCCAAAGGGGGAGATTGTAAGGTTCCCATTTGTTGGTTGGCTCATTTCGTGGTCAAACCACTTATTGGGGATTCTTTGTAAGGGTAGCTTAGGTGTTGTTGTTATTGCTCAAGCCCTTTGAAGACCTCATTGTTGATAAGCACCGAAGGTAAAATTCTATGTGCTTACTTGTCTTGAAGAGATAGTTGCACACTCACAACTCATGCATATGTTTATTCCATGTATGTTGTGTTTCTTATTGTTGTGCATTAATGTTCATTAACATCTCTTCTTGCTTGTTATTTTGATTGCATCTTGTGATTATATGTCATAGCATTTTAGGCTTTTAGGATGCATCTTAATTTACCTTTTTACCCCTTGCATGCTTTCTTGTGGGGTTCAAAGGAGTGGGCTGTGCGCTGGTCGTCAAGCGCCAGACCAGCGCAGATCGCCCAGTGGTTTGTCGCTGGTCGTGCGCTAGTCCACCAGCGCAAGCCCACCAGCGCAGATCACCCAGTGGTCTGTCGCTGGTCATGCGCTGGTCCTCACCAGCGTAAGCCCACCAGCGTAAATCGCCCAGTGGTGTGCCGCTGGTCGTGCGCCTGTCTGAGCGCTGGTCGTCAAGCGCCTGTGTAAATTTGTGCTTGTACGCTGGTCGTGCGCCTGTCGTCCAGCGCAGGCTCACCAGCGCACAGAGCAATTTCTGGCACGTTTTTCAAAACGACCTCACTTCACTTATGGCTACTATATATATGCCACTTTGACTTTAGGTCAATTAAGAGAGTTCATATTCAAACTTCATACTTAGGATATTTTTCAAGACAAGAAAAATACACAAAGAACTCATTTTTATTTACTCAAACACTTTTTCATGATCATCAATCATCATCTAGCATCATCTTTGATCATCTAGATGTCATCTAGCATGGATTCTTCATCATACTTTGCTTGATAAGCTTTTCACTAATATCTTACATATTTTGTGTTTCTCTTAACAAGAAATCTCAATTAATTACTTGTATGTTATTTTATATACTTTGAATACAAGTTTGAGATTAGTGTGATATATGTTTGAGAAGTTGTATTGTGATAGCTAATTAGGTTTTGTGCTTAATCTTGATTAGCTAAACTAATTGACATGTCATTTAGTTTGTAATATCTAGGATTGCTTTAATTGCAAATTCATCATCTTAGATAAGCATATAGGGTCTCCCTTGCTCTATGTTGCATTTGGATATTCATATATTCACTTAGGGTTGTTATTCTCTTCTAGAGAAAGTAAGTCTTGTGTGTAGCATCCGGGATTAGGTTGCTTAGATCGCAAGCAAATTGGACTAGGTTCACTCATACCGGGATTAGGTAGGTGTGTGATTACTTCCGGGATTAGGTTGTAATTGTTTACACATTTAGTGGATTCGAGGTTCGAGTGTGGCTTACTTACTAGCCCGTGGTTTTTCCCGTGAGGGTTTCCACGTAAAAATCAAGTCTTATTTAATTTCCGCATTTTATACTTGATTTATTGCTTTATCTATTTAGGGGTAAATTCGTAATTTTGACTTAATACGAAAAATTGAGTAATAAGCTTAAAATCTATTCACCCCCCCCCCCCCCCCCCCCCCCCCCCCCCCCCCCTCTAGATAGTTTTATACACACCGTACTATATTTAGTTTTAGTAATTTTGATTTACAGTGAAATCAATCTCCTGTTGTTTTTTTTACAATTATCATTATGTTTGATATGAAAATTAAGAGAGTGGTTTCGATTTTTAGTGAAATCCAGGTTTTTTTATTTTCTATACCGAAGTTACATGCCAGTTTGTTTTAATGTCACATGCCAGTTTGTTTTAAAGTTACATGCATGTTGTTGTAACATGCTAGTTTATTTCTAACTTACATGTGATTTGGTAATTTTGATTTATAGTGAAATCAATCTCTTGTCATTTTTTGTACCCATGTTACATGCTAATTTGTTTTACAGTTACATGCATGTTATTGTAGACTTTACATGCTAATTTATTTCTAACTTACATGTCATTTGGTAATTTCGATTTAGAGTGAAACCCATCTCCTGTAATTTTTGTACCTAGGTTAGAAGAATGTTATTGTAGACTTTACATGCTAGTTTATTTCTAAGTTACATGTCCTTTGGTTATTTTTGAAGTTACATGCCATCAGTTTTTCTTTTGTTACATGTCAGTTCATTTTAAAGTTACATGCTGGTTAGTTAACACTTTACATGTCAGTTCATTTTAAAGTTATATTCTGGTTAGTTAAAATTTTACATGTCAATTCCTAGTCATTTTAAATTTCATGTCAAATACTTGACATGTAGGAATATGGATGCAAAGAGATTGGTCATCTATCACAGTGGAAGTTAGGTGGGCAATTGTTATGAGGGTGGTTTGACAAAGTGGGTCCATGTTCCTAGAGGTTTGACTTATGATTCCTTGGTGAAGTTGGTACAAGATGTTGCCAAAGTTGATGCTGCTAGGTACACCATAGAATTATGCTCATTGGTCTGTACAAATAGTGGTGTTGCTCGACCGATAATTGAGAATGACAATGAGGTGTCTTGTATGATGGATGAAGATAAGTTGATACCGGAGGTTTATGTCACCATTTATCAGAAAGGACCAACAGATTGACTTGGAGATGATCCAGAAATGGTTTTATAAGCGCCGTACCAAGACTAAAAAAACTCGGACACAATTTACTCCTTAGGCCACCGAATTAATAAAAGAAAGGAATTATGATTCAGAAAAGTACACGGTTTGTCCAATTGATTCGGTTAACTTCAATGTGAAGGATGGAAATAAAGATGGTTTGGTTAATCTTTCTGAAAAGACTTGTAGTTGTATGAAATTTCAAGTTGATAAACTGCCATGTCACCACGCATTAGCCGCAATAAAGTTATTATCCTCTTGTTTCATTGTATCTTATCTTCCTACCAAATGTGATTCATTTAATTACTCATACGCTTTAATTTCGTAGGTTCACGAAGAAGCCTTTTGCATATTTTTGTGGGGATTGCTACAAAACTACTAGTTGGGTTGAAGCATATTCCGGGAACATCTTCCCTGTTGGCCATCCTAGTGAATGGACTATTCCTGAAGATGTGAGATCAAGGGTTGTTTATCCGCCTCCTTTTCGTGCACAAGCTGGAAGGCCAAAAAATAAGAGATTTAAATCCGCTGGGGAACATAGAAATGGAAAGACAAGAAATTGCACGATTTGTGGTAAATGCAGTCACAACCTAAATTTTTTTTGGAATGCTCAACCATGTCAGATTCCTATACCATCTGCAACATCGAAGTGACCACGTAGACCGTACAGGTGCAGGAAATGTGGAGAAGAATGCAACAATTCATAAAAATATCCATTGACACCGGAAGTTGGTGGTACAACTTAGTTATTAGCAATGATGTTTTAATTCTTAAATGTATTGGTGAAATACTATATTTCGTATTGTAGACTTTTTGAAGTTACATAACAGTATTGAATTCATGTATTTTTCAGATCAAATTCCAGTATTTTACATGTCAGTGTCTATTAACAAGTTACATGCCAGTTGATTTTTAAGTTACATGCCTGTTTATTTTTAAGTTACATGCTAGGACATACTTCTTTCCCTACTTGTAAGGTACTCAGTTAAAAGATGAAATTCCAGTATTGTTACATGCCAAGGTCTGTTAACAGGTTACATGCCAATTGGTTCTGAAGTTACATGCCAGTGTATTTTGAAATTACATGCCAGGCTATTCTTGTTTCCCTACTTGAAAGACACTCACTTAAAGGATCAAATTCCAGTATTGTTACATGCCAGGGTCTGTTAACAAGTTACATGCTAGTTGGTTCTAAAGTTTCATGTCAGCCTATTCTTGTTTCCCTACTTGAAAGACATTCACTTAAAAGATCAAATTCCAGTATTGTTACATGCCAATGTCTGTTAACAAATTACATGCCAGTTGATTTTTAAGTGTAAGTTACATTCTAGTATAATTTGAAGTTATGTGCCAGTATGTTATTAATGATGCTTCTATTTGAAAGACTCAGTTGAAAACTAAACATTCTAGTAGTTTTACTTGCCAACACTTGTTAACAAGTTACATGCCAGTTGGTTCTGAAGTTACATGCCAATAGACTAAACTTAAAAAAGTACAGAACCTCATACATTCTAGTTGTTTGTTGTAATCATTCCATGTACATGACAGTTTATAAACTTCAAAAACAAAGATGAAGCATCAATAAAGTTATCATTCTGCCGGTACACTATTTACAAAAATTCCTAAGGCCATCTTCTCCCTAAGCTTGGGGACGTTTTTGGTTCCTCATCCCCAAAAACAACTATGATGCATCAACATATCTGCGTATCGACATATGAAGACACCACAACTATCATTGTCTAATTGTGCTGGTAACTTCTTTAGAATAGATTGTTGAACAACAAACACCTTCCTATTGGGTGGTATACCTTTCTGTTGAAAATATCCGGAACATTGTAAAATGGTTGGAATGAAATGTAAAAGTGGGGCGATTTGCTTCCGACGTATGGCAGTCTTCGTTTTCTTGTATAATGGATCATAAATGCAAACATTTTGTTTCAGCAAATCAACACGACATAATATCCAATGTCCATCTAGATTCCCAACCGCACATGGGATTAACAACTGTAAGAAATGAGTAGAAAACATTAGTAACGTTTAGTGTACTTGATTTTTCAAAATGAGTAATGTTTAGTGTACTTACATGTCAAACAGATGACCAACATATTCCCCACCCAGGCTTGTCACCGGAAGCATACAACATCCAATCGTTCGGACATTGATATGATAGTGCATCGAATTTACATGTCAACAGTGTATTCTCAAACGATTGGAATTTCTCCCATTCCTAACACAACTTTGCCTACAAATTATACTTATATTAGGAGCATATGTACAAGTTATGTCAATTGAATCTAACAATAAATTAATAATAAACTCCTTACAAAGAAGTCCGTACAAGTTATAACGCACGATGAGCTTCATTGGTGCATTTGCGGCCCGAAATCCTTGTCGAAGGTAGTGGCATGTCATCATGTATACATAACTTGTAGGGAAAAAAACGTTTGCACGCAGCAGAAGCGAGACTAAAAAAAAAAAGGTTTAGTATAGTTTAAAATTTTTCCATAATTTGAACCTTAACCCTCTAATTAATTAACATATAATACTAAAGATATCATACCTTTGTCACGTGATCCGATTGACATTGCGTTGATGGTAATCCGCAAGATCTTTCAATCCAATCACGAACATGAATCACCTAGGAGCATGGTCTCACTTCTCTTTGAATTGTGTACCTGAGGATGGATTAACAAAACTCTTTCTTTTTCGTTAGTCACAACAAGTTCCAAGAGACAACAAAGAATGTTCCAGTCACTTTTAAATTCACAATCTTTAGATCGAAACTCGCGTGAACCTTATTCGAAATTGTGCACAAAACCTTTTGATGTAAAAGTAACTAGTGCACTATCAAAATAAGAACAAACTTTTCTCTCTATTCCTCTTGGCCGAAAATCACACTAGTCTAAGAGTTGGATTCTATTTTTCTCTAACAAAAGAAAAAACTCTCAAGTCCAAGACATTAGGGTTTTTGTCCAGTTCTCTTTGCACTCAATATATATATATAGGTCGCATAATATACATATTTGCACCAAATTCAACTTTTGATTATATAATCTGTATAAATTGCACGACTTTAACATGCATATATAATATATAATCTAAATTGATTCAACTTACATGTATATCACCTGTATCTCTGCATGCTTTATAAATATATATATATATATATATATATTGCGGCCTACTTGCACAATATATATTATATATCTCTAGTGCTGTTTACTGGCACCATATATTATATATGTCACCGCATGCTTTATAATATATATCTATATATATTCCGACTAATTGCCATATATATTTCATATATATCTATACATTGAGGCCAAAATCCTTTACCATATAGGATTTGTGTCTTTTGACTTAAATCCTAACCCTAAGTAGATTTTCTTAAAATTCCAAACCCTAATCCAACTCTTAAGTGTTTTTGTGACTATATTAAAAACTTCCTAATTTGACTAGATAAATAAATCTCTTATTTATCTACTTACCAAATAAAGTATTTTATATTTATTATACTACCACAATAGTATACTACTAAGAAACATATTTCCTAGTCAGAAAAAAATTTTGATTTTTAATTAAATAATTAATTAATCAATTAATTAATTTCCATTTAATCAAATAATAAAAATAAAACAATATAATATCATATATATATATATATCTCGGCCATGTGCCATATATATTAATATATCTATATATTGTTTTTTCTATTTTATTAAATCCATTGGACCTTAATAAAAGGCCCACATGTGAACTAGGCCCATTCTTACTAAAGAAACAAGTCCACATGCCTTAATACAATTCTAGATGGACCTATAAATTAGTCCGGCAGAATATATCAAGTGATTCATGTAAGTCCGTGTGGATTGGGGATCTTGGCGGACCTATCTAAATTTAAGCTCTAATAGACATAACCCAATCATAATCAACAAATGATTCACTTAGGTTCAATCTATTAATTTTAGTTCATTCCACTAAAGAACTAAAATTGCACTTTTAAATAAAGATGGAATAAGTAAATGATTCGCATTCATACCCTAGACAATCTTATAGGAGACAGTGAATCCTCGTGAAGAATATCAGTAATCGCCAAGAGCTCATAGACCGCCTATAGCTCTCCAAGTTACCATATTTACTCATATGACCACACTTTGAACTTGGATATATATTATGACTTGTCCAGAAGTCATCTTTCAATAGTCACTATTGAAAACTCAACGTTAAGATTTAATATCCAAAACCTCAAAACATCCATATGATAATATTCTACTCACATTTAATAAATGGAGCCACGATGTCCATATCTATAAATGAAGTCCTCTATCGATTAACAAATGAATATCACCAAACTATCGAGGATAGACTATGCTATATAATCGTACTCATTGATAACTCAAATGATACCACTTGCAACCATAAGTCCATCATTTATCTCAAGATTAAGATAGACTCTCCAATTGTCCTGATAATGAAAAGACTATTATCTATTGACGGTTCTAGATAAAGTATTTCATTGTGATCCAGTTCAATGCACCCAGTGCACTAGATTCTTTTACTCGAAGACCCTCCGATGATTTTAGACTCATCATAACACATTTGATCCCACTCAAATGCTAGTAAAAGAATTCTACAACTTTAACAAGATAAAGGTGCCCAACATTTAACTTAAGTTGTGAACATTATTCAAGACTAACTAAAAAATTGTGTCTACCTCATACATATCCAGATGTACAAACAATTCTTCTTTTCTCATAGTCTTTTGACCTTATGATTATTTACTTTTGAAAATTATAATATTCAATCTATAAATGCTATAAGATTTGTTTAAATCAGAAATCACTTTATTAATATGAAAAGATTGTCAAAAACAATATTACACTCTTGCTATTGAGCATAATCCTAACATAACTTCCCCATTGAAAAGAGTTGAACGATTCTAGATCCTCCACCAATTCGAACAACCACAATGTGACTTTCTTTCTTTGGTCCTGACCAAACAAAATGTTGTTAGCAATCAATACAAAGGCCATCTTCAAACCATCCTTTGGTTTGTCAAACCGTCCGAACTGAAACTTTTCCCATACGCTTACAAGGTGTATATTCTCATTATTTTCAAAATACCTAGCATGAATCTTGTCTTCAATAGGAGCATACAGTTTCAAGAATATGTTTGACATCACCCCAAATTGTAGCCCCGTTACCAAACAAAATTCTCTTTGTGTGAATTTCAACAGTTTTCCACCAACGGAGAAGTGCAAACCGAGTACAATGTATTAGCCGCAACAAAAGGTTATAAAGTACGCCGGCTGAAAAAGTTAAGTCTTTAGGGATATTAACTAGGGCCCAAAACAGGTGCTCCAAAACTCATCTAATTCTCCAACTTTTCGGAGAACCTTTACAATGTCTGGAAGGGCGTTCAAATTACAGTACACGTTCGTGGTGGATTTTTTAATCCAGTCATCCTTCGGTTTTATGAGGAAATCCTTATAATTAATATTTTCCATCTACAAAATCACATAAAAATAAAGTAAGTTACATGCCAATACAACAGACAACTTACATGCCAGTACAAAAAAGATACATGTCAATACAAACAAGTTACATGACAACACAAGTAGGTTGCTTTAAATTTAAGTGATACTGCAGAGACCACAATAAGATAATTGTCTCAAGCTTAAGGCCATACCGATTTCCCTATTTGAAAGGCCATATTGTCATTATCAAGGGGACTAAACATGTAAACAAAAGACAATGTGACACCCTTACGATCCTGATTAAAAGGAACAAAATTCACAGAAGACAATGTGACACCTTTACCCAAGTTTATACATCTTAAATTAACTTCATACTTACATATTCTTATGGCACTTGCTTAAGCTTAACAACATCTACAGGATATTACTACATTTCTTCAGCAAAGATATTGATAGAGGCTCCAGGGTAGGCAACAAAACTTCCTCCAGTCAAAATTCCCAAAGTTTTCAACTTCAACTCCACCAAAACAAGAGTACAAGACTGATGGGCAATAACTGTAAGTCAACCAAGTAGATTCTTACTCATATCATCAACTAGACTATAGCTAATGTGAAATGATTCAAACTCAATTTCATAAAATCAGTCGTTATCAAAAATTCAAACTGAAATCACAAAACATACTGAAACGCATACTCGATTAAGCTCAAAAACCAAAATCAAAATATCCAAATTCTATTTCATGAAACTCAAATTGAAGACAAAGCAACTTGATTAACATAAATTTGCAAAAAAAGATCCTGAATTACACACTGAAAACCATTCAAAGTCAATCCAAAGCAAACCTAAGAAATAGATGCATGGATTCGGCGACAGCGACAGTGGTAGCGACGAGGAGAGGAGTGGACAGAGATGCGAGGCGACTGCGAATGGCAACGACGCAATCTCTTCTCTTCCTATCTCTCTCTACAGGGACGGCGACAGAGCTGCGACACAACGGCAAGCAGCAAGGATGGCGACAACAGTTAGAGGCGACATCGATCTCTCTCTTCCCTTCTCTCTCTTTTTTCTTTTTACTGAGGGATGGTTTCAACCCTAACAAGTTAAATGATGCCTCATTTTTACCACCGACCCACTGACATCTTGTTTTTTTTTTTTTTTTTTAATTTCAAATTTAAGGGCATTTCTGTCCAAAAGTGGTAATAAGTGATGAAAACAATAAAAATAAACTTGTGGCTAAAAACAATAAACCCATAATTTTTTTGGCTCTTTATGAATTCACCCATATTTATAAATATTAATAGAGTTTACTTTTACTCACCCCCTTTCAACTTTTGCTCACCCCCCTTCAGCATTACCCCCTCCTCAACACTTGACATGTGTCTAGGAAATGGGTATTTTTGTCTAAACACATAATAGTTTTTAGACAAAAATACCCCTCCCCTGACATATATCAAGTGTTGGGGAAGGAGCTAATGCTTACCCCCTTGAAGGGGGTGAGCAAAAATGGACTCATATTAGTATATGTTAATGACAAGAAATATTCTTGTAATTCAAATAGGCTCTCCACTAGGATGCGCATACCAACAGCAAGCACCATCTCCAAGAGACCAAATCATCTTTGAAGAAAGGATTCGCCCATAAGGGTGCGTTTGGTACGCGGACGGGACAGGACAGGACAGGACGGGACAGGACGTATTGTTCTGTATTGTGTTTGGAAGGTCTGGGACAGAACAGTGGACTGTACTGTTATGCGTTTGGTATGGCTGGGACAGAACGGGACAAGAGGTTCAAATGACCAAAGTGTCCCTATTGTCATTTTTTAGGTGAAAGACTTATTTTATCATTTTTTTATTGTTTTAAAATCAATTTTAATACTTAATTATTTGAATACTTAATTATGCTCAATTTTATTACTTTTTTTTTTTTTTTAACAAAGTGTGAATTTACTAGAGATTCAATATTGAATTGATAATGAACTATAACAAACATATCAGCATATCATGTCTGTCACACTAATTTTCAATTACAAGCTGACTAAGAATTTTCCTTATCCAATAACTGGACTTCATTTATCTGGACTAATCCAATGCTTATCGAATCCAATGCAGCACTTCATTATTTGGACTAAAAACTTTACAATTAGTTTGAAATTATAACTGGACTCAGAATTTTAGTGGTCAATTTTAATACTTAATTATAGTCAATTTTAATAAAGAATATCAACCAAAATCTCTTTCAATCCTTTTTTTTTTTTTTTTTAATTGCATGAGGTCTTGCAATTAATATCAACCAACTATAGTTGATCAACTCTCAAATGAGACAGCAAATGAGGTCTTGCATGCTATTGGGCAGTTTCTACTAGAGCAAAACTTGTTTGACATTTGTTTGTCTTGGATTCAACAGTTGGTAGAACTAGTGCTGGAATACGGACATGAGGTCTTAGGCATTCCCCTGGAGTTGAAGAAAGAGCTTTTGTTGAATTTACATGAAGCTTCTTCTTCAATCGACCCACCTGAGGACTGGGAAGGTGCCGCTCCTGATCAACTCTTGTTGCAGTTGGCATCAGCCTGGAAAATTGAAGTGCAACGGTTTGACAAATAGTTTGCTATATATATTGTGTATTGGTAGTGAGATTTTGTGTTCTACGTTTGCTTTCTTCGTAACGTACTTTACATCAATGGAATGGCAAGTAAACAAACAGTATGATATTTTAGTCAAATATGATTAATACGTTAATTGATTCAAAAAATTTGCATGAATTTATTCAAGAAGAGCAAAAGCAACCCAACAATCCAAGCTATAGCAAAAGGATCTAGGAGAGCAAAAACAAGACCCCAAAAAGAAAACAACAAACATGAGAAAACAGAGCAGAGCAAAACACAGCTTGCTACAACACAGCAGCTCCCAGGCACCCTAAATCTCTTTCAATCTATTTGAACCCTTATGAAACTAATTATAGCACGGTGTGTATAAAGCTATCTAGAGGGGGGGTGAATAGATTTTACGCTTTTTACCCAATTTTTCGTGTTAGTCAAAATTACGAATTTACCCTCAAGATAATATAAACAAGCAAGTGTAATATGGTGCGGAAATTAAATCAACACTTGATTTTTACGTGGAAACCCTCACGGGAAAAACCACGGGCTATGTAAGTAAGCCACACTCGAACCTCGAATCCACTAAATGTGCAAACGATTACAACCTAATCCCGGAAGTAATCACACACCTACCTAATCCCGGTATGAGTGAACCTAGTCCAATTTGCTTGCGATCTAAGCAACCTAATCCCGGTTGCTACACACAAGACTTACTTTCTCTAGAAGAGAATACAACCCTAAGTGAATATATGTGAATATCCAAATGCAACATAGAGCAAGGGAAACCCTATATGCTTATCTAAGATGATTAATATTCAATTAAGAACAATCCTAGATATCAAAACTAAATGACATGTCAATTAGTTTAGCTAAACAAGATTAAGCACAAAACCTAATAAGCTAGCACAATACAACTTCTCAAACATACATCATACTAATCTCAATCTTGTATTCAAAGAATATAAAATCACATACAAGTAATTAAATTGAGATTGCTAGATAAGAGAAACACAAAATATGTAAGATATTAGTGAAAAGCTTACCAAGCAAAGTATGATGAAGAATCCATGCTAGATGACATCTAGATGATCTAAGATGATGCTAGATGATGATTGATGATCATGAAAAAGTGTTTGAGTGAATAAAAATGAGTTCTTGGAATTTTTCTTCTCTTTGAAAAATATCCTAAGTATGAAATCTGATATGAACTCTCTTGTCTGACCTAAAGTCAAAGTGTTATATATATAGGGGCCATAAGTGAAGTGTGGTCGTTTTGGAAAACGCACTAAAAATATCTCTGTGGCTCGCCTGCCGCGGTTGCTAAACCGCGGCACTGTAGCCACGGCACAGCAAGGACGTTGTTGTCGCTAGACTGCCGCTGTCACAAACCGCGGCACTGAAACCGCAGCAAGCGTCACAGCACAAAGCTTGATTTTCAAGCGACTCAAAACATGACCAAACGACATCGAAACCTTTTATATAATATACCGTTGGAAAGGTATGGAAGTCTACTTTCTACTCCAATTAACAAAACATGATTTGGATAACTGTAGAAAAAGTTATGGTCATTTGAGTGACCAAAGGTCAGATTCGGATAACAGCTGTGATGCCCTGTTTTAGTGGTCACTTTGGAAATTTCAAAACCAATCCAAACGGTCATGAAATATTATGAATAATATACCGTTGGAAAGGTATGAGAGTCTAGTTTGTCCAGAATCTTACAAAACTCAATTTCAATCTTTTCATAAAAAGTTATGGTCACAAGACCATACAAAGGTCAGTTTTGAAAACACTTAAAACCTTGAAATCCAATCTTTTGAGACTAGACACTTACTCCAAATAACCAAACCAAATCTAACACTTATCCAAGAGAAGAATGAGACCTTCTCAAGTGGTCAACCATCGCGCTAAGACATGCACACCATCGTGCAAGCGCGGACGTTTCCGATCACACAAACGGAAACGAATTACACCACACTTAAGACTAATCATGAAATGCAAGTGTGGGAAGTGAATGCATCCTAATGCCTAACAAGTTATGGCAATTAATAAGCTAGATGCAATCATTTAACATGCAAGAAGAGATGAAAATAGGCATTAATGCACAACACAAATAAACACAACATACAAAGATAAGACATATGCATGAGTTGTGAGTGTGTGCAACTATCTCTTCAAGTCAAGTAAGCACAAAGAAAATTACCTTCGGTGCTTATCAACTCAAGGTCTTCAAAGGGCTTCGAACAATAAAACCAATACCTAAGCTACCCTTACAAAGTACCCCCAACATGTGGTTTGTCCACGAAATTAGCCAATCAACAAATGGGAACCTTACAATCTCCCCCTTTGGCTATTTCGTGACAAAACCACCACTCACATGGTTCCTCACAAAAAAAATAGAAACTACGGGACTACAATGATATTCTACATTACAAGAGATAAGAGAATGCAACTTGAAGTCTTCAATCCTCTTGTAGAATAATCAATCCCTGAAAAAAGTTTCTAACATTTCCCATACAAGAAAAGTGTGAGATTAATCATGTGAGAACAATACCAAGCATTTGCATTTTTAGAATTTAGGCACAACATTACCAAATGTATGCAATGAATGATAAATGCAATGCTCCCCCTCAAAGGGTTACTCCCCCTCAATGTTTTATCTCCCCAAAGTGCACAATAGCTTCTCTATTTTGCAACTCCCCTTACAATATCCTACTCCCCCTTTTTGTCATGATATAGGCAAAGGAGTAGTCCCCAACCGGGTCACTCATAGCAACGAGAGATAGAAGCATGCAAGATATGCATATACATATAAGTCACGTTATGCACTTCAATTAATTTGAGAGAAACAAGGAGATTTATTTGAGAAAAATGTGTGAATCCAACATGCTTTGCATACAAGACATATAGCATTCAAGTCCAAAATACAATGGTATTTGACAAAGCAAATGACAAAGGTTTCTAATTAGAATTCAAACCAATCTCACCAATGTCATGGGAAAAGCAAGGATATAGAGATTATTGATTTCAATTTAAGAGTAACTGTATCCAACTTTATAAGCGAAACATGGCATGAGCGACTTTGCACCCTATTAGATTTTTTCGGATAAGATATCCGTATGATAGTAACCATGTTCAACTAATAAAGAAAGAGAGACATTTGGAATGTAAATTCCTTTGAACGGATACAAGATCCTTTATTCATTTTGAGTCTCATAAGCTTTCACACAAGTTTTGCATTTTTAAGAATATGCAATCATCAATTCATGCTTTTCATGTGAGCATGTTGTATGAATTTCATGCTTTTTCATTTAGCATTAGCATGTTATTTAAGAAACATCATGTCATGGAGATAACTATAGGTCATTCACATCATACTTCCTATGTAAATCTCCTAGTCCAAAAATGCATGTTTGAACATAAATATGACATGGATTGTAAACAAGCAAGGTTCACACTTATAGAATTGAAAACATATATACATATGTACAACCAAGCTTACTCAAGCAATCAAAAGAAGAGGCATAAGTTATTTCAAATTTTTTGCAAGTTACAAGAATGCAAAATAGCTCTCTTTGCTTGAGTTCCCCATATGGGGTCAATCATAGAACATCACTCCACAAGACATATCCCAATAGATCTACTAAGAGTTTTAAATCGAGTAGCATCTAAGGGTTTAGTAAATAGGTCCGCAAGTTGATCATTAGTACCTACATGTTCAAGTACTATGCATTTATTTTCAACAAGCTCTCTAATGAAGTGATGGCGGATGTCAATATGCTTAGTTCTAGAATGTTGAACCGGATTCTTGGAAATATTAATAGCACTCATGTTATCACAAAAGAGAGTGAGAGTACCTTGGTTGAATCCGTAGTCTACTAGCATTTGCTTCATCCACATAAGTTGAGTGCATCCACTCCCCGCGGCTATGTACTCGGCCTCGGCCGTGGACAAGGAAATTGAGTTTTGCTTTTTGCAAAACCAAGACACCAAGTTGTTGCCTAGAAAGAAGCAACCGCCCGATGTGCTCTTCCTATCATCACAATTTCCTGCCCAATCCGCATCACTATATCCTACAAGACTAGGATTAGTGTCAAATGAGTACCAAATCCCATAATTAGAAGTCCCATTCACAAAGCGAATGACTCTCTTAACCGAAGAGAGATGGGACTCCTTGGGATCGGATTGGTACCTAGCACAAACTCCTACACTAAATGATATATCGGGCCTACTTGCGGTCAAATAGAGCAAGCTCCCTATCATACCACGATATAAGGTTTGGTCCACACTTTTTCCACTAGCATCCTTGCTTAGCTTCAAAGTCGTGCTCATAGGAGTGTCACAATGTTTGGCTTTTTCAAGACCAAACTTCTTCACTAGGTTTTTTGGCATATTTGGCTTGGGATATGAAAATCCCATCATCTAGTTGCCTAATTTGCAAACCTAGGAAGTAACTAAGCTCACCAACAAGACTCGTATCAAATTCATGAGACATGACATCAACAAATTGTTGGACTTTGGTGTTGTTGGTGGAGCCAAAAACTATATCATCAACATATATTTGAGCTATGAAAAGCTCATTATTATCTCTCTTGATGAATAGTGTCTTGTCAACACTACATCTTGAGTAGTTGTTGTCAACAAGAAATTGAGTGAGGCGCTCATACCAAGCCCTCGGTGCTTGTTTCAACTCATAAAGTGCCTTTTTGAGGCGATAAACATGATTGGGGTGGTGTGCATCCACAAACCCCTTAGGTTGTTCAACAAACACTTCCTCTTGCAAGAAGCCATTGAGGAAGGCACTCTTGACGTCCATTTGGTGCAATTTGAACTTGTGCACACAAGAGATGGACAAGAGAAGCCTAATGGACTCTAAGCGGGCAACGGGAGCAAAAGTCTCCTCAAAGTCGATACCCTCAATTTGAGAGTACCCTTGTGCTACAAGTCTAGCCTTGTTCCGCACTATGTTGCCATCCTCATCGGATTTGTTCCTAAATATCCATTTGGTGCCTATGACATTAGTGGTCTTAGGCCTAGGAACTAGAGTCCAAACCTCATTTCTTTCGAATTGGTTTAGCTCTTCTTGCATGGCAAGAACCCAAAATTCATCATTTAAGGCTTCTTCAACCTTTTTGGGTTCAATTTGAGAGGTGTAGCATAGTATAGCTAATAAGATTAGCAAGTTGACGTCTAGTCCTAACACCCTCATTTACCTCTCCAATGATATCTTCTTTATCATGGAGTTTCCTAACCCATGGAGCGGGTTCTTTAGAGTCCAAGAGAGGAACTCTATCAATAGGTTGTGTGCCATCATTGTTGACATTAGATGTCCCAACATTAGGCGACACCACAACCTCCTCCAAAGGAGAACCATCACTAAAAATAACCTCCTCCTCATGATCATTAGATTTGAGCCTAGTATCATCAAATACGACATTGGATGATTCCATAACACTTAGAGTCTTTAAATTGAAAACTCTATAGGCTCTACTATTTAAGGCATAGCCAATAAAAATACCCTCATCACTCTTAGCATCAAATTTGCCAAGTTGATCACGGTCATTCAAAATGTAGCATTTGCTTCCAAAAGTGTGGAAGTAGCTAACATTTGGCCTCTTGCCTTTCCATAACTCATAGGAGGTGTTTCTAGTACTAGGCCTTAGGAACACTCTATTTCCTATATAGCAAGCCGTATTAATGGCTTCGGCCCATAGTTCCTAGGGACATTGTTGCTAAGCAACATCACACGGGCCATCTCTTGGAGGACCCTATTTTTCCTCTCAACAACTCCATTTTGTTGAGGTGTCCTAGGAGCAGAAAATTCATGGGAGATGCCTAAACCATTACAAAAGGTTTCAAAGGTGGCATTCTCAAATTCTCTCCCATGGTCACTTCTAATCCGTTTTATGCTTTTAATATTAGAGTTCATTTCATTTTGAATTTTATTACAAAGCATTTTAAACTTATCAAAAGTTTCGGATTTTTCTCTAAGAAAATATGTCCATGTGAACCTAGAGAAATCATCAACACAAACAAAAATAGTATCTCTTTCCACCCAAACTTTCGGTTTGCATAGGACCCATAAGGTCCATGTGGAGAAGCTCAAGAGGCTCCTTGGTGGTGAGATACTTACCCTTTTTGTGCATGCTTTTAGTTTGCTTTCCTTGTTGGCAAGGTCCACAAATACCATTGGCTTTCTTCCCAAGCTTAGGGAGGCCACGCACACAATTGAACTTTCCAAGGGTCCGTAGATCCCTAAAGTTCATGTGGCCAAGTCTTTCATGCCACAACTCAATTTGCTCATCCATGGACACATGATTTGATACAATACTAGCTTCAAGACAATAGCAATTGTCGCTAGATCTCATGCCCTTTAACAAGGTTTGTCCATCGAGTTTAAGGATAGAGCAATAATCTTTAGAAAACAAGACGGAATATCCTTCATCACTAAGATGTGAAATGCTAATTAAATTGGCTTTCAAGCCATCAACAAATAAAGCATTGGATAAGGAGGGTAATCCGGGAACGGAAATGGTTCCTTTCCCTACAACATTTCTTTTAGATCCATCACCAAAAGTGACATTTCCACCTTCCTCCATAACAAGAGTCTCGAAGAAACTCTTGTTTCCCGTCATGTGCCTAGAGCACCCACTATCTAAGTACCAAAAATTAGAAGAATTTGCCTTCAAGGCTATTTGTGCAACATGGCAAACATTTTCATTCTTTCTAATCCACTTAGCAACAAGTTTAGCCTTCTTAGTGGTCTTTGGTACATGTGCTCTATTATTTCTAGGATCATGCAAATCAAATTTTCATTCCTAGAAACATGCATCTTGGCTCTATTCTTTCTCTTTTCAATCATGCTTTGTTTTCTACACATTTAATATATTGAAGGCAATTTGGTCTAATATGACCATCACAACCACAAAAGTGACAAATAGGGATGAAAAAAGGAATCATACCTCGCCTTTGAGCACGTCCATGTCTTTGTGGATATGTGGGTTCAATCCATCTTCGTTGTTGAACCGGTCTTGGTTGCTTCCAAGCTTGAGGTTGCATGATTGGTCTCTTTCCTTTGTGAGCCAATTTGGGAGGAGTGTTGGCTTGAGGAACCTTAGGAGGTTGAGCTTGAGATTTCCTTCTTGGCCCCATTTTCACTTGTGCATTAGAACTTTGTCCTATTTCAACTTCTTCCTAGGAGGTTGCACAAATGAAGCTTCTTCGTTCTTCAAGCTCTTGACAAACACTGTCTTGTTAGAGGTTGAGACTTTCTTGCCATCTTCATACCCAAGACCTCTCTTGTCACTTGGACTCTTTCCAACACCAAGTAAATGATCAAGCTTCTTGGTGCTAGAATCTATCCTAGCCAAGGACCCTTTAACTTCAACAAGTTCCCTCTTCAAGCCTTCTTCACTTCTCTTGGATAAGTCTAACTCCTCAATTAACTTATCCTCTCTCTTCTTCAATCTTTCCACTTGTTCACTTAAGTGGTCATTGTGAGCCGAAAGTTCAAGGTTCTCTTCTCTCAACCTCTCAATCTTTCTTGTGCTTTTAATTGCTAAATCATTGAACTCGGCATGGTATTTAGCAAGCACCTTTTGCTCCACAAATTTCTTTTTGGAACTAGAAGAGGAGTCACTTTCTTCTTCACTAGAGTCAATTTCCTCTTGACTCAATTCCTCCTTTTCACTAGCACTTTTGCTCTTGTGAGATGAGGCAAAAGCTAGGAAGTTAGCCATGAGCTCTTCTTCACTTGAAGACTCATCTTCCTCATTGGAGTCATCACTACTCCCACTCCAAGTGGCAGCCATCACTTTACCCTTCTTCCTCTCATTGTGATTAGCACATTCGGGGGCAAAGTGACCAATCCCACCACATTCAAAGCATCGGACCCCTTTCCTTTCGGTCCTCTCTTGTCTAGGCTCAAACTTCTTGAAGGAACTCTTTTTCTTCAAATCTTGTCCTCTTGACCCAAATCCCTTCTTCTTCTTGAACCCCATAACCTTGTTAAACCTTTTCACAAATAAGGCAAGGTCTTCATCCGAATCATGCTTTGGCTCCTTTGCATCCTTAGATGCTTTCAAAGTTATTCCTTTAGACTTCTTAGGAGGAGTAGTGGTGCTAGGAGCCTTCCTAGACTCATATGCAAGGAGACGCCCAATTACCTCACTTGGCTTCATATCTATGTAACCACTATTTTCTTCTATGGCCGTCACCTTTGATTCAAATCTATCGGGGAGAGATCTCATAATTTTTTGCTTGACTCTCCTATCCGAATACGGGTCTCCGAGTTGATGGCTTTGATTTACTATGTCCATCAATTTGATTTCGAAGTCATTGAAGCATTCATCCTCTCCCATCCTAAGTAACTCAAATTGAGTTTGGAGGACTTGAAGCTTGGACTCCTTCACCACCTCGGTTCCCTCATGTGCAACTTGAAGGATGTCCCATGCCACTTTTGCAACCTGAGTATTCTGAATAAGCTTGTACTGATTCTCATCCATTGCACACATAATGGCATGCATCGCCTTCCTATTCCACTTTGAAGCCTCAAACTCTTGCGCATTCCATTGCGCCTTAGGCTTCAAAACATCTTGTCCTCCACCCACGGGAGTCATCATAGGGAGATCATATCCGTCTTCCACCGCCATCCATGCACGGTCATGAATTTGGCATATGTAGGATTCCATCTTCCCTTTCCATTGGGAATAGTTCAATCTGGTAAGAAGTGGAGGCCTTGTGCTAGAAGCTCCTTTGTGGCCACCACCATTTCCACCGTTTTCACTCATAGTGTTTATGAATGAATGAAATGAATGCAAATGTATGAATGATCAAAAATCACACAAAATGCAAAACACACCAAAATAAGCAAGGATCACCTATGTATGTCTAGGAACCCGCTCTGATACCAATTGAAACTAATTATAGCACGGTGTGTATAAAGCTATCTAGAGGGGGGGTGAATAGATTTTACGCTTTTTACCCAATTTTTCGTGTTAGTCAAAATTACGAATTTACCCTCAAGATAATATAAACAAGCAAGTGTAATATGGTGCGGAAATTAAATCAACATTTGATTTTTACGTGGAAACCCTCACGGGAAAAACCACGGGCTATGTAAGTAAGCCACACTCGAACCTCGAATCCACTAAATGTGCAAATGATTACAACCTAATCCCGGAAGTAATCACACACCTACCTAATCCCGGTATGAGTGAACCTAGTCCAATTTGCTTGCGATCTAAGCAACCTAATCCCGGTTGCTACACACAAAACTTACTTTCTCTAGAAGAGAATACAACCCTAAGCGAATATATGTGAATATCCAAAATGCAACATAGAGCAAGGGAAACCCTATATGCTTATCTAAGATGATTAATATTCAATTAAGAACAATCCTAGATATCAAAACTAAATGACATGTCAATTAGTTTAGCTAAACAAGATTAAGCACAAAACCTAATAAGCTAGCACAATACAACTTCTCAAACATACATCATACTAATCTCAATCTTGTATTCAAAGAATATAAAATCACATACAAGTAATTAAATTGAGATTGCTAGATAAGAGAAACACAAAATATGTAAGATATTAGTGAAAAGCTTACCAAGCAAAGTATGATGAAGAATCCATGCTAGATGACATCTAGATGATCTAAGATGATGCTAGATGATGATTGATGATCATGAAAAAGTGTTTGAGTGAATAAAAATGAGTTCTTGGAATTTTTCTTCTCTTTGAAAAATATCCTAAGTATGAAATCTGATATGAACTCTCTTGTCTGACCTAAAGTCAAAGTGTTATATATATAGGGGCCATAAGTGAAGTGTGGTCGTTTTGGAAAAACGCACTAAAAATATCTCTGTGGCTCGCCTGCCGCGGTTGCTAAACCGCGGCACTGTAGCCGCGGCACAGCAAGGACGTTGCTATCGCTCGACTGCCGCTGTCACAAACCGCGGCACTGAAACCGTGGCAAGCGTCACAGCACAAAGCTTGATTTTCAAGCGACTCAAAACATGACCAAACGACATCGAAACCTTTCATATAATATACCGTTGGAAAGGTATGGAAGTCTACTTTCTACTTCAATTAACAAAACATGATTTGGATAACTGTAGAAAAAGTTATGGTCATTTGAGTGACCAAAGGTCAGATTCGGATAACAGCTGTGATGCCCTGTTTTAGTGGTCACTTTGGAAATTTCAAAACCAATCCAAACGGTCATGAAATATTACGAATAATATACCGTTGGAAAGGTATGAGAGTCTAGTTTGTCCAGAATCTTACAAAACTCAATTTCAATCTTTTCATAAAAAGTTATGGTCACAAGACCATACAAAGGTCAGTTTTGAAAACACTTAAAACCTTGAAATCCAATCTTTTGAGACTAGACACTTACTCCAAATAACCAAACCAAATCTAACACTTATCCAAGAGAAGAATGAGACCTTCTCAAGTGGTCAACCATCGCGCTAAGACATGCACACCATCGTGCAAGCGCGGACGTTTCCGATCACACAAACGGAAACGAATTACACCACACTTAAGACTAATCATGAAATGCAAGTGTGGGAAGTGAATGCATCCTAATGCCTAACAAGTTATGGCAATTAATAAGCTAGATGCAATCATTTAACATGCAAGAAGAGATGAAAATAGGCATTAATGCACAACACAAATAAACACAACATACAAAGATAAGACATATGCATGAGTTGTGAGTGTGTGCAACTATCTCTTCAAGTCAAGTAAGCACAAAGAAAATTACCTTCGGTGCTTATCAACTCAAGGTCTTCAAAGGGCTTCGAACAATAAAACCAATACCTAAGCTACCCTTACAAAGTACCCCAACATGTGGTTTGTCCATGAAATTAGCCAATCAACAAATGGGAACCTTACACCTTAAACACAAAAGAAGCACAAATAAACTAAACTAATTATCAAAAAATTGGTGAAAGAAATCAAAACACAAAATCGGGAACCCTAAATTGAAATCCCGAAATTAAAATCGTAAAATCCAAAATCAAGAACCCTAAATCGAAATCCTAAAACCCAAAATTGAAATCCCAAAATCCAAAATCGAAAACCCAAAATCGAAAACCAAAAACCCAAAATCGAAATCCCAAAATCCCAAAACCCAAAACCCAAAATCAAGAGAGAGACAAGCGGGAGAGACTGCGGGATATCGTGGCTCCTCGTCGGCGGCCAAGCAACGGTTGAGATGGAGAGAGAAGTGACATCAAGCTTGGTCATACCTGATTCGGCGATGTACGCTTGCGACGGCAAACCAAGTCGGCGATGAGTTGCGACGGTTTAGAGAGAAGAACAATGATCGGGTTGGAGAGAAGAGAGAAGAAAGAAGAGAGTAAGATGAGAGAAAAAGCTGGGGTTTTAATTTATATTGGACAAAATTGTAATTTTCTTAAGATTGGAAGGGCAAATATGTCATTTTGACCCTTGTCCCATGCCATGGAACAACTTGGCTGAGGGTGTGGGGTGGGACAGTGTTTTATGAAATTTGTCCCACCTTGTCCCACGCCAATGTCGCGCCAAACGCAGGACAAGAACAATCTGTCCCTAGTTGTCCTGTCCTGTCCTGCGAACCAAACACACCCTAAGAGAGAATAAAGAACTCGCCACGTCATTGGCCTAAAAGGAAAAGAAAATGAAAAGATCTAGAAGGAAGGAGTGACGTCAGTATGAAGTGGATAAGGACAAAAAGAATTTTTGAAATCATCTGATAGAGTCCTCGTTACAACACCCAATGGGAGTTGGCTAGTATACCTCCCCTAAAAGTGCTAGGTATCATGACAATGAGTTTGGGATTTGGGACAATCGGTTGCAACCGGTTTCTCCCTAAAAAGTCAACAACAAATGTTTTGGTTTTTTTTTTTATTTTTTTTTTATATAGTATTAATATATTAAATTAAATATTATTATTATATATTAATTGAATAATAAACTATATTAAATACAGAAAAATTGAAAACTATTATTATAAAGTTAATAAATAATAAAATTATATTAAAATGTAGAATTGTAAATATTTGTAGAATAATATTAATAAATAATATTATTACATTTGTAATTTGCAAATTTGAACATATAATTAAAATGATATTAATATGCAATAAAATAACATTTATCATAAACAATATAATTAAAATTGTGAAAATAAGTAATTATTTGAAACATATTAATAAATTGCATACATTTGATAATGTATATATTAATTTAAGTATAAAAAATATGAATATACTATATATATATATATATATATACACTTGTTTATATTTGATTGAGAAGTAATATAATTGTTTATAATTGAGAAGTAAAAATAATAATGAAAAGAATAAAAAAAAAAATAGAGAAATTGTTTCTAGGAACAATTTTTACGTTATGGAACCACTTTAACGTTCCAATCAACGTAAAATTCGTTCCCAGGAACAATTACTCGTTTGAAACAATTTCAACGTTGATGGAAACCATTTTGACGTTCTAACCAACGTTGTAGTTGTTTCCGGGAACCACTCGACTTTAATAAAAGGAACAACTTTTACGTTATGGAAACTACTTTAACATTGCAATGGACGTCAAAGTTGTTCCCGGGAACAACTACTCGTTAGGAACAACTTCAACGTTGACGGAAACCACTTTAACGTTCTAACCAACGTTGTAGTTGTTTCCGGGAACCACTCGATTTTAATAAAGGGAACAACTTTTACGTTATGGAAACTACTTTAACGTTGCAATGGACGTCAAAGTTGTTCCCAGGAACAACTACTCGTTGGGAACAACTTTTACGTTATGGAAACTACTTTAACGTTGCAATGGACGTCAAAGTTGTTCCCGGGAACAACTACTCGTTGGGAACAACTTCAATGTTGACAGAAACCACTTTAACGTTCTAACCAACGTTGTAGTTGTTTCCGGGAACCACTCGACTTTAACAAAGGGAACAACTTTTACGTTATAGAAACTACTTTAACGTTGCAATGGACGTCAAAGTTGTTCCTAGGAACAACTACTCGTTGGGAACAACTTCAACGTTGACGGAAACCACTTTAACGTTCTAACCAACGTTGTAGTTGTTTCCGGAAACCACTCGACTTTAACAAAGGGAACAACTTTTACATTATGGAAACTACTTTAACGTTGCAATGGACGTCAAAGTTGTTCCTGGGAACAACTACTCATTGGGAACAACTTCAACGTTGACGGAAACCACTTTAACGTTCTAACCAACGTTGTAGTTGTTTCTGGGAACCACTCGACTTTAATAAAGGGAACAACTTTTACGTTATGGAAACTACTTTAACGTTGCAATGGACGTCAAAGTTCTTCCCGGGAACAACTACTCGTTGGGAACAACTTCAACGTTGATGGAAACCACTTTAACGTTCTAACCAACGTTGTAGTTGTTTCCGGGAACCACTCGACTTTAACAAAGGGAACAACTTTTACATTATGGAAACCAGTTTAACGTTGCAATAAACGTCAAAGTTGTTCCTGGGAACAACTACTCGTTGGGAATAACTTCAACGTTGATGGAAACCACTTTAACGTTCTAACCAACGTTGTAGTTGTTTCCGGGAACCACTCGACTTTAACAAAGGGAACAACTTTTACGTTATGGAAACCAGTTTAACGTTGCAATAAACGTCAAAGTTGTTCCCGGGAACAACTACTCGTTAGGAACAACTTCAACGTTGACGGAAACAACTTTAACATTCTAACTAACGTTGTAGTTGTTTCCGGGAACCACTCGACTTTAACAAAGGGAACAACTTTTACGTTATAGAAACCATTTTAACGTTGCAATGAACGTCAAAGCTGTTCCCGGGAACAACTACTCGTTGAGAACAACTTCAACGTTGACGGAAACAACTTTAACATTCTAACCAACGTTGTAGTTTTTTCTGGGAACCACTCGACTTTAACAAAGAGAACAACTTTTACATTATTGAAACCACTTTGACGTTGAAGTGAACGTCAAAGTATTTCCCGGGAACAACTTCAGTGTTGATGGAAACTACTTTATCATAATAAATTGTAATAATATAAATTAATCTATTCCTCTCCTCTCTTTTTTTTTTAGTTTCTATTTTTCTATTATATATATATATATGCATTAAAGGTGAATTAATCTATTCCTTATAATGTTTTACGAGTAGTATTTAATTCTTGCATTCAAAATTAGATTTGTATGTATGTCAAATAATATTTTTATTAATTTCTAAGTAATTGTAACAATATATTTAAATGATTTTCTCATTGCAATCCAATTTTATCTTTATGCATTCCTTTTTGAAAATACACTTGATTCTAAAAATTTAAAATTTTAAAAATTCTATAGTTATCCATTGTATTAATATTTTTTTTTTTTTCTAAAGAGATATAGAGCTGCATTAATTTTAATAATTTTTATTTTTTAAACCAATTGTAATAATTTTCTTATTAATTAGTAATAGGGTTAGGGTATATCAACTCAAATTTCTGACCCTAACCTGTAAGGGGCAGTTTGATATAGGATAATGTTTACATGGGAATGAGAATCTAATACTTACTTCTTTATCCTGTGAATAATTGATGGTAATTAAAGTAAAAGATACATGTTTTTATGTCTAAACATGTTAGCTTTGGAACTTGGATGTTGATTTTTTTATGGATGTAAAATTCAATGAAAAAAGTTTGAGAATTATTTTAGCTGTAAACCTTTTTTTTTTTTTTTCCCTTCATATCATTATAACTAAAATAATCATATCCCAAATAATATACAATCAAATATTATTTTAAAACCTCATATCGTCATACTGCTCAAACATGACAATAGTGCATTTAAATCTAATTTAGTAAAAGTATCCTTAGCATGCATTTGTCATGCCATACTGATTTGTAATAAAATGAATTGATATTTAATATGGGTATCTAGGTAAAATGTATTGATATCTAATTCAAAAGACTCTAATCATACAGATGTAAGCATTATTTTACTCTCATTTTTTGTCTTTCTTTTATGTCTAATTTTGAACTTTTTCAATAAACAAAAAAAAAAAAAAAATTTTAAATTGCTGTAGATATAAATGAGTTTTTTTTTTTTCTTTTTTTCTTTTTAAACATAGCTGTATATATAAGAGTATTCTATATTAAAAATCCCTTGATCCCTTATACAATCTCTTTCTACATCATCTCCTTCATAAGACTCCTACATTCAAGACATTTCCAAAAGTAAATTAGACCATCATTACAAGAGGATTTGATTATAAAAATAATATAATTTATATATATATATATATATATATTGGGTATGTTAATAATTTAAGAGGGTTTATAAAAAAAAATAATATTAAAATGAATATATTCATTTCAATAATGATACTATTGGCATTAGAGTGAGTGACAATGTCCGCACCAATTTAATATTTGTATGGTTTTAATCTATCTATCTAGTATTTATATGATCTTATTTTACAAGACTTATAAATCTATTCCAATAATATATTCAATAATTATGGATACCCCAAATTGTTATACTCAATTACTCATTATTTTCAAGAGTTTCGATTTTTTTTCCAAATTGTAAATTAAATATTTGGTATTAATAATTTTCAATTATAAATCGATTTAAATTTTCCAATAATAATTTCAAAAATCAATTATAAATTTAAATAATTAATAATAAACATCAAAACTTCTTCAAATTTAAATTTCAATAAATTAATACACATTCAAATATATCAAGGGTAACAATACATCTCCAAGTAGCTTAAAAAAATAACAATGTATCCTCATATATATATATATATATATATATATATATATATATATAACAAAATGAATAATTTTGGTACATAAATTTCAATAATTAATTTATAAAACAAGAAAAAGGATTGGTTCAAAAAAAAAAATTTATCATTTTAAAGAGTTTCTATTTTTTCCCAAATTGTGACAATACAAAAATAAAATTAAAATTGGTAAGATCATCCATTAAAAAAAAACACCTAAATTTTCTTAACTCCTATATATCAATATTTTTCACAAAATAATATGAAAAATATCATTACACACAAAAAAATCAACCTAACATTACAACCAGTGGAATTTATAAAAGAGTTGATCTTTGTTTTTTTTTTTAAGGAGTTACATCCTTTAGCTACCAAACCACCATTCAAGTAAACACAACACCATTATAAGTCCACCTGTGTACACACAAAAGAGTAAAAACAATGTTTCTTTTGGGAACACAAAATGAGTCTACTTTTCATTTGGAAAGCAATAATGTTTGTATGTATATTTAGTTCAAAGGAAATGCCATCCACTACAAGAAAAATCATTTTTATTGACAATAAACCCCCTTGTTGACAGTTTTCAAACTGTCAGGGAAGGCTGTGTCAAGAAAGGTTTGAACAGTGAAAAAACTGTCAAGTAACTTTTGACATTCTTTAACTGTCAAGATTTGAAAACTGTCAACAATACAAAGTAAAATTTGTCAAAAATCTAATTAAAATTTTCTATATATAATTAATATCTTACAAAAAATCAACGTTCTAACATTCTTTAACTGTCAAGATTTAACGTTCTAACCAACGTTGTAGTTGTTTTTGGGAACCACTCAACTTTAACAAAGGAGACAACTTTTACGTTATGGAAACCACTTTATTATGTTAACCGCCAACCCTCTTAACTGTGTAAAAGGTCAAAAATGCCCTTATTTATTATTTTGTTTCATTTTTCTGTGACTTATTTTATTTATTTTCAAAATTAACCAATTAAAAAAGGGAAAGAAAAAAAAAAAAGAAACGTGATAAAGAAAAATTAAAAGAAAAAAAAATTATATGGAAGAGATCTGAAAATAAAAAAAATTTTAAACAAAAAATAAATAAAAATAAAACAAAGTTTTTTTTTTAAAAAAAAAACTTTGGAACCGGGAAGATATATGGAAAAATTTCCAGATCTCTTATTACGAGAACACCATCATTATCTTCATCTCTCTATCAAGAACACTCCACCATCATAAAAACTTGGTGTTTATAGAAATTTCTTTTGGTGTGACTTTGGACTCTTTTTGTGTGTGTAGACATGTGGACTTATAATGGTGTTGTGTATACTTGATTGAAGTTTTGGTAGCTAAACTACTAAAGGATATAACTCCTTCAAAAAAAAGGAAAAAAAAAAAGAAGATAAAACTCTATTGTAAATTCCACTGGTTGTAATAGTGCCCCTTTTTTTTTATATAAATTGGGTGTGTTAACAATTTAAGATGGTTTATAAATAAAATATATTAAAATGATATAACTTTGTAAATGATATTTGGTATTAATAATTTCCAATTACAAATTGATATAAATTTTACGTTAATAATTTCAAAAATCAATTATAAAATAATTAATAATAAACTTAAAAACTTCTTAAAAATTAAATTTTAATAAATTAATAAACAGTCAAATATAGTAAGGGTAATAATACATCTCCAAGTATATTAAACAATATTTTATTTTTTAGATTTCCATATAATTTTTTTTTGTTATCACGTTTAGTTATTTTTTTTTTCCTTTTTAATTGGTTAATTTAGAAAATAAATAAAATAATTCATAGAAAAATGAAACAAAATAATAAATAACCCTTTTTTGGCCTTTTACACGGTTAAGATGGTTAACATTAACCGTTGACTGATCGTGCTACAAATATACTTATTTAATTCCCCTATTTCCTATTATTTTATGCTTGTTTCTCGGGTAAAACCGGGATTTTGATGGCTTAATTGAGTATTCCATGTATTTAGGAAGTTCAGGGGCATTAGTGTAATTTCAGAGAAATAAGGGCTAACATGAAAATGTGAGCAACTATTGAAGATTCTGTGAATATTGAAAAGATCAGGGGTCCAAACGGTAGTTTGCCAATCAAATCAGTGAAACCTGCCATGTCATTAATGAAACGCATCGTATTTGTTGGCTTTTGCTTGCATCGGCGTGACGTCATGATGACGTCACGTCATCTTCTCCACTAGCCTACCCGACCCACCTACCATAAGACCAGGTTTGACCCATCTTCAACCCGACTTGCTACCCGACGTTCCAGCACCGTTTCCGGCCATTGTGCCGGTGGGTTTCCGCCCAGATCGACGGCGCGTTCTTCCCCGGTCACATTGGAAGGAGTGCTAAAACGAAATTATAAAAAAGATCATATTTGCTTGATTAATTCATTCATTAATTCAAAAAAAAAAAAAAAAAATCTATTCCAAAGAAAATCACATATCAATCCGAAAAACAAAATCCACAAATCTCTTTCAATAAATCATATCTCCTCCTTTCTTCTTCAATCAATTCCAAAAGAAATTCACAAATCAATAATCCCAAAAAGATCCACAAATTAATATTGCCCCCAAAAAATCCACCAATTAAATCTTCTTCATCAATGACCCGGAAAAAAAATTCCAAACACATCTCATCAATCAGATGAGGGATATGGAACAAAATGAAGTGAGGCATATGATGGAGTGCCAGATCATTGATCAAGAATTCATATCATCTTCATCGATAATCCAACAATTCCAAAAACAGGAAAAGGAAAAAAAGACAATAATCTGGAAAAAAATCGAGATACAATCACACCTTCGTCAATCAAAATCCTCTTGAATATGTTTCCCAAAAAAATGGAAGTTGAAAAATTGCTTGTGGAGGAGATTGAGCTCCATCTGCAATGGGGTGACAGAGGAGAGAGTGAAAGAGATAGAGTAGATAGTGAAAGAGAATTGGGAATTGAGTTAGCTCGTGTCTTCGTGAGATAGAGTAGAGAGAGTGACCGGTTTTATGGGTTGCCTATTTTAATAGTATTTTAATACATTAATTTTTTTAACCGTTGGATTAACTTTTTCTTTCATCCAATGGTAATAATTAATTGCTGGATGGTATGGTATGATACCTATATATTTTTCTGCGTATGGTAGCCGGTCCCACAACAATGTGGTGAGGGCAAAAGAATAAAATGGGACCACCCCAATCCTGTGCAACAAACCCAACCGAAAATAAAGAGAAAAACTCCCATACAGCCCAACCATTGAAGGCTCTATAGACCAGCATCAAGAGACCAGTAACGAGGCCCCACGTCAATAAGAAGTGCCATGTCGCCCAAGAGAGAACAAGAAACAGTGGTGCCAGAACCAAATTGTTTCACACTTTCCAGACAAAATAAATTTAGAAGATTTTGGTGTCAGAGAAAATGGAAAACCTATGGGAAGATAACACTTGTCCACCCACTTGCATGAAATTGTAATACAAACAGACCATGATGAGTCCTAATAAAAATCCTTAAGCTTTTCATTTACAAGGAACAGAGTAATGTTTCGATAAGATTTTTCTGATATTCGTTTTCCCGACGACCCCTAGGGAGGCCGCCGTCCTTCACCGGCTCTCCTTTTCCTTTCCACTTTTTTCGACAACCATTCTCGTTCAGCTAACCACATTACAATCCCATTTTTCTTCTTCAAGGACGAAAAAGTTACCTAAAGTGCAAAACAATACCAAATGCAACCTAAGGTGCCGTTTTTGTTTTTTTTTTTAACAGTCATAAGTACTTAGTACGTCTTAATCATCAAGACACCATAATTTGTTTTTTTTTTTTTTTTTTCTTTAGATTTTTTCACTTAAATAGTATGGGGTTTTCTTTTTACTATTATACCCCTAAGTATTTTTATTTTAATATAATCATTATTATTTTTTTGAAAGGGATTTGAATACTGTTTTTAAAGTAAATAATAAAAAATTAATCAAAAATAATAATTTAATATTTTATTTTGAAAAATACAATGAAGGAGGCCAAGAGGCCGGATTCCTTAAGAGTGCTAGAAATTAAACCTCGTTGATTCCCCAAGAGGCCTCCTCTGATAAGAACGACGAAGGTCAGAGGTCTCCTCTAAGGAGGTCACCGGCCTCCATCGTCGATTTTGGAGGAGACAGCATGACTCCTCCATTACAATGATTAGGAGGAGGCATGACCTCCTTCTTGAGGACATAATAATTAGAGAAGAAAGTAGAAGAAAAAGATAAATAATTTATATAATAAAATTAATGTGTACAACAGAAAAAATAAAAGAAGCAATGAATACTTCGATACATAAAATACAACAATAAATAAAGAAAGATACAGTAAACTTGAAATACTAACTTGACAAGTAGATAGAGGATTACAAACTTACAATGTCCTAAAACAATATTCTTCCCAAATCTCTTGTGTTTGAAGTTTTTCACGTGAATGTTTCTTGGGATACAACTATTTGTATTCTAATTTCTAGCCCTAGATATTAGAACCTTTGCGAACTTTGTATATTTCCTCTCATTGTAGTATGTAAACAAAAGTGCAGGCAATGTTTAGGTTGAATGTGAGCAGGCATCTCCTATTTTTTTTTTTTTTCCTTTTTTTTTTAAAAATTGGTTTTTAGGAAATAAATACATTAAAACCCTATAAAATAATACTTTTCGGACAAAGAAAAATTATTATTTCAAGAAGGATTCTTTATTATTGATAAATTAATAAATTATTAATTTATTGATAATGAATATTTATTAATTTAAAAGGAGATTTATGTTCTTACTACTGGTATATGTATTATTATTATTAGGGGTGGGCAAAAAACCAATAAACCGAACCGAATCGGTCCAATCATTTTTTATCGGTTTTCTACCTTTGACGGTTCAGTTCAGTTTGATTTTTTTAAAATCGATAATTTTGGTTTAGTTTCCGGTTTGACATGTCTAACCTATTGACGGTGATTTTTCGTGGTCACCTAGTCAACGATTCGATTTCGATTTATTTCTGTTTATGAATGGGAATGAATGAAGATATTAGAGATGAAAAGAGTAACAAAAAAAGATACGTGGTAAAACACCGATGACCGGAGAAACATCCACGGGTTGTTGCTTTAACAACGAAGCAAAATTCACTATGAAAAGCTATTACAAAATACTGCACTCAGGTCTCTCTTACTAGTTCTTGCATACCCCTTATTTTGTGCGTTACAGGGGTATTTATACATAATGTTACTAGGGTTTGTGGGTGCCGCTAGGGTTTGGTGTTGTGGTGCCCAAGTCTTGGGCGATTCCCCAATCCTAGACGGATTCTATTTCCTTCTTGAGTGCAACATATTTCCTGATTCGTTAAGTCTGAGTTTGGGACTGATTCCTTCTCCTTTATTTGCGGGAAACCTATTTGTTTCCTTGTTGAATTCTGGGCAGCCACACCGTTGCTTATTGTGGGGATGCTGATTGTTGTTTCTGCCAACGCGTTTGGAATGTGAATGCTGGTGACTATCTTTTTTATTAAATCCCGAGTATGCCCGATTAGGCTTTGCTTCCCGAGTTGGTTCTCTTCATTTGTAATCGGGTTGCTTTAATCTTTCTCGAGTACATTACTTCGGGGGGGGGGGGGGGGGGGGGGGTGGTTTCTGCGCTTTCGAGTTGACTTCTCTTGACTCCTGCTTATGTGGCTTTTTATGGTGATGACGTGTCCTTTACGTCGATTTTTACCTATAACAATACCCCTTTAAATATTTGAGCCGACTGTCCCGAGTCAGGTTTTCTCGGGGCAAATATTTAACTCTGTATACTTCCCTTTGTTATGACTTGCCTTTGTTTGTCGTTTTCTGCATTAATGTATCCTCGTTTGATTCAAAGCATTAAATGACGTGTCTTAATTACATCCACACGCATTCGATTTGCCACTCATTTCAGAAATCTCTTGATGGTGACGCTTCCACTCTTCGACGGCTCAAGGTGCTCTCTAGTTGCCACCTGTCTCCTTTTGTTTGGCTGTGGTACAACGCATTTATTAGACATAACCTTTCTACCTGCCTGTGCGCCACCCACGTCACAGCCCACGTCCCTTTGTTTTCCTGCTTCTCCGCGTTTCACCTAGGGTTTTGGTCTTTTTGAAATCAATGTCTCGCTTATATATATTGGCTTGCACTTATTTTCATATTTATATTTCTTTCTCCACCATCGTCATATTTCTTCGAGAGAGGTTCATTTGCATCTGTTTATTTTTCTGGGTATTTCTGGGTATTTCGTTTTGTTCTTCGACTCGTCTCCAACTCATTTTCTTAGTCTTGCTTTGCCGAGATAACCAACTTCAGCCCCCAGACTTCTTCTTGAAGACTCTTCCTCTGCCGTCCGCGTAACTTCATTTTTCCGATATATCAAGGTTAGTTTTTATGGATTCTGCGGCTAGGTACCGTCTTTTTACTATTGATATGATTTCTATTGAACGAAATGATGCTCTCACTGCATCAGTTGTCCACAGGTTACTAGTGTTAGGATTATGCTCAATAGCAAGAGTGTAATAGTGTTTTTGACAATCTATTCATATTAATAATGTGATTTCTGGTTTAACAAATCTTATAGCATTTATAGTTTAATTATTATAATTGTCAAAAGTAAATAATCATAAGGTCAAAAGACTATGAGAAAAGAAGAATTATTCATACATCTAGATATGTATAAGGTAGACACAATTCTTTAGTTAGTCTTGAATAATGTTCACAACTTAAGTTAAAGGTTGGGCACCTTTATCTTGTTAAAGTTGTAGAATTCTTTTACTAGCATTTGAGTGGGATCAAATGTGTTATGATGAGTCTAAAATCATTGGAGGGTCTTCGAGTAAAAGAATCTATTGCACTGGGTGCATTGAACTGGATCACAATGAAATACTTTATCTAGAACCGTCAATAGATAATAGTCTTTTCATTATCAGGACAATCGGAGAGTCTATCTTAATCCTGAGATAAATGATGGACTTATGGTTGCAAGTGGTATCATTTGAGTTATCAATGAGTACGATTATATAGCATAGTCTATCCTCGATAGTTTGGTGGTATTCATTTGTTAATCGATAGAGGACTTCATTTATAGATATGGACATCGTGGCTCCATTTATTAAATGAGAGTAGAATATCATCATATGGATGTTTTGAGGTATTGGATATTAAATCTTAACGTTAAGCTTTCAATAGTGTCTATTGAAACATGGCTTTTGGACAAGTCAAAATATCCAAGTTCAAAATGTGGTAATATGAGGAAATATGGTAACTTGAAGAGCTATAGGCGGTCTATGAGCTCTTGGCGATTACTGATATTCTTCACGAGGATACACCATCTCTTATAAGATTGTCTAGGGTATGAATGAGAATCATTTACTTATTCCATCTTTATTTAAGAGTGTAATTTTAGTTCTTTAGTGGAATGAACTAAAATTAATAGATTGAACCTAAGTGAATCATTTGTTGATTGTGATTGGGTTATGTCTATTGGAGCTTAAATTTAGATAGGCCCGCCAAGATCCCCAATCCACACGGACTTGCATGGATCACTTGATATATTCTACCGGACCTATTTATGGGTCCATCTAGAATTGTGTTTAATATATTAAGAATATAATTTGCACATTATTTATTTAATGGGCTGATCAATTATATTAATATTTTAATGAAAGGCATGTGGGCTTGTTTCTTTTAGTAAGAATGGGTCTGGTTCACATGTGGGCCTTTTATTAAGGTCCAATGGATTTAATAAAATAGGAAAAATAATATATAGATATATTAATATATATGGCACATGGCCGAGATATATATATGATATTATATTGTTTTATTTTTATTATTTGATTAAATGGAAATTAATTAATTATTTAATTAAAACTCAAAATCTTTTTCTGACTAGGAAATATGTTTCTTAGTAGTATACTATTGTGGTAGTATAAATAAAATAAAAGACTTTATTTGGTAAGTAGATAAATAAGGGATTTATTTATCTAGTCAAATAAGGAAGTCTTTTATATAGTCATAAATACACTAAAGAGTTGGATTAGGGTTTGGAATTCTAAGGAAATCTACCTAGGGTTAGGATTTAAGTCAAAAGACACAAATCCTACATGGTAAAGGATTTTGGCCACAATATATAGATATATTATATATATATATATATATTTTATAAAGTATGTATATTTGGGTGCGCAATATATATATATACATATATACATTATAAGGCATGCGGAATTAATTTCGAAATATATATATATATATATACATTTATTAAGGCGTGTAGGTTGAGTGCACTTTAATAGGTGTGCAGTATTTATGAATACATAATTAAAGGTTGCTATATATATTATTTCGGATTTGCATAAAAATATACATATATTATTTCAAGCAATATGATCTAGTAAGCGGCGCAAAAAAAATAAAAAATATATATATATATAATATTGAGCGGCCACTAAACATATATATATATTCTTTGTATATTTTCAAGAACCCTAGTGCTTACTTGAGAGTTTTTTTTCTTTTGCTAGAGAAAAATAGAATCCAACTCTTAGATTAGTGTGAGAATTCGGCCAAGAGGAATAGAGAGAAAAGTTTGTTCTTATTTCGATAGTGCACTAGTTACTTTTACATCAAAAGGTTTTGTGCACAATTTCGAATAAGGTTCACGCGAGTTTCGATCTAATGATTGTGAATTCAAAAGTGACCGGAACATTCTTTGTAGCCTTTTGGAATTTGTTGTGACTAACGAAAAAGAAAAAGTTTTGTTAATCCATCCTCAGGTACACAATTCAAAGAGAAGGGAGACCACGCTCCTAGGTGATTCACGTTCGTGATTGGATTGGAAGATCTTGCGGATTACCATCGACGCAATGTCAATCGGATCACGCGACAAAGGTATGATATCTTTAGTATTATATGTTAATTAATTAGAGGGTTAAGGTTCAAATTATGGAAAAATTTTAAACTATACTAAACCTCTTTTTAGTCTCGCTTCCGCTGCGTTGACCGTATTTTTCTACAACTAGAGGAGCCTCTCTTCGATCAACCGCGTTTCACTAACGCCGACGTTTCTAGAATTTACCGTGACGACCCTGCTACTTCCGGAGTTCCTCCTACTCCCGAAGTTCATTCTGTTTCTTCTGGTTCTACGACCCCCAAGTCCTACCATCCCGAGGAGTCTTATCATCCCGAGGCTCAGTCGGATTTATCTACCTCTAGCCCTAGTTCTATTCGATCGTGGTGGAGGCGAATGGGGAAGCATGGTAGCAAACGCAGGGTGTACAAAGACTCCCGTTCACGAGAGAGTCATATCGGGACTTAGAGATTTAATGAGAGCGACGTGGAGGAGGAGCATTGGGCAGCTCGCCTTGTTTTTTCTCCCGATCAACCATGCGCTTACGATGTTAAGCTGAATGTGGTTGGTCCCACCGAAGTCAGTAAATACATAGGTCGATTTGACCTAGATACCAACCGCGTTCAGTTGAGCCCGGCTGATGGTCGCGCGGCATGGAACCCCCCGTCGAGCATGGTGGCTGTTTATAGGGCAATGCTTTCTTGTGGCGTGACTCTTCCACTCCAGCCTTTCATTACTTGGTTTCTTGCAGAAGCCCAACTCGCCCCTACTCAGTTGACCCCGAATAGTTATAGGATCTTCATGTGCCTGTGGCACATGTGGCACCGAATGAAGCGGCCACCTCCTACTCCTCGCGAGATTAGGCACTTCTATTCATTGAGGCCGCTGGGCAAGTCGGGAATTTATTTTCTTTACTCAACTAAGCCCGAGCATTGGATTCCTAAGGACGTGGAGGTCCACGGCCAAGTTGAGTCGACCACTGATGAGAAGATGAAGGGTTTTGTCTGGGGCTTCCCTTCTTCTAACAAATTTTGGAAGAACAACTGGTTCTTCGTTGGCTGTGATTGGGGCCAATCGGTTTATTTTGACCTTGATGAGGCTCGAGTGACGTACACGGTCCCTTAATATTTTTGCTCACCTGAGAACTGGAACCAAGCGACTCCAACTTATACCGAGCTTGTGGCTCTGGCCCGAGCTACGGTGCGGCCTTTGGAAAAAAGAGGTAAGTCGTACCTCTACAGCAAGAGCAAGATGATAAAAGCTCACCTTTTCCCTCAGATCTCTACCCATTGGCGACACCGTGAGTTTTCCTTGTTTCATTTCCATGTTATTTTTTGCCTAACTTTTGTTTGGTCGGCTCAATAATCACGAGTTCCTTCTTTTTCAGTGTACGATTTAGATATCGTTTGTGACGTCCAGGCACGCCGGATGAAATTTGTGGTTGAAGCCAGTTGGAAAGAGGCTTTGCGTTAAGAAGAGACTGGGATTGCGCCTCCTGAAGGTGATTCTGATGAGAGTTCTCCAGAAGACACCCCTGAGAAGGAACATAATGAGGGTGTTCCCAAATACACACCTCAGGAGACTCGCGGTGCTGGTGAGGAAGTTGGGGAGTCTTATAATGTGCCGCGGGATGCTGAGCCTGTCAAGGAGCCTCTTGGTGCAATGGCCCCCGAAGTTTCGGTCCCTCCCAAATCAGCCCCTGTTCCATCTCCCGCGGGTGGTGATGCTGAGTTGAGGCATCCTGATCTGGATTCTGAAGATCCTGCTACTGATTTGAATACTCGCGGGAGGTAGCCTGGGAATGAGCGAGATCACTCGCTTAATAATCAGAGCAATCTGAGGGGTCCTGCTTTTGATGAAGCAGCTGACGCGTCTCAAAGCTTCGACGGGGCCGGGGGGCCCTCTGGCACTGCACCAACTTCTGTCCCCGAATCACCTGGTGTTGGGGTTGATGTTGAGGTGGAGGATCCTGCTTTCGACCTTGATACTCGCGGGAGGCAATCCGAAAAAAGGAAGTCTTCTTTTTCTCCTGGGCGTCCTACTCCCAAGATTCCCCGGGTGGTTGCCTATGTTGACTCGTCTTCGGGCGATGAGGAGACTAGCGTTGGGGTTGAAGATAGGCTTTTTCCTTCGCCTCCCAGAGATCATGCTGAGACTCGGGCTGGAGGCTTTGACGGCTCATTCTCCCAAGCTCAAACATCTACTGTCATGCCCGATGCTGGTGCTGGTGGCTCGGGTTTGCCGAGTCAACCTGGTGATCCTACCCCCCAATCTATGTTGAAAGCCATGTCCTTGGGCCATGCTTGTAGGGAAAAATAAAAACAAAAGTGGTAAACGCAGCGGAAGCGATACTAAAAACGATTTAGTGACTTTTAAAAAATTTTCCTTTATGAACCTTAAACCCTTTTAATCAATAAACATGCATATACATTAACAAAAAGTAGATTACCTTTTGTCGCGTGATCTGATTGACTTACGTCGATGGTAATCCGCAAGACCTTCAATCCGAGCACGAACGTGGATCACCTAGGAGCGTGGTCTCCCTTTTCTTTGAATTGCAAACCTGTGAATGGACTAAACAAAACTTTCTTTTCTTTGTTAGTCACTAAACAATCAAAAGAATGTCAAAAATTATTCCGGTCACTTTTGAGTTCTCAATCTAATGATCGAAACTCGCGTGAACCTAGATCGATATCGTATACACAAGCTTATTGATGATTAAGCAATAGTATACTATCAAAGAATAATTTCACACTCCCTTTTGTCTTTTTAGAATAAAAACTCTCTCTTGGAATTAAGAAGAAGAAGAAAGAAATAAAAACTCAAGCACCAAGCATTGTGGTAGCCGAACCCTATAAGAACCCTTATATAGGTTGGCCGAATTTTTTCTTCTTTTTCCTTTAGGGTTGCCGAATTCTATGTAGTCTTAGATTAGGGTTGGCCGAATTTCATCATGTCACTTATATAGGGTGACTAAAATTCAACCCTAATTCTTTTCAACTTTATAGACTTCAAACCCTAAACCAACTCCTTGATTTTTATTCTTTTATTTTGACTAAATAAAAAGACTCCTTATTTGATTAAATAAATAAAACTAATTTATTTATTTCCTTGTCAAACAAGTCTTTTACTTTTAGGAAAGATTTGTTTCTTTAATTAAACAATTAATCAATAAATTAATTAATTCTTATTTAATTAAAACAAATGAAACAAAATAATATTTTAGGTTAAAATTTTAACCTTGCCGCCCCACTTGTATAAGATTGGGCCTAACATTATTTTCTTATTTCATTTAATCCATTGGACTTTAAATAAAAAGCCCACATGTGAACCAGACCCATTCTTACTAAAAGAAACAAGCCCACATGTCTTTCATTAATATATTAATATAATTGAGCAGCCCATTACTTAAATAATGTGCAAATTATATTCTTAATATATTAAATGCAATTCTAGATGGACCCTTAAATTGGTTCGGTAGAATATATCAAGTGATCCATGCAAGTCCGTGTGGATTGGGGATCTTGGCGGGCCATCTAAATTTAAGCTTCAATAGACATAACCTAATCACAATCAACAAATGATTCACTTAGGTCCGATCCATTAATTTTAACTCATTCCACTAAAGAGCTAAAACTGAACTCTTAAATAAAGATAGAAAAGGAAGATGCTCCTCATTCATACCCTAGACAATCATATTGGAGATAGTGTATCCTCGTGATTAATATCAGTAATCGCCAAGAGTTCATAGACCGCCTATAACTCTCCAAGTTACCATATTTACTTATATGACCACGTTTTGAACTTGGATATTTTGACTTGTCCAGAAGCCATGTTTTCAATAGACACTATTGAAAACTCAACGTTGAGATTTAATATCCAATTACCTCAAAACATCCATATGATGATATTATACTCTCATTTAATTAAATGGAGCCACGATGTCCATATCTATAAATGAAGTCCTCTATCGATTAACAAATGAATATCACCAAACTATCGAGGATAGACTATGCGATATAATCGTACTCATTGATAACTCAAATGATATCACCTGCAACCATAAGTCCATCATTTATCTCAGGATTAAGATAGACTCTCCGATTGTCCTGATAATGAAAAGACTATTATCTATTGACGGTTCTAGATAAAGCTTTTCATTGTGATCCAGTTCAATGCACCCAGTGCACTAGATCCTTTTGCTCGAAGACACTCCGATGATTTTAGACTCATCATATCTCATTTGATCCCACTCAAATGCTAGCAAAAGAATTCTACAACTTTAACAAGATAAAGGTGCCCAACCTTTAACTTAAGTTGTGAACATTATTCAAGACTAACTAAAGAATTGTGTCTACCACATACATATCCAGATGTACGAACAATTCTTCTTTTCCCATAGTCTTTAGACCTTATGATTATTTACTTTGACAATTATAATATAAACTATAAATGCTATACGATTTGTTAAACCAGAAATCACTTTATTAATATGAAAAAGATTGTTAATTACAACATTACACTCTTGCTATTGAGCATAATCCTAACAGCTTATATTGGGGAGGATCATTAAAGTCGCCTCAGGGCTGGCACTCCGTCTGATCGACTCTGCAGCTTTTTCAACAGCGCTTCCTATGTGAGTAACGTTTCAACTTTGTGCATAATTTTGTATTTTCCTTTTGTTACCGTTGCTTTACTTAGTTATTCACTTTTGATTTGCTATAGATGGTAGCCGAAATGTCTGAGGCCTATCGAACCGGTGAAGCCTAGGAGGACAGAATAAAGCGGCTGGAAGCCCAATTAAAGGAAAGCGAAGATCGCCATGCTCGGGTTGAATTAGCTTGTCAAGAAGGGGCTAGGTCAAATCATGTGCTGTTGGATCAATGCTTGGCACGCCAGATGGAGGTTAAGCAAAAAACATCTTTTGCTGTTGAGGAGACCAAAACTTTGCAAGATCAGTTGTCATCCACTCATGATGCTTTGCTCCAGGCCGAGCAGAACGCTGAAGACGCCAAGTCATCTTACGAACGCCGAATCGAAGACTTGGAGCGTCAGGCTTTGATAGTCAGGTCCCTATCGAAGGAAGCTAGGCTGGAACTGTAAATACAGGGTGTTGATCGTTTCAAGAGATCTCTGGCCTATGATGCTTTGCTTCTCCGGGAATTCCAGAGGGGGATGGTCTCGGTTGGAGAGTTCTTCGGTATGAAGAATAGGGCGACTGATCGAGCCAAGGCCAACTGGAGCCTTTCCATAAAAAAACATATGGATACGTCTCTAGAGTCTCTTCGGATCCAGATGAAAGAGTGGCGAGCATATTGTCGTAGTAAAGGTAAGGCGCCACATCCCATGCACCTGGAGGTTCCCACTGCCGATTCCTTCTCAACTTTTCACGCTTGTGAGAAAGCGGGGATTGATGGTGAGAACCCTGATTTGGGGCCCGTCCCTGGGATTGACTATAGTGCCTGGATGGATGACGAAGAAAAAAATGTGATCATATGGCCTTCTAAATATAGCCTCCTGAGCGAATATGTGATGGAACCTGACCCGAGTGTCGGCGGGAGCAGCTCACAACCCCCAGCACCATCTTCTTGATTTTTTATTTAATTTCTTGTAATGATCTTTGTATTCACCTTTACTCATATATATATGAATCTTTAATTCTTACATTGTTCCGCTGTTTCTAACTTCCCTGCACTCGAATATCTTTATGGATTTTTGGAAATCCCTTGTTTTTACTTTGGCCGAGTATTTTCGCTAAATTAATTAACCGAGTATCTTATTTAACTGGTAATTAATTAATTTAGCCGAGTATCTCATTTAACTGGCATTTAATTAATTCGGCCGAGTATCTTATTTAACTAGCATTTAATTAATTCGGCCGAGTATCTTATTTAACTGGCTTCTAATTAATTCAGCCGAGTATCTTATTTAATTGGCTTTTAATTAATTCAGCCGAGTATCTTATTTAACTGGCATTTGTTTTTTGGCCTTTTATTAAGGTCGTTTTACCTCAACGTTACGCCGAGGCTCACCACGCCCATACGTTAAGGTCCTTGCACAAGTCACCTAAGACGTCTCCTGATTTTATCTGTGCAAGGTTTCACCGAATCGTTGGGGTAATATGTACCGGCCAACACGGTTGCGCATCTCACTAGCCTTTCTAGCTGCGCTCTGAGCAGTTTTCCAGTTATCCTGGTGCCTCGGTTTTACCTTTTTACTTAAGGGATGCGTTCGCATCGTCTTAACTAGGCGGGCACGCTACTTTAGCTTTTTCGCCCTTCGAGCACTACTCGTCCGCTCTTTCACGGCTTCATAGCGCCCGAATTTTATTCTTTTTTTTTTGGAGTTTATTTGGTCGGCTTTTAAGTGGCCGCTGTTAAAGTGTTGCTCTTTGATCATGGAAGCTATCGACTCTACTGAATAACTTTTTTATTAACAACTGATCTTTATTAAATAATCAACATGGCAATGAAATCAACAAATAAATCTGAAGTAATCAATGTGAAGCTAAAACTGAACTAAAGCATAATAAATTAACATAAAAAACAAGGATAGATTCCTTAGGGACAGAAAGTCTTGAGATATTGTGCGTTGCATGGTCGAGGTACTAGGCTACCCTCTGGTCGGGCTATCATGTAGGCCCTGTGCCCCACGATTCCTTTGATGATGTATGGCTGTTAGGTTGATAATTAGTGTTGGCATTAATTCCATATCAAAACGTGTTTTACTTGTAATGTTTAGTGGTTAGTAAATGAAGGATTTCGAAGACGAAGGACGTCTCAACCATTATTCGTTCAAGTTGCCGGCTTTTAAGAGTCTCGGACATTATCGGTCTACAAAGGTATACATGTCCTCTTATCTCTTACAAGGCTAGGCACACACTCACACATATCATTTTTGTGTGTCCTTTCATGATTTTATTTCATTTACATTTCACTTTCACACACTTGGCAAAATATGCTCATGCATTCACATTTAGTTAATAAACTTTGTGTTTTGCATTTTCTAGGACTATGTCCGGAAACTAGCATATGTGTGTGTATTTGTGTTTGTATGTTTCCGTATTTTGTGTTTAGGACTTGAACATGTTCTTATTCAATGCCTTATTGAGTTCCGGTCGTTTCGGTTACTCATTCATAAGGTTTCGAGTCCAAACGTGTTGACTATGCCACTTTACGTTCTCTTACGTTGTGTTGACTTCATCGATGATTTCCGAGATGATTTCTCAACCTTTTTTCAAAGTTGTATAGTTGTTTTCGTGCGTGAGAGAGTCACGGTTCATAATCCGAAAACGGATTCGAATTCGGAGTTCGGACGCTCGAGATACGGGCCGACGAACCGAGAGTGCACGGGAGAGGACAGCCCAGGCCGTGGGCCACATGGGCTGGCCGTGGTTGAGGCCATGGGCCCCACGGCCTGGAGCCCCTTCTGCTCCCGTGTGGGCCACGCGCCCCCCACGGCCTGGGGGTGACGTGGCACCACATGATTGGTCAAAAAGACCTTTCTCTCTCCTCCTATTTCTTCCCTCTCTCTCTCATTTTGAATTTCCAAGAAGAATTTTTAAGAATTCCCGTCAGCCCTCTCCTCTGAAATTTCAGTTTTTTGAAACACCATATCTTCCTCATCCGGAGTCGGATTTGAGTGATTCAAGTGGAGAGTGTTCGTATTTGAGTCCTCTAACATCTCCAAGTGGTTTGGTAGCTGTTTGATCGTGATTTCCAGTGGTTGACCACTGAATTCCGAACCAGCATCATAATCCGAGGTAATGGTCTCATCTTAGGGATTTCTTGTTATTTGACCTTCCAAATGCTTGGGGTTTCTTCTTATATATCTTTGTTATTGTTTTATGAAAGCTATTTGAAAAGGTAGCTTGATTATCATTCCAATTGAAATTCAATTTATGGACTTATGTTGACTAGATTTCATGATTCTAGGTTTTACATTTGTTTGTGAGTTGTATTGTGATTAGAATGGCATCTTAGGTTGTTTGATACTTAATTGAATTAATTTTGTGTTAAAATGACTTTGAGATTTGATTTGGTCCTTTGATTGAAGAAATCAAGGATTTGTGTATTTGTTTGTGATTTAGAGAATATAGGTTTTGATTGATGTAAATCTCAAAACCTTGCTCTATATTTTTGTCTAGTATATTGATTGATTTTAATCTCATATATCTAGACTTTGATTGTATATTGATAGCATCTTGAATTAGGACTTAATGAACATTTTGTGATTCAAGTGTTATATGTGTGAATGAGACTTTGAGTATATGTGTTAGGTGTTTCACATGCTTAGGTTTCTATTCATGGATTTTTGCATCTAGACTTGATTAATTGTGTTTTCACATGTTTAGGTCTATTTGTGCCATAGAATGTATTGATCACATGTTCTATGTTGAAATGAATGTTTGCATCATTTGCATTCACATGATCACACTAGGAAGTCCTTGTAAAAGGCATGAAGTCTTGGTTAGAGTCGGGATGACTCGGATAGCCAAGCAAGAAGTCTTGCCTAGAGTCGGGATGACTCGGATAGGTAAGCAAGAAGTCATGGCTAGAGTCGGGAGGACTCGGATAGTCATGCATGGGAGGCTCCCTAGAGGCAAGAGTGCCTTGGATAGGGAGTTGGCTAACATATTGGTAGGCCTAGGCGTATGGTTAGACATAGACTCCGATAGAGCGGGGTACACGGGATGTGTATGCACTCTTGAGGAATTTCTAATCTACCATCGATGTTGGTTGAGTGTGTTGTCCAATATATGGTGGTTCCGCATCATTGAGGGATTTCATACTTTCCAATAGGGTTGGGTAGGCTTAGACTTCACTAGGTTGGGTGAGCTAAAGATTGGTCACTTTGTGAATGTTCTATGTTTACTTTCCAATAATATAGTACCCAATGGTTGTAATTCAACCCGTGGATGTTTCCTCCTTGGAGGTTTTACCACGTTAAAAAATCCCTTGTGTTAATTCTTTCTATCTCTTCTCTTATATTTTAATTGTATATTTTATTGTCTTGATTCATAATATTCACTTGTGGTGTATTGTGAACCAAGTCTTTGTATAGTGTGATTAGTGTATTCATTCTATAGATCAATTTGTATCTTTGATTCTTTTGTATATTGTAATATTTGTTTAGTGACATTTTGCTCACTCTTGTAACACATTGAACATCTTATGAAATACAAGTTTATTTTGTTGTTATGATTATTTGATATTTTACCTCACATGACTTGTTGATATACTTAGACATTTCTATTATGATTGTGTCATCATATTGTCTATGTATGTCTATCTTGGATTATTGTGCTGTGTGTAAGGCTACCTTGAGGGACAAACGGATGTTTGTTCAAGGGTTTGAAAAAAGGTGTAAAAACCTATTCACCCCCCCCTCTAGGTATGCTTTAAGCAATTTAACTTCGTTTGTGTACATTCAATGGCCCCTCCCATTTGTCGACAAAGGATCCTGCTGATTTGTTTTTGGTATTCGGGGACACTCTCCTTAGTACTAAATCTCCAAGCTGAAATCTACGCTCCCGAACATGGGAATTATAATACCTTGCAGCCCTTTGCTGGTACGCGGCATTTTTTATTTGTGCTGCATCCCTGACTTCCTCGAGTTCATCTAAGTTCTGCTACAGCATGTTTACATTGTGCTCGGGGCTGTATAGTTGAACCTTATGGGATGTAAAAGTTATTTCTGCTAGGATAACAGCCTTCGTTCCAAATGCCAGTGCAAAAGGAGTTTCCCCTATGGATGACCTTACGGTTGTTCGGTATGCCCATAGTACCTCAGGTAGTTTGTCTGCCCAGCTGCCCTTCTTTGCCTCCAATTTTGCTTTTAGTGTGTGCTTAATCACTTTGTTCACAGCTTCGGTCTGGCCATTGGTTTGAGGGTGAGCAGGTGATGCATAGTAGTTTGCGATCTTATACTCTTCGCACATTTCTCTAAACTTGATGTTGTCGAATTGGGTCCCATTGTCTGTTATGATGATGCTCGGGATCCCGAACCTATATGTTATGTTCTTTTTGACAAAGCTAGTGGTGTTTGCCTCGGTGATGTGCACGAGTGCCTCTGCTTCTGCCCACTTGGTAAAGTAGTCCACTACCACAATAGCGTGCTTTACACCTCCCTTTGTTCCTGTGGGCATTGGTCCTATTAGATCGAGGCCCCACATGGCAAAAGGCCAAGGTGAGGTTAAGCTTCTGAGTAATTCTTGGGGTCGCCAAATGTCGTTTGCTATTCTTTGGCATGTTTCGCAACTCTCCGCGAATCGCTGCGCCTCTGCGAACAGGGTCGGCTAGTAGAATCCTTGCATAAGTACCTTGTGTGCTAGGCTCTTACCTCCGGTATGGTTCCCGCATACACCATTGTGAACATCTTTCAGGATTTTTCTGGTTTCTTCGCCGGTAACACATCTTTGTAGTACTTTCGAGAACCCTCTCCTATATAATTCTCCCCTTAGAATTGTGTACCAGGTTGACGCGTTTAGCTTCCACAGCATCTTCCGGTAATACATTTTCCTCCAAGTATCTTCTGAGCTGGGCTGTCCAGTCACCTGGGCTTGGTCGGATCTCTATTATCATGACTTCCTCGAGTTCTGCTGTACTCGGCTTAGTCAGGTGCACCACTGGTATTGCTTTGGACCTGATGCTCTGTTAGGATTATGCTCAATAGCAAGAGTGTAATGTTGTAATTAACAATCTTTTTCATATTAATAAAGTGATTTCTGGTTTAACAAATCGTATAGCATTTATAGTTTATATTATAATTGTCAAAGTAAATAATCATAAGGTCTAAAGACTATGGGAAAAGAAGAATTGTTCGTACATCTGGATATGTATGTGGTAGACACAATTCTTTAGTTAGTCTTGAATATTGTTCACAACTTAAGTTAAAGGTTGGGCACCTTTATCTTGTTAAAGTTGTAGAATTCTTTTGCTAGCATTTGAGTGGGATCAAATGAGATATGATGAGTCTAAAATCATCGGAGTGTCTTCGAGCAAAAGGATCTAGTGCACTGGGTGCATTGAACTGGATCACAATGAAAAGCTTTATCTAAAACCGTCAATAGATAATAGTCTTTTCATTATCAGGACAATCGGAGAGTCTATCTTAATCCTGAGATAAATGATGGACTTATGGTTGCAAGTGATATCATTTGAGTTATCAATGAGTACGATTATATCGCATAGTCTATCCTCGATAATTTGGTGATATTCATTTGTTAATCGATAGAGGACTTCATTTATAGATATGGACATCGTGGCTCCATTTAATTAAATGAGAGTATAATATCATCATATGGATGTTTTGAGGTAATTGGATATTAAATCTCAACGTTGAGTTTTCAATAGTGTCTATTGAAAACATGGCTTCTGGACAAGTCAAAATATCCAAGTTCAAAACGTGGTCATATGAGTAAATATGGTAACTTGGAGAGTTATAGGCGGTCTATGAACTCTTGGCGATTACTGATATTAATCACGAGGATACACTATCTCCAATATGATTGTCTAGGGTATGAATGAGGAGCATCTTCCTTTTCTATCTTTATTTAAGAGTTCAGTTTTAGCTCTTTAGTGGAATGAGTTAAAATTAATGGATCGGACCTAAGTGAATCATTTGTTGATTGTGATTAGGTTATGTCTATTGAAGCTTAAATTTAGATGGCCCGCCAAGATCCCCAATCCACACGGACTTGTATGGATCACTTGATATATTCTACCGGACCAATTTAAGGGTCCATCTAGAATTGCATTTAATATATTAAGAATATAATATGTACATTATTTAAGTAATGGGCTGCTCAATTATATTAATATATTAATGAAAGACATGTGGGCTTGTTTCTTTTAGTAAGAATGGGTCTGGTTCACATGTGGGCTTTTTATTTAAAGTCCAATGGATTAAATGAAATAGGAAAATAATATTAGGCCCATTTTATATAAGTGGGGCGGCTAGGTTAAGGTTTTAACCTAAAAATATTATTTTGTTTCATTTGTTTTAATTAAATAAGAATTAATTGATTTATTGATTAATTGTTTAATTAAAGAAACAAATCTTTCCTAAAAGTAAAAGACTTGTTTGATAAGTAAATAAATAAATTAGTATTATTTATTTAATCAAATAAGGAGTCTTTTTTATTTAGTCAAATAAAAGAATAAAAATAAAAGAGTTGGATTAGGGTTTGAAGTCTATAAAGTTAAAAAGAATTAGGGTTGAATTTTAGTCACCCTATATAAGTGACATGATGAAATTCGGCCAACCCTAATCATATACTACATAGAATTCGGCAATCCTAAAGGAAAAAGAAGAAAAATTCGGCCAACCTATATATATGTTCTTATAGGGTTCGGCCACATCAATTAATTGGTGCTTGAGTTTTTATTTTCTTTCTTCTTCTTAATTCTAAGAGAGTTTTTATTCTAGAGAGACAAAAAGGAGTGAAAAATTATTCTTTGATAGTATACAATTGCTTAAACATCAATAAGCTTGTGTATACGATATCGATCTAGGTTCACGCGAGTTTCGATCATAAGATTGAGAACTCAAAAGTGACCGGAATAATTTTGACATTCTTTTGATTGTTTTGTGACTAACAAAGAATAGAAAGTATTTGTTTGGTCCATTCACAGGTTTGCAATTCAAAGGAAAGGGAGACCACGCTCCTAGGTGATCCACGTTCGTGCTCGGATTGAAGGTCTTGCGGATTACCATCGACGTAAGTCAATCGGATCACGCGACAAGAGGTAATTTACTTTTGTTGATATATGCATGTTTATTGATTAAAAGGGTTTAAGGTTCATAAAGGAAAAATTTTAAAAGTCACTAAATCGTCTTTAGTATCGCTTCCGCTGCGTGTAACACTTTTATTTATTATTTTTTCCCTACATGCTCATGATGGCTGAAGCTAATTTTGACAAGGCATCTGCTTTTTCGTTCTCTTCCCGAGGAATCTGATGGATTTTGTACATTTTGAACTTTCTGAGTAACCTCTTTGCGATGGCCAAGTAAGCTATATCATGTGTTCTTCCCTTGCCTGGTATTCGTCCAGTACCTGGTTAACCACAACTTGTAAATCGCTATAAATTTCCAACTCATCTGCTCCCAATGCTATACAGACCCTTAAGCCGGCCAACAAAGTTTCATACTCTGCTTGATTGTTGGTTGCTTTGAAATCAAACCTCATGGCACACTCCACAGCGTCTCCTTCTAGGGTTGCTATGACTATTCCCTCCCCGCTGCCATGTGTGTTTGATGACCCGTTTACATGCAACTTCCATTGAAATTCACTCGTTTGTTCATCTTCCATTATCCTCCTTACCTCGGCATTCGGCTCGGTGAATTCTGCTATAAAATCTGACACTGCCTGCCCTTTGATTGTTGCTTTTGGCGTGTACCTGATGTCGAATTTGCTGAGTTCCACTGCCCACTTGGTCAATCTTCCTGACAGCTCCGGCTTTTGGAGGATGAGTTTCAACGGGTAATCCGTGTATACCTCTATTGTATGCACTTGAAAATATGGCCTCAACTTCCTGGCTGCTGTGATCAAGGCCAACGCTATTTTTTCAGCTGGTGAATACCTGGTTTCGGCCGGTAGCAACGCCTTGCTTGTGTAATATACTGGCCTTTGTACTCCCTCCTCTAACCGAATTAATACCGAACTTGTTGCCACTTCTGTAACCGAGAGATATAGGTACAGCATCTCCCCAGGTACTGGTTTTGAAAGAATGGGTGCTCTTCCTAAATACTCTTTCAATTTCTAAAAAGCTGTTTCACATTCTTTACTCCATTCGAGCACTTTTCCCTTTTTTATTGCTCTGAAGAACGGGGCACACTTGTCTGTTGATTTGGCTATGAACCGGTTGAGCGATGTAAGACACCCCGTCAGCCTCTGCACATCCTTCAATGTCTTTGGTGAAGCCATTTCTTCTAAAGCTTTAATCTTCTCCGGATTTACCTCAATTCCTCTTTGGTGCACCTGAAACCCTAAAAACCTCCCTGACGGTACTCCAAACACACATTTACTTGAGTTGAGTTTCATCTTGTACCTTTTCAGTACATCAAAGGTTTCCTTCAAATCTTCTGAATGTCTTTCCGCCGTGGTGCTTTTGGTCAGCATGTCGTCCACATAGACCTCCATGTTTCTCCTAATCTGCCAAGTGAATATCCTGTTTACCAACCTCAGGTACGTTGCCCCAGCATTCTTTAATCCAAATGGCATCACCTTGTAGCAATACAATCCCTGATCCGTGGTAAAAGCTTTTTTTTCTTCATCTGCCTTGTTCATTCGAATCTGATTGTATCCCGAGTAAGCGTCCATGAAACTTAGCAATTCATGTCCTGTTGTCGCATCTACCAACTGGTCGATCCTTGGCAGTGGGAAGCTGTCTTTCAGACAAGCTTTGTTTAAATCTGTGAAATCTACACACATCCTCCATTGGTTGTTCTTTTTCTTGACCAATACCACATTGGCCACCCACTCCGGGTATTTGACTTCCCTTATTGACCCTACAGAAAGCAACTTCTCCACCTCTTTCTTGATTGCGATGCTTCTCTTTGGGTTGAACAATCTTCTCTTTTGTACCACTGGGCGGAACCCCAAGTCGATGGAGAGATAATGAGATATCACCTTTGTGCCTATCCCGGGCATATCTTTATGACTCCAAGCGAAAACATCCCGGTATTCCCTCAGCAATGTGATGAGTTTGGCTTTGATGTCCCTGCATAGGCTTGCTCCTATCTTCAGTGTCTTACTCGGCTCATCCTGGTCTAATATCACTTCTTCGGTCGGCTCATCTTTTTTGTTTTCAGGTTCTTTTCTAGGGTCTAGTTCAAATTCCTTCGGTGCTTCTGCTTGCTCCTTAGGTTCATTGGTTTGCTCGGCTGATATGGCATATAATTGATGTACTTCCCTATCCTTGTAAACTAGCAGTTTCGCCCTTCGCACCATCTCTTGTGATCCCTTGACCACGCCTACCCCATATTCAGTCGGGAATTTCATCATGAGGGCATACGTTGCCGTTACTGCCTTTGCTTTATTCAGGAATGGTCTGCCGAGCAGGGCATTGTATGGCCAATTATCTATATCTACTACCACAAAATCGAGTAACACTGTCTTCTGACAAGGGGCCTTCCCGATCTTCACTGGTAATTTTACTGTGCCAAGTGACCTTACCTCTGCCCCGCCAAACCCTCTGAGTGGGGTATGAAAAGCCTGTAAGTCTTTTCTATCTAGTCTTAACTGATCGTACACTTCTGCACTTAAGATATCCGCTGAGCTTCCATTATCAATCAAGATCTAGTGAACCTCCCTGTGTCCAATTCGAGTACTGATGACCAACGCATCATTTGGTTTTACATCTACTCCGTAAGAATCAGCCTCTGTGAAGATGATTGGATCCCAACCTTCCTTGATCCTTTTCGGATCGAGTTCAATGGAGTTGACGTCGAGGTCTCTTCGGGCTTCCATGGCTTCCCGAATTTCCTAGGTTCTCTCCCTGTTACTTTTGCCTATTGCTGGCCCACCAAAGATGGTGTTGATTGCTCCTTCATCTCCGGCTCTCTTGGGACTCAGCTTCCTTTCCCGTCCACCCTGTCGGGTATCTTTCTGTCCATCTGCCTTCTTAACTTTTTTCAGGACGATGTCCTTTAAGTGCCCTTCTCGGATGAGGGTCTCACTGTGATCCCTTAGCTGGAAGCACTTGGATGTTTCGTGCCCGTTCTTTTTATGGAATCTGCATTACTTGGTGGTGTCCCTTCGAGGATAAGTTGACTGCTTAGGTGCTCTTTGGACATATTCTTTTCTTCCAAGATAGCTAATACCTCTTCCTGGTCCTTCTTCAACGGGGTGTAATTCGTATATCTGCCCTGGAATTTTTGGCGCAGTTGATCGGTTTTTGGATCATAAGCCCGGCGGCCATCCCGTCCATCTCGTGCTTTATTCTTTAGCTTGTCACCTTTGTCTGGTGCTCTAGCTTGGTCTTTTGTTTTGGCTCCCTCTGGACGACCTCCATGCACAAAGTAACCTCCCGTCGCAATTTCTTCCTCCTCGGCTAAGGCATAACCCTTAGCCATGTCCATCATGTCCGCATAACTGGTTAAGCGAGCTCTTCTTAAATCGAAGGATAGCTGGCCGTTCTGAAGGTTGTTGATGAAGGCTGCAATGATGGCTTCATCGTTTGCACCCCCTATTTTCGACACTTCCTGACCGAACCTGCACAAGTATTTTTCAACGACTCGTCTTTTCCCTGTTTGAACTGGGACAAGTGAGCCACTGATTTCTTCCTGTGTACATTCCTGAGGAACTACCTTGAGAAGGCTTTACTTAGTTCGCTGAAGCTGTTTATGCTTGCTGCTGGTAACCTACTGAACCATCGAGAACCCAGATCCCCCAGAGTTTGTGGAAAGTTCAAACATAGCAGTGCGTCATTGTGGATGTATTGCGCCATAGCACTCCTTTACCTCCGGACGTGTTCTTTTGGATCGGTATCTTCCTTGAACAGCTCTACGGGTGGCATCCTGAATTTCTACGGGAAAGGCATCCTCAAAACTCCATTGGTGAAAGGTGAAATTCCCTTAAGTAATATAGTGTAAAATATACCTAGAGGGGGGGGGGGGGGGGGGTGTGTGAATAGGTATTTACTCAAATTCTTCCAATCTTAAAAATGATGCGGACTATAACAAAGAAAATGCACACTTGATTAGATGTAGCAAATGAATTGATTCCACTAATACAAGAGTTAATCAATTTACAAGATATGCAATCAATGAAGATATGGAAGATAAAGAAAAGTAAAAACAAAAATGAACACAAGTATTTTTTACGTGGTAAAACCTCAAAGAGGAAACATCCACGGGTTGATACCACAACCACCGGCAAAGCAATCCACTATGTGAAAAAGGACTTACACACTCAAGCTATCAACTCATGATATCCGCTCAAGATATCAACTCCTAATCTACCCTCGGGCTAGTGAATCACCAAGCCTACTTCCTATCCGAGATGTATCCTACACCTCTAGAAAGCAACTTCCTATCCAAGACGCTCACGTCTCTAGGAAGATTTCTTGCTTGCCTATCCGGATCCTCTCGACCCTAGACAAGTCTTCTTTGCTTGATTATCCGAGTCCTCCCGACTCTAATCAAGACTTCCTTGCTCTATCCACAAAACTTCACTCACTTTCCTAGAGACTTCAACCTAATTCAAGGCTATGATCTAAAGTGATGCAAGTGATGCAAACACAAACAAATTAAGCTAGATGATCAATCAAGCAAAATGTACATGTTCAATGACAATCTAGAATATGCTTCCAACACACAATCACAAGATTATCTAGAAATCAAGACATGTAAATCAATAAGAACAAGGTATGAATATTCAATATATCACACTAAAAACCTAGTTCTTAGATTATGAAATTAAACATAGAAAATAACATGAAGCACATCACACATACATTTTCTAGAATCAATTTCATGATAAATCAAGTTTAGCACATATATGTTCAAAACAAATCATAAAGCTAAAACTCAATTAACTAATGATCAAACACCCCTAGCATATGATCTAACATGCTTCTTAACAAATTTCATCAATCAAATAGTAAGAATCAAAAGAAGATCAAAGATGAAATTGAAAAAGAAGAAGTTGAACAAACAACCTTGACCTCGGACTGAAAATCGATCAACTGAGAAAAATGGCGAAGTCAGATGCCTCTGGAAATGCTTGAGTTTGTAGCTCTCTTCAAGACCAACAATTTTGGCTTTTGAATCGATTGATTTCGAGTTCGTATGAGAAAGTTATGATCAAAATAAGAAAATAAAAAATTGAAGAAATTCTGCAGAAATTTCGTGAAATGTTCTTCAATTTCTTCAACAAGTGTGGAGAGAAGGAGAGAAGTTTAAAAGGAGGAGAGAGAGAGATTTATTGAGCAAATCAGCATGTGCCACGTCACCCTCCCGTGGGGGGCACGTGGGCCACATGAGGGCAGAGAGCCCCTCTGGCCGTGGTGCGCACGGCCTCCCTCACGGCGTGGGCCAAGTGGCCTCATGGCCTTAGACCTCTCTCGCGCGCTCTCCGGTTCTTCAGCCATATCTTGGGCATCCGAACTCCGATTTCGAATCCGTTTTTGGATTATGAACCGTGACTCCCTCATGCATGACGATGACTACACAACTTTGAAAAATGGTTGAGAAATCATCTTAGAAAATGATGATGAAATCAACTCAACGAATGAGAACGAAAAGTAGCGTAGCTACATCGTTTGGACTCGAAACCTTATGAATGAGTAACCGAAACGACCGGAACTCAATAAGGAATCAAATAAGAACATATTCAAGTCCAAATACAAAAATATGAAAACAAACAAACACAAATTCACACAAGCATGCCATATCAAAGAGATAGTCACAAAGCATGCAATTTTACAATGTTTGTCAATACAAAATCAATGCATGAGCATACTATGAAGTGTGTGAATGTGTTATACCAAATGTTTGAACCACGATGCAGGGACACACATGTATGAATTGTGTGTGTGTGTGCGCTAACGCCATGCAAGAGGATAGGAGTCAAGATATACCTTTGACGCTTTTCACCTCTTGAAGACGTCTTTTGCACTAGACGTTGCTCTTCACTTTTTAAGCTTCCTTTCTTTAAAAAAAATCCTAAGCAACAACTAATACATAATATGGAGTGTTTTGCAATGGAATCAAGCCAATACAAATCATAAACTTTACAATCTCCCCCTTTGGCTATTCCATTGGCAAAACCTCAACCTCACCATACAATGTTTCACTCAAATAAACTCAAGTTGATAGCATACTCTCAATCTCACATTACAAAGAAAATCCTAGACTAAAAAGTCTTCAAGTCTTCAAGTCTTCAAGAATTCCTCTTTTGGTCTTCAAAGTACCTATAAGAGAAAATAACAAAACAAACAAGAGATCTTCTCTAAAGAATAATGGTGAGTTGTTAACCAAAAACAAATATAGAAGACATCCCTTATCTCATACAAAAATGCATTACCTCAAGTGAAAAAAATATTTTCATATTAAAGCATTCCCTTAATTTCCTAATTCCCAAGGACCAACCATCCTTAACATTATCAAGAAAGAATTCTTTCTCCCCCTTAAGACAAGAATTCTCCCCCTTAAGACAAAGTCACAATTAAGCACAAAGAGGAATATGATCACACAATTGGAACATTTTTCCACACAAAGTGTGAAGTATACAAAATCTCCCTAAAATCAAACATGGTGAGGTATACATTTTCTCCCCCTTTTTGTCAAGGAATAGACAAGGGACACAAGAGATAAAGAACGAGATATTAAGCAAACAAATCGTATAGAAAGCGAAAGTTGAATAAACTAAAGATCCCCCTTAACATATGCTCCACATATTATCACCAAGTAGATTTGTTCACAAGGGACATCACACAATCACACAATCAAGCAATAAGAGAAAATATTTCATAATTTGTCAAAGTCCAAGAGAGAATCATAGATTTTCATTAATCTCTCAAAAATATTCTCACATTGCTAATGAATCAAGCACATAAGCAAAATGTGTGTGTGTGAATGCTTCTCAAATATATAGTAGGAGTAATTGTGATATCAACATGCAAACTCTATCCACACCTATCCATCTAAAGCCTTTCCAAAAATAGGTCAAACCGATATTCATCCGGATTTTTACTTTTAAAATGAATAGATATCAACATATGAGCGTGTGTGTGCATGTGGCTCGTTTTCCCGTTTCTATTTGTCAACCCGAGCTTTTTCACAATTCTCAACTATACACTATTAAGCCTTTTATTTTTTATTTCTTTTAGGCTTAGAATCAAAGATTTTTTTTTTTTTTTAATGATTCTTTTCAACACTTCTTTGATTTTTTCTAACATAAACATATACACCTCATGGTGGCTTTCACTCATCACAATGGCGTAGCCCTTTCCTACATTGGGCGGCTGCACAACCAAGGTGTGTAGCCCTTTCCATGAGGGTGCTCGTTGATTACTATGTAGTGCCGAAGCAAAATGGATACATACCATAGGTCATCTATCATGTACTTAGCAATAAACTTCTAGATGCATCCATTATCTACACATTTTCAACCACATATACTCAAAATTAAAACATATAAGAGAAGCATTAGTGCACTTTTCAAAAAAAAATTTCAAGCTCAAGTGCATGATCTAGAAACAATAAGAGTTATTTATTTAAGATCATTACTTTTCAAGTGAGTAGCTCTCAAAGATATTAATATTCAAATAAAGTTTTGCTCATCAAGCCACTCACAATCACACATAGACAATAATCAACACAAATCATGTCAATGGATCTTAGAAGAGTTTTAAACCTCTTTTTGTCCAAGGACTTAGTAAACAAATCTGCAAGTTGATTTTTAGTAGGCATATGCTTTAGAGAAACAATAGAATGTTCAACATGTTCTCTAATGAAATGATGCCTAATATCTATGTGCAATGATATCATGTATACATAGAGTTGAAAAAATGAAATAGAAAGCAAGCTTTTAGAGTAGAGAAATACCTTAGCAAGCTTTTTCACTGAATGTACACAAACGAAGTTAAATTGCTTAAAGCATACCTAGAGGGGGGGGGGGGGTGAATAGGTTTTTTACACCTTTTTTCAAACCCTTAAACAAACATCCGTTTGTCCCTCAAGGTAGCCTTACACACAACACTATAATCCAAGATAGACATACATAGACAATATGATGACACAATCATAATTGAAATGTCTAAGTATATCAACAAGTCATGTGAGGTAAAATATCAAATAATCATAACAACAAAATAAACTTGTATTTCATAAGATGTTCAATGTGTTACAAGAGTGGGCAAAATGTCACTAAACAAATATTACAATATACAAAAGAATCAAAGATACAAATTGATCTATAGAATGAATATACTAATCACACTATACAAAGACTTGATTCAAAATACATCACAAGTCAATATTATGAATCAAGACAATAAAATATACAATTAAAATATAAGAGAAGAGATAGAAAGAATTAACACAAGGGATTTTTTAACGTGGTAAAACCTCCAAGGAGGAAACATCCACGGGTTGAATTACAACCATTGGGTACTATATTATTGGAAAGTAAACATAGAACATTCACAAAGTGACCAATCTTTAGCTCACCCAACCTAGTGAAGTCTAAGCCTACCCAACCCTATTGGAAAGTATGAAATCCCTCAATGATGCGGAACCACCATATATTGGACAACACACTCAACCAACATCGATGGTAGATTAGAAATTCCTCAAGAGTGCATACACATCCCGTGTACCCCGCTCTATCGGAGTCTATGTCTAACCATACGCCTAGGCCTACCAATATGTTAGCCAACTCCCTATCCAAGGCACTCTTGCCTCTAGGGAGCCTCCCATGCATGACTATCCGAGTCCTCCCGACTCTAGCCATGACTTCTTGCTTACCTATCCAAGTCATCCCGACTCTAGGCAAGACTTCTTGCTTGGCTATCCGAGTCATCCCGACTCTAACCAAGACTTCATGCCTTTTACAAGGACTTCCTAGTGTGATCATGTGAATGCAAATGATGCAAACATTCATTTCAACATAGAACATGTGATCAATACATTCTATGGCACAAATAGACCTAAACATGTGAAAACACAATTAATCAAGTCTAGATGCAAAAATCCATGAATAGAAACCTAAGCATGTGAAACACCTAACACATATACTCAAAGTCTCATTCACACATATAACACTTGAATCACAAAATGTTCATTAAGTCCTAATTCAAGATGCTATCAATATACAATCAAAGTCTAGATATATGAGATTAAAATCAATCAATATACTAGACAAAAATATAGAGCAAGGTTTTGAGATTTACATCAATCAAAACCTATATTCTCTAAATCACAAACAAATACACAAATCCTTGATTTCTCCAATCAAAGGACCAAATCAAATCTCAAAGTCATTTTAACACAAAATTAATTCAATTAAGTATCAAACAACCTAAGATGCCATTCTAATCACAATACAACTCACAAACAAATGTAAAACCTAGAATCATAAAATCTAGTCAACATAAGTCCACAAATTGAGTTTCAATTGGAATGATAATCAAGCTACCTTTTCAAATAGCTTTCATAAAACAATAACATATATATAGAAGAAGAAACCCCAAGCAAATGGAAGGTGAAATAACAAGAAATCCCAAAGTAGAGACTCAAACCTCAAGTTCTGCAGCTGGTACGAATTTCAGTGTCCAACCACTTGAAATCACGATCAATCAGCCACCAAATCACTTGGAGATGTTAGAGGACTCAAATACGAACACTCTCCAACTTGAATCACTCAAATCCGACTCCGGATGAGGAAGATATGGTGTTTTGAAGTTTGGAAAAATTGGAGAGAATTCTAGACGGGAAAAACTGAAATCTTCTTCTTGGAAATTCAAAATGAGAGAGAGAGGGAAGAAATAGGAGGAGAGAGAGAGGTCTTATTGACCAATCATGTGGTGCCACGTCACCCCCAGGCCGTGGGGGGCGCGTGGCCCACACGGGAGCAGAAGGGGCTCCAGGCCGTGGGGCCCACGGCCTCAACCACGGCCAGCCCATGTGGCCCACGGCCTGGGCTGTCCTCTCCCGCGCACTCTCGGTTCGTCGGCCCGTATCTCGAGCGTCCGAACTCCGAATTCAAATCCGTTTTCGGATTACGAACCGTGACTCTCTCACACACAAAAACGACTATACAACTTTGAAAAACGGTTGAGAAATCATCTCGGAAATCATCGATGAAGTCAACACAACGTAAGAGAACGTAAAGTGGCATAGTCAACACGTTTGGACTCGAAACCCTATGAATGAGTAACCGAAACGACCGGAACTCAATAAGGCATTGAATAAGAACATGTTCAAGTCCTAAACACAAAATACGGAAACATATAAACACAAATACACACACATATGCTAGTTTCCGGACATAGTCCTAGAAAATGCAAAACACAAAGTTTATTAACTAAAAGTGAATGCATGAGCATATTTTGCCAAGTGTGTGAAAGTGAAATGTAAATGAAATAAAATCATGAAGAGACACACAAAAATGATATGTGTGGGTGTGTGCCTAGCCTTGTAAGAGATAAGAGGTCATGTATACCTTTGTAGACCGATAATGTCCGAAACTCTTAAAAGCCGGCAACTTGAACGAATAATGGTTGAGACGTCCTTCGTCTTTGAAATCCTTCATTTTCTAACCACTAAACATTACAAGTAAAACACGTTTTGATATGGAATTAATGCCAACACTAATTATCAACCTAACATTCACCAATGAAAGGTCTCCGCTCTTTTTATGAGCTTTCTTGGCTTGTTTGTCCTCATGACAACAAGTTGTTGGTGTGTCATCCCAAGAAAATAAAGACCAAACACTTTCAACTCAAACAAACACATGAAAATGACTTTCTCTAAAAGTCTTAACACAAACTTTCACCAAATAGATTTCAAAATTCAACTTTTTTAAAGTTAATCAACAAATTTTGACTATCATACTGATTATGAGAATATTAAGTTCATGTATTGACTAGAGACACCAAGTTTGAATGCTAGACCTAGCACATTAAAAATGGCATAGTCAAGCCTCAAACCTGGAACTCTTATCAAACAAGAACAAAAAATATTCTCATATGTGCTACTCAATCAAGTATGAGAGCACTCACCTTTGACCATATTAGTCTTAGGTGAACCAACACAAACAACATCATGATCATTACGCATGGCAATATGAAATCTAGAAGATAAATCATCAACTATCTTCTTCATGAAAATATCACCTATATTAAAGTCATCATTTTTGCCACGCACAAATACTTCATCAAGACTCTTCAAATGATCATGGTTAACACTCTTCTTAACCAACTTCTTCTCAACATATTTCTTAACATGATTATCATTAACATGCATGTTATTCTTTTCAATCCAAATTTTCTTGATAGGTTTCTTCACATGAATATGATCAATATGCACATTTCTCAAAGCATCAAAGCATCAAAGCTATTGTCATGTTTAGAAACTTTCAAAGAAGATTTATCCATTTCACAAGTATGCACATTATTTTTCTTAACTCAAACTTTGCTTGTTGATTTTTTTTCATTAACATGTTCATCATACATAGTCTCTAATGCTCTAACATGTTTAGAAACAACCAAAGGAAGTCTTTTCATCTCACTAGCATGCATCTCATTCCCTAGTTTGCATTGTCTAATATACTCATAGCATTTAGGTTTGATATGTCCAACAACATTGCAAAAATGACAAACCGGGATAAACTTAGAGATGTTACGTCTAGCTCTAGACTTAAACTCATGCTTAGGAGTATGAATAGGTAACTTTTTCACATTTTTATCATGTTCCACATTTCCTAGTTTGCATTGCCTAGCATATTCATAACACTTAGGCCTAATGTGACCAACCACATTGCAATAATGACAAACCGGAATGAATTTAGAAAAATTACCTCTTGGGTGTGCATGCTTTGGTTGAGAAGTCGGTTGAGAAGTTCCATTGCTCTTCTTGCCTTTGTCTTTGATGTTGGAAGGAATAGTACTAGAGTCTTTATTCTTCTTGGACTTTCTTGACTTGTTCTTGGTTGTAAGAGTCTTCTTAACTTCTTCTACATAACCCAAGCCACTTTTATCTCCATGATGCTTTCCAAGTTTTATCACATCATCAAGCTTAATGGCTCCAATTTTCATGCCATTAATAGACTCTTTGAGAGCTTTGACTTCATCTATAAGCTCACACTCTTTTATCTTTATGATATGTAAGGATTCCCGTTGTTTTTAATTGGCTTATTTCGTGATCAAACCATATATGGGGATTCTTTGTAAGGGTAGTTTAGATGTTGTTATTAGTGCATTAGGCCCTTTGAAGACCTCATTATTGACAAGCACCAAAGGTAATATTCTAAGTGCTTTCTTGTCTTGAAGAGATAGTTGCACACACTCACAACTCATGCATATGTTTAATCTTTGTATGTTGTGTTTCTTTTTGTTGTGCATAAATGATTATTTACATCTCTTCTTGCTTATTTTTATGATTGCATCTTGTGTTGAAAACATCATAGTATTTAGGCTTTTAGGATGCATCTTGTTTGACTTTGTACCCCTTGCATGATTGCATGTGGGATGCAATTTTTGGGGCTGTGCGCTGGTCCACCAGCGCCGGTCGACCAACGCCGCTCACCGGCGCAAATCGCCCAGTGGCGCGCCGCTGGTCGTGCGTTGGTGTGGACCAGCGCCGGCCACCAGCGCCGATCGCCCAGTATGGCGCCGCTGGACTGGCGCTGGTGGCAGCGCCTGACGTCCAGCGCTCAAGCCAAAATTGGCTTGTGCGCTGGTCCTGCGCTGGTCCACCAGCGCACAGAGTAGTTTTCTGGCGAGTTTTCAAAACGACCTCACTTCACTTATGGCCTCTATATATATGCTAACTTGATTTTAGGTCACTCACAAGAGTTCTTATTCATGCTTCATACTTAGGATATTTTTCAAGAGAAGAAAAATACACAAATAACTCATTTTTAATTACTCAAACACAATTTCATGATCATCAATCATCATCATAGATCATCTAGATGTCATCTTGCATGGAATCTTCATCATACTTTGCTTGGTAAGCTTTTCACTAATATCTTACATATTTTGTGTTTATTTTATCTAGCAATCTCAATTAATTACTTGATTGTTATTTTGTATGCTTTAGATACAAAATTGAGATTAGTATGATGTATGTTTGAGAAGTTGTATTCTGCTAGCATATTAGGTTTTGTGCTTGATATTGATTAGCTTAACTAATTGACATGTCATTTAGTTTTGATATTTAGGATTGCTCTTAATTGCATATTAATCATCTTAGATAAGCATATAGGGTTTCCCTTGCTCTATGTTGCATTTTGGATATTTTCATATATTCACTTAGGGTTGTATTCTCTTCAAGAGAAGCTAAGTCTTGTGTGTAGCAATCGGGATTAGGTTGCTTAGATCGCAAGCAAATTGGACTAGGTTCACTCATACCGGGATTAGGTAGGTGTGTGATTACTTCCGGGATTAGGTTGTAATCGTTTGCACATTTAGTGGATTCGAGGTTCGAGTGTGGCTTACTTACATAGCCCGTGGTTTTTCCCGTGAGGGTTTCCACGTAAAAATCAAGTGTTGATTTATATTTCCGCACCATATTACACTTGCTTGTTTATATTATCTTGAGGGTAAATTCGTAATTTTGACTAACACGAAAAATTGGGTAAAAAGCGTAAAATCTATTCACCCCCCCTCTAGATAGGTTTATACACACCGTGCTATAATTAGTTTCAATTGGTATCAGAGCGGGTTCCTAGACATACATAGGTGATCCTTGCTTATTTTGGTATGTTTTGCATTTTGTGTGATTTTTGATTATTCATACATTTGCATTCATTTCATTCATTCATAAACACTATGAGTGGAAACGGTGGAAATGGTGGTGGCCACGAAGGAGCTTCTAGCACAAGGCCTCCACTTCTCACCGGTTTGAACTATTCCCAATGGAAAGGGAAGATGGAATCCTACATATGCCAAATTCATGACCGTGCATGGATGGCGGTGGAAGACGGATATGATCTCCCTATGATGACTCCCGCGGGTGGAGGACAAGATGTTTTGAAGCCTAAGGCGCAATGGAACGCGCAAGAGTTTGAGGCTTCTAAGTGGAATAGGAAGGCGATGCATGCCATTATGTGTGCAATGGATGAGAATCAATACAAGCTTATTCAGAATACTCAGATTGCCAAAGTGGCATGGGACATCCTTCAAGTTGCACATGAGGGAACCGAGGTGGTGAAGGAGTCCAAGCTTCAAGTCCTCCAAACTCAATTTGAATTACTTAGGATGGGAGAGGATGAATGCTTCAACGACTTCGAAATCAAATTGATGGACATAGTAAATCAAAGCCATCAACTCGGAGACCCTTATTCGGATAGGAGAGTCAAGCAAAAAATTATGAGATCTCTCCCCGATAGGTTTGAATCAAAGGTGACGGCCATAGAAGAAAATAGTGGCTACATGGATATGAAGCCAAGTGAGGTAATTGGGCGTCTCCTTGCATATGAGTCTAGGAAGGCTCCTAGCAACACTACTCCTCCTAAGAAGTCTAAAGGAATAGCTTTGAAAGCATCTAAGGATGCAAAGGAGGCAAAGCATGAATCGGATGAAGACCTTGCCTTATTTGTGAAACGGTTCAACAAGGTTATGGGGTTCAAGAAGAAGAAGGGATTTGGGTCAAGAGGACAAGATTTGAAGAAAAAGAGTTCCTTCAAGAAGTTTGAGCCTAGACAAGAGAGGACCGAAAGGAAAGGGGTCCGATGCTTTGAGTGTGGTGGGATTGGTCACTTTGCCCCCGAATGTGCGAATCACAATGAGAGGAAGAAGGGTAAAGTGATGGCCGCCACATGGAGTGGGAGTAGTGATGACTCCAATGAGGAAGATGAGTCTTCAAGTGAGGAAGAGCTCATGGCTAACTTCCTAGCTTTTGCATCTTCTCACAAGAGCAAAAGTGCTAGTGAAAAGGAAGATTTGAGTCAAGAGGAAATTGACTCTAGTGAAGAAGAAAGTGACTCCTCTTCTAGTTCCAAGAAGAAGTTTGTGGAGCAAAAGGTGCTTGCTAAATACCATGCCGAGTTCAATGATTTAGCAATTAAAAGCACAAGAAAGATTGAGAGGTTGAGAGAAGAAAACCTTGAACTTTCGGCTCACAATGACCACTTAAGTGAACAAGTGGAAAGATTGAAGAGGAGAGAGGATAAGTTAATTGAGGAGTTAGACTTATCCAAGAGAAGTGAAGAAGGCTTGAAGAGGGAACTTGTAGAAGTTAGAGGGTCCTTGGCTAAGATAGATTCTAGCACCAAGAAGCTTGATCATTTACTTGGTGTTGGAAAGAGTCCAAGTGACAAGAGAGGTCTTGGGTATGAAGATGGCAAGAAAGTCTCAACCTCTAACAAGACAGTGTTTGTCAAGAGCTTGAAGAACGAAGATACTTCATTTGTGCAACCTCCTAGGAAGAAGTTAGAAATAGGACAAAGTTCTAATGCACAAGTGAAAATGGGGCCAAGAAGGAAATCTCAAGCTCAACCTCCTAAGGTTCCTCAAGCCAACACTCCTCCCAAATTGGCTCACAAAGGAAAGAGACCAATCATGCAACCTCAAGCTTGGAAGCAACCAAGACCGGTTCAACAACGAAGATGGATTGAACCCACATATCCACAAAGACATGGACGTACTCAAAGGCGAGGTATGATTCCTTTTTTCATTCCTATTTGTCACTTTTGTGGTTGTGATGGTCATATTAGACCAAATTGCTTTCAATATATTAAAATGTGTAGAAAACAAAGCATGATTGAAAAGAGAAAGAATAGAGCCAAGATGCATGTTTCTAGGAATGAAAATATTGATTTGCATGATCTTAGAAATAGTAGAGCACATGTACCAAAGGCCACTAAGAAAGCTAAAATTGTTGCTAAGTGGATTAGAAAGAATGAAAATGTTTGCCATGTTGCACAAATAGCCTTGAAGGCAAATTCTTCTAATTTTTGGTACTTGGATAGTGGGTGCTCTAGGCACATGACGGGAAACAAGAGTTTCTTCGAGACTCTTGTTATGGAGGAAGGTGGAAATGTCACTTTTGGTGATGGATCCAAAAGAAATGTTGTAGGGAAAGGAACCATTTCCGTTCCCGGATTACCCTCCTTATCCAATGCTTTATTTGTTGATGGCTTGAAAGCCAATTTAATTAGCATTTCACATCTTAGTGATGAAGGATATTCCGTCTTGTTTTCTAAAGACTATTGCTCTATCCTAAAACCCGATGGACAAACCTTGTTGAAGGGCATGAGATCTAGCGACAATTGTTATTGTCTTGAAGCTAGAATTGTATCTAATCATGTGTCCATGGATGAGCAAATTGAGTTGTGGCATGAAAGACTTGGCCACATGAACTTTAGGGATCTACGGACCCTTGGAAAGTTCAATTGTGTGCGTGGCCTCCCTAAGCTTGGGAAGAAAGCCAATGGTATTTGTGGACCTTGCCAACAAGGAAAGCAAACTAAAAGCATGCACAAAAAGGGTAAGTATCTCACCACCAAGGAGCCACTTGAGCTTCTCCACATGGACCTCATGGGTCCCATGCAAACCGAAAGTTTGGGTGGAAAGAGATACATTTTTGTTTGTGTTGATGATTTCTCTAGGTTCACATGGACATATTTTCTTAGAGAAAAATCCGAAACTTTTGATAAGTTTAAAATGCTTTGTAATAAAATTCAAAATGAAATGAACTCTAATATTAAAAGCATAAAACGGATTAGAAGTGATCATGGGAGAGAATTTGAGAATGCCACATTTGAAACCTTTTGTAATGGTTTAGGCATCTCCCATGAATTTTCTGCTCCTAGGACACCTCAACAAAATGGAGTTGTTGAGAGGAAGAATAGGGTCCTCCAAGAGATGGCCCGAGTGATGTTGCTTAGCAACAATGTCCCTAGGAACCTATGGGCCGAAGCCATCAACACGGCTTGTTATATAGGAAATAGAGTGTTCCTAAGGCCCGGTACTAGAAACACCTCCTATGAGTTATGGAAAGGCAAGAGGCCAAATGTTAGCTACTTCCACACTTTTGGAAGCAAATGCTACATTTTGAATGACCGTGATCAACTTGGCAAGTTTGATGCTAAGAGTGATGAGGGTATTTTTATTGGCTATGCCTTAAATAGTAGAGCCTATAGAGTTTTCAATTTAAAGACTCTAAGTGTTATGGAATCATCCAATGTCGTATTTGATGATACTAGGCTCAAGTCTAATGATCATGAGGAGGAGGTTATTTTTAGTGATGATTCTCCTTTGGAGGAGGTTGTGGTGTCGCCTAATGTTGGGACATCTAATGTCAACAATGATGGCACACAACCTATTGATAGAGTTCCTCTCTTGGACTCTAAAGAACCCGCTCCATGGGTTAGGAAACTCCATAATAAAGAAGATATCATTGGAGAGGTAAATGAGGGTGTTAGGACTAGACGTCAACTTGCTAATCTTATTAGCTATACATGTTACACCTCTCAAATTGAACCCAAAAAGGTTGAAGAGGCCTTAAATGATGAATTTTGGGTTCTTGCCATGCAAGAAGAGCTAAACCAATTCGAAAGGAATGAGGTTTGGACTCTAGTTCCTAGGCCTAAGACCACTAATGTCATAGGCACCAAATGGATATTTAGGAACAAATCCGATGAGGATGGCAACATAGTGCGGAACAAGGCTAGACTTGTAGCACAAGGGTACTCTCAAATTGAGGGTATCGACTTTGAGGAGACTTTTGCTCCCGTTGCCCGCTTAGAGTCCATTAGGCTTCTCTTGTCCATCTCTTGTGTGCACAAGTTCAAATTGCACCAAATGGATGTCAAGAGTGCCTTCCTCAATGGCTTCTTGCAAGAGGAAGTGTTTGTTGAACAACCTAAGGGGTTTGTGGATGCACACCAACCCAATCATGTCTATCGCCTCAAGAAGGCACTTTATGGGTTGAAACAAGCACCGAGGGCTTGGTATGAGCGCCTCACTCAATTTCTTGTTGACAACAACTACACAAGAGGTAGTGTTGACAAGACACTATTCATCAAGAGAGACAATGATGAGTTTTTCATAGCTCAAATATATGTTGATGATATAGTTTTTGGCTCCACCAACAACACCAAAGTCCAACAATTTGTTGATGTCATGTCTCTTGAATTTGAGATGAGTCTTGTTGGTGAGCTTAGTTACTTCCTAGGTTTGCAAATTAGGCAAATGCATGATGGGATTTTCATAACCCAAGCCAAATATGCTAAGAACCTAGTGAAGAAGTTTGGTTTAGAGAAAGCCAAACATTGTGATACACCCATGAGTACCACTTTGAAGCTAAGCAAGGATGCTAGTGGTAAAAGTGTGGAACAAACTCTATATCGTGGCATGATAGGTAGCTTGCTTTATTTGACCGCAAGTAGGCCCGATATATCTTTTAGTGTGGGTGTGTGTGCTAGGTACCAAGCGGATCCTAAGGAGTCCCACCTCTCTTCTGTGAAGAGGATCATTCGCTATGTGAATGGGACATCTAACTATGGGATTTGGTACTCTTTTGACACTAATGCTAGTCTTGTAGGCTTTAGTGATGCGGATTGGGCAGGAAATTGTGATGATAGGAAGAGCACATCGGGCGGTTGCTTCTTTCTAGGCAACAACTTGGTGTCTTGGTTTTGCAAGAAGCAAAACTTGATTTCCTTGTCCACGGCCGAGGCCGAGTACATAGCCGCAGGGAGTGGATGCACACAACTCCTATGGATGAAGCAAATGCTAGTAGACTACGGATTCAATCAAGGTACTCTCACTCTCTTTTGTGATAACATGAGTGCTATTAATATTTCCAAGAATCCGGTTCAACATTCTAGAACTAAGCATATTGACATCCGCCATCACTTCATTAGAGAGCTTGTTGAAAATAAATGCATAGTACTTGAACATGTAGGTACTAATGATCAACTTGCGGACTTATTTACTAAACCCTTAGATGCTACTCGATTTAAAACTCTTAGTAGATCTATTGGGATATGTCTTGTGGAGTGATGTTCTATGATTGACCCCATATGGGGAACTCAAGCAAAGAGAGCTATTTTGCATTCTTGTAACTTGCAAAAAATTTGAAATAACTTATGCCTCTTCTTTTGATTGCTTGAGTAAGCTTGGTTGTACATATGTATATATGTTTTCTATTCTATAAGTGTGAACCTTGCTTGTCTACAATCCATGTCATATTTATGTTCAAACATGCATTTTTGGACTAGGAGATTTACATAGGAAGTATGATGTGAATGACCTATAGTTATCTCCATGACATGATGTTTCTTAAATAACATGCTAATGCTAAATGAAAAAGCATGAAATTCATTCAACATGCTCACATGAAAAGCATGAATTGATGATTGCATATTCTTAAAAATGCAAAACTTGTGTGAAAGCTTATGAGACTCAAAATGAATAAAGGATCTTGTATCCGTTCAAAGGAATTTACATTCCAAATGTCTCTCTTTCTTTATTAGTTGAACATGGTTACTATCATACGGATATCTTATTCGGAAAAATCTAATAGGGTGCAAAGTCGCTCATGCCATGTTTCGCTTATAAAGTTGGATATAGTTACTCTTAAATTAAAATCAATAATCTCTATATCCTTGCTTTTCCCATGACATTGGTGAAATTGGTTTGAATTCGAATTAGAAACCTCTGTCATTTGCTTTGCCAAATACCATTGTACTTTGGACTTGAATGCTATATGTCTTGTATGCAAAGCATGTTGGATTCACACATTTTCTCAAATAAATCTCCTTGTTTCTCTCAAATTAATTGAAGTGCATAACGTGACTTATATGTATATGCATATCTTGCATGCTTCTATCTCTCGTTGCTATGAGTGACCCGGTTGGGAACTACTCCTTTGCCTATATCATGACAAAAAGGGGGAGTAGGATATTGTAAGGGGAGTTGCAAAATAGAGAAGCTATTGTGCACTTTGGGGAGATAAAACATTGAGGGGGAGTAACCCTTTGAGGGGGAGCATTGCATTTATCATACATTGCATACATTTGCTAATGTTGTTCCTAAATTCTAAAAATGCAAATGCTTGGTATTATTCTCACATGATTAATCTCACACTTTACTTGAATTGGATTGTTAGAAACTCTTTTCAGGGATTGATTATTCTACAAGAGGATTGAAGACTTCAAGTTGCATTCTCTTATCTCTTTGTAATGTAGAATATCATTGTAATCCCGTAGTTTCTATTTCTTTTGTGAGGATTTAATGTGAGTGATGGTTTTGTCACGAAATAGCCAAAGGGGGTGATTGTAAGGATTCCCGTTGTTTTTAATTGGCTTATTTCGTGATCAAACCATATATGGGGATTCTTTGTAAGGGTAGTTTAGATGTTGTTATTAGTGCATTAGGCCCTTTGAAGACCTCATTATTGACAAGCACCAAAGGTAATATTCTAAGTGCTTTCTTGTCTTGAAGAGATAGTTGCACACACTCACAACTCATGCATATGTTTAATCTTTGTATGTTGTGTTTCTTTTTGTTGTGCATAAATGATTATTTACATCTCTTCTTGCTTATTTTTATGATTGCATATTGTGTTGAAAACATCATAGCATTTAGGCTTTTAGGATGCATCTTGTTTGACTTTGTACCCCTTGCATGATTGCATGTGGGATGCAATTTTTGGGGCTGTGCGCTGGTCCACCAGCGCCGGTCGACCAGCGCCGCTCACCGGCGCAAATCGCCCAGTGGCGCGCCGCTGGTCGTGCGCTGGTGTGGACCAGCGCCGGTGTGGACCAGCGCCGGTGTGGACCAGCGCCGGCCACCAGCGCCGATCGCCCAGTATGGCGCCGCTGGACTGGCGCTGGTGGCAGCGCCTGACGTCCAGCGCTCAAGCCAAAATTGGCTTGTGCGCTGGTCCACCAGCGCAGGTCCACCAGCGCACAGAGTAGTTTTCTGGCGAGTTTTCAAAACGACCTCACTTCACTTATGGCCTCTATATATATGCTAACTTGATTTTAGGTCACTCACAAGAGTTCTTATTCATGCTTCATACTTAGGATATTTTTCAAGAGAAGAAAAATACACAAATAACTCATTTTTAATTACTCAAACACAATTTCATGATCATCAATCATCATCTAGCATCATCATAGATCATCTAGATGTCATCTTGCATGGAATCTTCATCATACTTTGCTTGGTAAGCTTTTCACTAATATCTTACATATTTTGTGTTTATTTTATCTAGCAATCTCAATTAATTACTTGATTGTTATTTTGTATGCTTTAGATACAAAATTGAGATTAGTATGATGTATGTTTGAGAAGTTGTATTGTGCTAGCATATTAGGTTTTGTGCTTGATATTGATTAGCTTAACTAATTGACATGTCATTTAGTTTTGATATCCATGATTGCTCTTAATTGCATATTAATCATCTTAGATAAGCATATAGGGTTTCCCTTGCTCTATGTTGCATTTTGGATATTTTCATATATTCACTTAGGGTTGTATTCTCTTCAAAAGAAGCTAAGTCTTGTGTGTAGCAATCGGGATTAGGTTGCTTAGATCGCAAGCAAATTGGACAAGGTTCACTCATACCGGGATTAGGTAGGTGTGTGATTACTTCCGGGATTAGGTTGTAATCGTTTGCACATTTAGTGGATTCGAGGTTCGAGTGTGGCTTACTTACATAGCCCGTGGTTTTTCCCGTGAGGGTTTCCACGTAAAAATCAAGTGTTGATTTATATTTCCGCACCATATTACACTTGCTTGTTTATATTATCTTGAGGGTAAATTCGTAATTTTGACTAACACGAAAAATTAGGTAAAAAGCGTAAAATCTATTCACCCCCCCTCTAGATAGGTTTATACACACCGTGCTATAATTAGTTTCATGATAGACAAAGAGTTCTCTTTTTGCTTAATCTCTCCTTCCATGGCAAACAACTTCATAGTAAAGTCTTCTTTTAGATCATCTAGCTCTTGAGCACTTTTTTCCATCTTTGAGACATACTTTTCAATGGTCTTTTCATGCTCCTTGATGACTTCACTTTGCTTGCTCATCTTCTCCAAAGACATCTTCTTTTCATTGACAAGAGCTTTAAAGATCACCACTAAATTGGCATTGATCAACTTCAACTTGTTGTTCTCTTCATTCTTTTGTTGAAAGATCTTGTCATTGAAGCTTATATTGTAGGGAAAAATACCGTAGTACACGCAGCGGAAGCGAGACTAAAAATAGATTTAGTATGTTTTAAAATTTTTCCTTTTTATGAACCTTAACCCTTTAATTAATTAAGCATACATATAAACCAACAAAAGAAGAATACCTTTTGTCGCGTGATCCGATTGACTTACGTCGATGGTAATCCGCAAGATCTTCAATCCTAGCACGAACGTGAATCACCTAGGAGCGTGGTCTCTCTTTTCTTTGAATTGCAAACCTGAGAATGGATAAACAAACTTTTCTTTTTCTTTTTCTTTTGTTAGTCACAAAACAATCAAAATAATACAAAGATTATTCCGGTCACTTTTGAGTTCTCAATCTAATGATCGAAACTCGCGTGAACCTAATTCGATGTTGTACACACAAGCTTATTGATGAACAAGCAATTAGTGTACCATCAAAAGAATAATCTCTTCTCTCTTTTTTGTCTTAGTAGAATAATCAAATACTTGTCTATGAGTTTAGAAGAAGAAGAAAATTGAATCCCTCAAACATTCAAGGTGGCCGAACCCTATCATATGGAATATATAGGGTGGCTGAATTTTCCTTCCTATTTGATTTGGGGTTGCCGAAATCTTCCTATAATGGCACTAGGGTTGCCGCAAATCCCAAACCAAAAAGGGTTTGTGTTGCACCCTAATATCCATCAACCTTTAGACTTCAAACCCTAATCCAACTCATAAGTATTTTTATTCTTTTATTGACTAAATAAAAAGACTTCTTATTTGATTAAATAAATAAAATTATTTATTTATTTTCTTATCAAACAAGTCTTTTACTTTTAGTATACTACTACCAATAGTATAACTTTAGGAAATATATTTTCTGATCAGAAAAAGATTTGTTTCTTAATTAAACAATTAATTAATAAATTAATTAATTCTTATTTAATTAAACAATGAAACAAAATAATATATTAGGTTAATATATTCACCTTTGCCGCCCCACTTATATAAATGGGCCATATATTATTTTCTTATTTCATTTAATCCATTGGACTTTAAATAAAAAGCCCACATGTGAACCAGACCCATTCTTACTAAAAGAAACAAGCCCACATGCCTTTCATTAATATATTAATATAATTGAGCAGCCCATTAAATAAATAATGTGCAAATTATATTCTTAATATATTAAATGCAATTCTAAATGGACCCATAAATTGGTCCGGTAGAATATATCAAGTGATCCATGCAAGTCCGTGTGGATTGGGGATCTTGGCGGGCTATCTAAATTTAAGCTTCAATAGACATAACCTAATCACAATCAACAAATGATTCACTTAGGTCCGATTCATTAATTTTAACTCATTCCACTAAAGAGCTGAAATTGAACTCTTAAATAAAGATAGAATAAGAAGATGTTTCTCATTCATACCCTAGACAATCATATTGGAGATAGTGTATCCTCGTGATTAATATCAGTAATCGCCAAGAGTTCATAGACCGCCTATAACTCTCCAAGTTACCATATTTACTCATATGACCACGTTTTGAACTTGGATATTTTGACTTGTCCAGAAGCCATGTTTTCAATAGACACTATCGAAAACTCAACGTTGAGATTTAATATCCAATTACCTCAAAACATCCATATGATGATATTATACTCTCATTTAATAAATGGAGCCACGATGTCCATATCTATAAATGAAGTCCTCTATCGATTAACAAATGAATATCACCAAACTATTGAGGATAGACTATGCTATATAATCTTACTCATTGATAACTCAAATGATATCACTTGCAACCATAAGTCCATCATTTATCTCAGGATTAAGATAGACTCTCCGATTGTTCTGATAATGAAAAGACTATTATCTATTGACGGTTCTAGATAAAGCTTTTCATTGTGATCCAGTTCAATGCACCTAGTGCACTAGATTCTTTTACTCGAAGACACTCCGATGATTTTAGACTCATCATATCTCATTTGATCCCACTCAAATGCTAGCAAAAGAATTCTACAACTTTAACTAGATAAAGGTGCCCAACCTTTAACTTAAGTTGTGAACGTTATTCAAGACTAACTAAAGAATTGTGTCTACCTCATACATATCCAGATGTACAAACAATTCTTCTTTTCTCATAGTCTTTAGACCTTATGATTATTTACTTTGACAATTATAATATTAAACTATAAATGCTATAAGATTTGTTAAACCAGAAATCACTTTATTAATATGAAAAAGATTGTCAATTACAACATTACACTCTTGCTATTGAGCATAATCCTAACATATATAATCTTGATTTGAGGAGGCTTCGAACTCTTCTTGATTGGAGGAGATTTCACTATCTTCACTACTTGAAGAGTTATCACTTTCCTCATTACTTGAGGACTCTTCACTACTATCCTCAAATCTTCCTTCATATATAGCCACATGAACAATGTAATTGTTAGTAGATTCTCGATCATCCAAGGACTCCTCTTCCTCTACTACATCACTCACACTCATCCATGATTTATCATTGAATGCTCTAATGTAGGCTTTCATTGTATTTCTCCAAAAGGTGTAGTTACCACTATCCAAGAGTGGAGGTCTAGCACTAAAGGCACCTTCCGGTATTGAATCACCCATAGCTACAAAAATGAACAAACACAAAAAAAACAAAACAAAACAAAACACTATAATATGGATCTATCTAATTACTTCTAGACACCCGCTTTAATACCAATTGAAATTCCCTTAAGCAATATAGTGTAAAATATACCTAGAGGGGGGGTGAATAGGTATTTACTCAAATTCTTCCAATCTTAAAAATGATGCGGAATATAACAAAGAAAATGCACACTTGATTAGATGTAGCAAATGAATTGATTCCACTAATATAAGAGTTAATCAATTTACAAGATATGCAATCAATGAAGATATGGAAGATAAAGAAAAGTAAAAACAAAAATGAACACAGGTATTTTTTACGTGGTAAAACCTCAAAGAGGAAACATCCACGTTGATATCACAACCACTGGCAAAGCAATCCACTATGTGAAAAAAGACTTACACACTCAAGCTATCAACTCATGATATCCGCTCAAGCTATCAACTCCTAATCTACCCTCAGGCTAGTGAATCACCAAGCCTACTTCCTATCCGAGATGTATCCTACACCTCTAGAAAGCAACTTCCTATCCAAGACGCTCACGTCTCTAGGAAGATTTCTTGCTTGCCTATCCGGATCCTCCCGACCCTAGACAAGTCTTCCTTGCTTGATTATCCGAGTCCTCCCGACTCTAATCAAGACTTCCTTGCTCTATCCACAAAGCTTTACTCACTTTGCTAGAGACTTCAACCTAATTCAAGGCTATGATCTAAAGTGATGCAAGTGATGCAGACACAAACAAATTAAGCTAGATGATCAATCAAGCAAAATGTACATGTTCAATGACAATCTAGAATATGCTTCCAACACACAATCACAAGATTATCTAGAAATCAAGACATGTAAATCAATAAGAACAAGGTATGAATATTCAATATATCACACTAAAAACCTAGTTCTGAGATTATGAAACTAAACATAGAAAATAACATGAAGCACATCACACATACATTTTCTAGAATCAATTTCATGATAAATCAAGTTTAGCACATATAAGTTCAAAACAAATCATAAAGCTAAAACTCAATTAACTAATGATCAAACACCCCTAGCATATGATCTAACATGCTTCTCAACAAATTTCATCAATCAAATAGTAAGAATCAAAAGAAGATCAAAGATGAAATTGAAAAAGAAGAAGTTGAACAAACAACCTTGACCTCGGACTGAAAATCGATCAACTGAGAAAACTGGCGAAGTCAGCTACCTCTGGAAATGCTTGGAGTTTGTAGCTCTCTTCAAGACCAACAATTTTGGCTTTTAAATCGATTGATTTCGAGTTCGTATGAGAAAGTTATGATCAAAATAAGAAAATGAAAAATTGAAGAAATTCTGCAGAAATTTCGTGAAATGTTCTTCAATTTCTTCAACAAGTGTGGAGGGAAGGAGAGAAGTTTAAAAGGAGGAGAGAGAGAGATTTATTGAGCAAATCAGCATGTGCCACATCACCCTCCCGTGGGGGGCGCGTGGGCCACATGGGGGCAGAGAGCCCCTCTGGCCTGGGGCCCACGGCCTCCCTCACGGCGTGGGCCAAGTGGCCTCATGGCCCCAGACCTCTCTCGCGTGCTCTCCGGTTCTTCAGCCATATCTTGGGCATCCGAACTTCGATTTTGAATCCATTTTTCGATTACGAACCCTGACTCCCTCACGCACGACGATGACTGACAACTTTGAAAAATGGTTGAGAAATCATCTCAGAAAATGACGATGAAGTCAACTCAACGAATGAGAACGAAAAGTAGCGTAGCTACATCGTTTGGACTCGAAACCTTATGAATGAGTAACCGAAATGACCAGAACTCAATAAGGCATCAAAAAAGAACATATTCAAGTCCAAATACAAAAATATGAAAACAAACAAACACAAATTCACACAAGCATGCCATATCAAAGAGATAGTCACAAAGCATGCAATTCTACAATGTTTGTCAATACAAGATCAATGCATGAGCATACTATGAAGTGTGTGAATGTGTTATACCAAATGTTTGAACCACGATGCAGGGACACACATGTATGAATTGTGTGTGTGTGTGCTAACGCCTTGCAAGAGGATAAGAGTCAAGATATACCTTTGACGCTTTTCACCTCTTGAAGACGACTTTTGCACTAGACGTTGCTCTTCACTTTTTAAGCTTCCTTTCTTCAAAGAAAATACTAAGCAACAACTAATACATAATATGGAGTGTTTTGCAATGGAATCAAGCCAATACAAATCATGAACCTTACAAAAGGGCTTCCGGATTCGTCGTTTGACAACTCATTACGCCCATACTGCCTGACTAAAGCATCCATCTGTCGACGATTATTCTGAACCTCTCGAGTCAAACTCTGTATAAGTATGTCCCTGTCTCCCTCTGGTTCCCCCATCGCATTGAAATTCTGACTTATGGTCAGCTTTTAGCCCCTTTCCTCTGGATTCACTTCTCTGTGTTCTCGGTTTAGGCCATGCAGTCGAACCGTGCCCCTTTGGCGCTTGCGATGATGATTCTGATCACTTTCCTCCAAGGACGATGACCGATCTCTCCGGTGAGTATGCCTTCTGGGACGATCTCGACCCTTGGCCATCCGATCCTGGTCATACCCTCTGTCAAAGTCATTCTCCTCTCTATGCTCCTTACTACCTCTAGCTAGCCTTTCGGACACAATTTCTGGCCTGTCTGTAGGATCTCGTCTTGCTTTTAGGGGTGCGTCAGGCGTTGGTATCACCACCGTAGAACGCAATCTAGTTGCTTGCTGATTTGGGGCGGACAGATTGTAAGGCGACATTAAACCCTCCGTAGTGGAAAGGTCAATCCCTTGCCTTGCTGCATCTGATATAAGTTGCTGTAGAGAAACACGGAATCGTTGCACAATGTCTTCATTAGTTGTAGGGAAACGTTGGATACCAGCCAGGGTAGCTGATTGGTCTGCCATTGTTGCGGTTGCATCCGCAGTATTGAGGGTGGTATCATCCTCCAGGTCGTTATTTGGCAGACCTTGACTGTATCTAGAATCGCTACCATCTCCTTCGCCAGCCATTCTTTCACAAGTCTTCTGATCCCCCCTCCTTCTAGCGCCAATTGTTGACGGTGATTTTTCGTGGTCACCTAGTCAACGATTCGATTTCGATTTATTTCTGTTTATGAATAGGAATAAATGAAGATATTAGAGATGAAAAGAGTAACAAAAAAAGATATGTGGTAAAACTCCGATAACCGGAGAAACATCCACTGGCTGTTGCTTTAGCAACGAAGCAAAATCCACTATGAAAAGCTATTACAAAATACTGCACTCAGGTCTCTCTTGCTAGTTCTTGCGAACCCCTTATTTTGTGTGTTACAGGGGTATTTATACATAATGTTACTAGGGTTTGTGGGTGCCGCTAGGGTTTGGTGTTGTGGTGCCCAAGTCTTAGGCGATTCCCCAATCCTAGACGGATTCTATTTCCTTCTTGAGTGCAACATATTTCCTGATTCGTTGAGTCTGAGTTTGGGACTGATTCCTTCTCCTTTATTTGCGAGAAACCTATTTGTTTCCTTGTTGAATTCTGGGCAACCACGTCATTGCTTATTGTGGGGATGCTGGTTGTTGTTTTTGCCCACGCGTTTGGAATGTGAATGCTGGTGACTATCTTTTTTATTAAATCCCGAGTATGCCCGAGCAGGCTTTGCTTCCCGAGCTGATTCTCTTCATTTGTAATCGGATTGCTTTAATCTTTCCCGAGTACATTACTTCGGGGGGGGGGGGGGGGGGGGGGGGGGGGGTGTTTCTGCGCTTTCAAGTTGACTTCTTTTGACTCCTGTTTATGTGGCTTTTTATAGTGATGACGTGTCCTTTACGCCGATTTTTACCTATAACATAACCGAAAACCGAACCGATGATCCACCAAAAAAAAAATTGCTACTGCTCTAATGTTATATAAATATATAAAACCCTAATTTTGTTTTCATTCATCATTTCATCAGCCTAAACAAATTAGTCAAACATCCAAACCCTAATATTTCTCTCTAAACTCCCACTTTCTCACATCAGCCATAGATCCCATCACCACCTTGTCATTCTTCCACCGCGTCTCCCTTCGCTCGTCCTCTACTCGTGTCAATCTCCCAGGCATTGTGGTTACGCTGTTTGTCTCTCCTCTCCTCTGCTGTGCTCGCTCTAGTCTTGTTGGTGTCACCGACTTCCTCTCCTCTGTTCTCATCTTTAATATTTCTATGTTTGTTATTTTGTATGGTTGTGCGTTTTTTATTTTGTATGATTAAATCTTGTATAAAATAATTATGTATCAAATATTTTACTAATATATTTGCATCAAGAAAGTGGGAACTGGGGGATGAGGTTTTTTTTTTTAATATTATTTTTTTTCCTGATGAACCAAATATGAAGAAGTGGAAATGAGAGGAAATGGCATTTCTACAAGTTTAAAGAGCAAAAATGTCCACTTTTTAAATAAAGTGCAATAATGTCCATTATCAATGTTTCTTTTTCCATAAATGTCCACTTCAGGACCAAAATACCCTTTTAACTTAAATCAAGCAAAATGACCCAACAGCCCCTTATATGTGTTAATTGACCAGTTTACCCTCTCTTAATTTTGGGCGCCAACTCTTCCGCCCCTCTCCCGTTTTGAACTCTAATTCCCTTCCCTTAATCCCCCAATCACGCCATTCATCCCTTCTTCTTCTTCCCCGCCCCCATTCATCTTCATTACGAGCCCACCCATCCCGATTCCCTTATTCATCGCCCCTTCTTCTTCTTCTTCCCCGACCCCTTCACGCCATTCATCCCTTCTTCTTCTTCCCCGCCCCCCCTTCATCTTCATTACCAGCCCATCCCGATTTCCACACACACCCAATCCCGAAGCTTGTGAAGTTGACCCATTGTTCAGAATTGTCATCCTGTGGGTCTTCGACATTGGGATTTCCAGCTAGAAATGGGAGGCAAAGGTGATTACTCACAGTCTCATAAATTGATTATTGCTTTATTTTTTTGGTTAAATATTTTCATCCTAACTTGTGCCCACTGTATCCTTTAAGAGGACCCTTTGTTATTTTGTTATAACATTTAATAATATACTGAATTGAATATGCTTAAACCATTGATTGAAACGTTTTTGGCATGTATTTTTGTTTGAGGAATTTCAGTGTTAGAAAGTATTAAAATGTGAGAGACATGGGGCAAAATTTCAGTGTTAGAATGTTAATTTACACAACCACATACACTATTCTTCAGTGATTGTTTTACACGTTCAATGTGCAAGTTTGGGTAAGCAAATTAAGACAATTTCCTAGGCAAGAAGCTTGCTTGCAACTTTTTATGTTCTGTCATTGCTGTGACTTGTATGTGTGACACATTCCCGAAAAATTTGTAATTTATTTGAAACCAAAGTGTAGTGAAATTTTGTGAAGTTTTTCTTCTGTTATGCTCTGTTACCGGTTCAAAAGGGTGTGTAAACTAGCTGCCTAGTCATGAAGAGACATGAAATGATGTTTTTCACCCCCTTTATATTTCTTGTAGTACTTTTGATAATGGTATTTGGAAATGGCTTGCTAGATTGATCTTTGTAATTCTAGAAATGAAAAACAATATACTTACTTATTCTTCTGAATGTATGTGATGGTTGTAATTGTATCTTGTCCTTTATAGTTTCTATACACAAAATGATTTTTGTACTGTTGTCTACAAAAATCTATAGAAAATTCAATGAGAAAATGTTTTGGAAATGATGATTTTTGTTATGTTTTTGTTTCTGTTTGGTTGTTAGGTCCTACGGATTCGATGATTGCGTTCTTAGTCCGTTGCGGTGGTTATTTCAAGGGTAACCAGTTTGTTGGTCCGTCGATTTTTGCATGTTGTGTTTCGAAGACCGTAAAAGGGATATACAATGAAATGGTAGAAAAGTTGTACAATCGGATTGGGTTATGTAGGGATAGATTTGAGCTGAAGATTTCGTCACAGCTTACAGGAATTTCGTTACTTATTAAAGCTGACGACGAGGTAAATTTTATCCTTATGCACACCAAATCCGAATGGCCCGAAATTGCTGTTGAAGTGTTCGACAAATCTGGGGGCGTACATGAAACTCCGAGAATGGCCAGAAATACAACAATAAACTTAGAATGTACAGCGCCTCCTTTTACACCCACCAGTAATCAAAACTCCCCAATTGCTACTCCACAATACAAATCAGTGAGTGGTAGTAACCATCCACATGCGTCCGTTCCTTCACTTACCACTACATCACCATGGGATAATCAAGGGACTCCAGCATCAACAAATAAGCATGTAGAGGTGGAAGACATAGATGGTTCTGAAACATCTGATACGGAGGATGAGAGTCATACTGACAATGATACTAGTAATGCCCTAAATGGTGCTTCAGAAGTTCCCCAATATGGTGGGCAAGCGTTAACTGGTGCTAGAGAAACCCCAATAGATGGTGAAGAAGAACAATGAGGGGGTAGTGGAGCACCCAACAGTTCTGCACCTTGTATGACATCACGGTGGACAATACCGGGGTCAGAACTCTACTCAATTCAACCCATTCGGTCGAAGGACTTGTTTGAAGACCAAGATGACCAAGGTCCAATATACAAAGGACAAATCTTCAAAGACAAACAAACATTGAAAGGGACCTTAGGGATGTATGCATTTGGAGAGAGGTTTGGCTATAAGGTTACACGATCGAACCATACACGATTCGCCGCAACATGTACAAAAGGAGGTTGTGAATGGGTTATTAGAGCGGCAAAGTTGAAAAATGGGACCTATTGACATGTTAAGTCCTTTGTGAAGGAGCACACATGTGGTTATTCGGGCAACTACAACGTTGATTTTACGCAAGTAAGTGCCTATGTAATTGGTGAATTGTATGCTAGAAAATATGCCGATCCTGGACGTACAATCCGTCCTAAAGATATAATATCTGATTTTAGGGATGAACACGGCATAAACCTCTCATACAACAAAGCCTATAGATCTAAGACATGCGCTTTGCATAAGGCATTCGGCGATCCGTGGGAGTCATTTAAGATGTTACCAGCATTCTTTTACATGCTGGAACAATCCAACCCTGGGACTGTAACTAAGATTGAAACCGACTCGAAAAACTGGTTTGCCTTTGGATTCATGGCACTTGGGGCTTGCATAGAGGGGTTCAATTCAGTGATTAGGCAAGTTATCGCTATCGATGCTACACACTTGAAGGCCAAGACCAGGGGTGTGTTGTTAGTTGCGGTGTGCAAGGACGGTAACGAGATGATATACCCTCTGGCATTTGGGTTTGCTCATTCTGAGTGAACAGAGTCGTGGACATGGTTCTTGAAGCAACTTCGGAATGTGATCCAGTATCCTGAACGTGTGATGTTTGTTTCGGACCGGCATGCAGGTATCTTTGCTGGCATGGAAGCAATTTTCCATGATGCAGCACATGGGGTATGTGCATACCACTTGTCACAAAATCTTAAAAAATTTTGCAGGCAATGGGATGACGTGATCAAGCTTTACTTCCGTGCAACATATCTGTACCGTGTCGAGGAATTCAATTATGAAATGGCAGAGTTGAAAGCCACCCACCATAAGGTTTATGATGAGCTTCTAGAGGTTGGGGTAGAGAAGTTTTCACGTGTACATAGTCCCAGAAAGAGGTACCATATGATGACCACCAATATTGTCGAGTCAATTAATTCTTGTCTACTTGCAATTCGAAAGTTGCCTATCACATCTATTGCAGAGTTTATCAGAGATTTGTTACAAAGGTGGTTCTACGACCGTCGAACCAATGCACATGAAATGCCTACATTCTTGACTGATTATGTAGACGAACACATCAGACAGAGGATAATACCATCGCAACGATGTGAGGTTCACCCCATTAACTACCACAGATTCAAGGTAGACGACAAATGGAAAGGAGCCATTGTCAACTTGGAAAAACGTTCATGCTCATGCCGTGAATGGGATCTAGATGACTTACCATGTATTCATGCCATGGCGGTTGCTAGGTATGGTTACATAATTTACGATACATTTAATGCCACAGACCTGTGACTATTTAATTATAGTAATAATATCTTTTTCTTCTTCATGTCTTTTGTACCAGGATTAAAGGTACGCCTATCAACGCATTATGTTCTGACTTTTTCACAACGGGCTGGCTGAAACATGCTTACGCCATGCCTGTGAACCCTGTTCCAACTCCTGAAACATGGGACATTCCTGATGCAGTTCGTGATCGCATTGTATTGCCATGGTTGAAAAGGAAGCAGTCAGGAAGACCAAAGAAGTCAAGAACACCTTCTGCTGGGGAGAAACGAAAGAAACAAACATGTTCGAATTGTGGGGAAAATGGACACAATAAAAAAAGATGCCCGAAACCCTCAAGTATGCCCAGCACAAGCAAACCATCAAAAAAAGCACGGAGTTGTGGCATTTGCAACAAAGAAGGACATAATAGACTGACGTGCCCAGATAAACCATCAGAGCCCATTTTGAATGACACAGACGAAGAAGCAGTCTTTCATGCGTTTCAGGAACCAATTTTGGAAGGTTAGAAACTTTAGATGTATCAGTTGGTTATTTTAGTTGTTGTAACTTGATATGTAGGTAACTTTTATTTACTTCTTGTGGTAACTTTTAAAAAACTTGATATGTATCACATGCTATCCGTGCATGTTCTGTGGCTGAATCCTTTCCTTTTCCATGGGAAAAATGTCAATTTCATTTAGCAAGTTGTTCATTTTATATCTGTACAAATGCTTTATTATTTGTGGTGGTTCTATACTTGTGTTACCTTATTTAGGTTGTGTTTTACAGATCAATTGTTGCTTGATATGTATCACTTTTTTTTTTTACACAGACAAAGAAGCAGTCATCCATGCTTTTGAGGAACCAAGGGCCCCAATTTTGGAAGCTTAGTTACTTGATATGTATCACATTTTTTTAGGTGGAAATGGAAAGAAATTTGTCATTCGGTGGAACGTAACTTTCATTTGTGAACCTATCTTGGAAGGTTAAAAACTTGGTAATGTAATGTTGAATTATTGTTGTTGTTGTGGTCATGGTGGTGGTGTTCGTGTATCATACTATTTCACCTCAGTTATTTATTTGTATATGTGCAATAGCGCCTCTAAGGTATCCCCCCAGCTATGTTTTTTAACCAGGTATCAATGCTTTTAAGCCTGGTTAAGTCTGAGCATTTAATTGTAAGCTCTGGCTTAGGATGCTTATTGAGGGTTTATGAGAATATTTCCCACCCTCTAAATATTTATTTTCGGGCTTTAATATATAAATTCTTAGGCTCAACATATGTATTCCCAGGCTTTAAATTATGACTTTACAGGCTCTACATGTGTATCCCCGGGCTTTTTATTTGGGACCACCATCACACAAGACTAGCATAAAGGGTAATTGGAACCAGAGCCATATGCGACTTCAGGAGTGACTTTGGTTAAATCACTTCTAAACTCGCATTCATCTCGGTTTCAAAGGTGTCAGCTTGATAATGTAACGGGCTTTAGATTTCAATTTCCCAGGCTGAACAACAGTATTCGCTGGCCTTTTATTATGTATTCCCGGGCTTTTGATATCAAACAAAAATCAGTCTATCAGACAAGACTAACGCAAAAGGGTAATTCTCAACAGATCCATATGCGACTACATATGCGACTTTGGTTAATTCACTTATAAAATCGCATATGGATCGGTTTGTACTTAGTCCGCTTTGTAATATCCCGGGCTTTATATTTAAATAACTTGGGCTCAATCAGATTTTTCTCAGGCGTTATTATATATTCCCGGGCTTTTAATATGGAAAAGCAAACACAGCAAACCTACTCAAAGGGTTATTTCCTGGGCATTATGTATAAATCCACGGGCCTTTTATTATGTATTCCCAGGCTTTTGATATCAAACAAAAATCAGTCTATCAGACAAGACTAACGCAAAAGGGTAATTCTCAACAGATCCATATGCGACTACATATGTGAATTTGGTTAATTCACTTATAAAATCGCATATGGATCGGTTTGTACTTAGTCCGCGTTGTAATATCCCGGGCTTTATATTTAAATAACTTGGGCTCAATCAGATTATTCTCAGGCGTTATTATATATTCCCAGGCATTTTATATGGAAAAGCAGACACAGCAAACCTACTCAAAGGGTTATTTCCTGGGCATTATGTATAAATCCACGGGCCTTTTATTATGTATTCCCAGGCATTTGATATCAAACAAAAATCAGTCTATCACACAAGACTAACGCAAAAGGGTAATTCTCAACAGATCCATATGCGACTACATATGTGACTTTGGTTAATTCACTTATAAAATCGCACATGGATCGGTTTGTACTTAGTCCGCTTTGTAATATCCCGGGCTTTATATTTAAATAACGTGGGCTCAATCAGATTTTTCTCAGGCGTTATTATATATTCCCAGGCATTTGATACGAAACAACTGTGTCACAATATAACAAGAAGAGTAATTCCTGCCTTTACGATATAATTCCCCAGTCTTAATATATGTATTGCCCGGAATATATACAGATAAACAAAAGAATATGACATAGTTAATCATGAAACTAACAGAACAGTTCTAAAAAACCAACTAAAAAAAGAACACCCTTAGGTTGCCAACATCTATGGTTCCAAGAGTGGCGAGGTTGTCTCATGATCTGCCTGCTGCGGGGTGTTCTCTGACCCATTGGTCTGACCACGCACATATGGAAACTGGTGGCCAGATTGAACTAAAGCCTTCTGAAAAGCATCCATCCTATGATTAAGATTCGCAAACTCTACCATGTTGGCCTTCTGATTGGCATCCATCTGTAAACGCAAACCCTCAAGTGTCTGTATAATCTGATTCAACTTCGGCTCCTGATCACGTCCCTCTGCATCTGGATCATCTCCAAGGTTCTGCTCATTATAGTCCACATTCTCTGAGTCATCCATGGCATCCTCATTCACACCCCTCGGAATTACAAGTGGAGGTAGTCCTCTTTGCCTAGCAATGACATTGTAACCACCCCTCTTGCCCAAGTTTCCAGTTGGAGGAATCATTGTCCATCCCCCTCGTTGCACATCAATACCGGCCTCCTCACAAAAATGTGTAATCAAACAAGGGAAAGGTAGTGGGCCAGTAGTAGATTTCCCAGCTTCGAACATTCCTTTCATGATAATCTGCCCTACGTCCATGAGAATCAGATTCTTTGCACAGAAAACATAACGGGCATGATCACAAGTCAATTGGGTGCGATGTGTGGTGGGCACCAAGGAGAAATTAAAGAACAAGTACCAAAAGGCAGCCTCTATCTTGAGTTCGTTGTACAAAAGGGGTAATCTATAATCATTCCACGCAGGACAACCATTTATCCTCAAATCAGCAGCTAATTGCGAACTAAAGGGCTCGAGGAACTCATGCATTGGAAGGCCTTCAACCAGTTCATCGATGTCATCTACCGTGTCAAACCACTGGTTAATTTTAGTGGCTGTAATCAGGACTTCCTTCCCTTGGACCATCACTGGCATCCCTTGGTAAAACTGATATGTCATTGCAAAATAAAACTCACGGACCAATTCTAGTGCCGCCTTGTTTGGGGTCCTCACAAAACCCCTCCAACCCATAGTATTTACTGCCTCTGATATCCAAGTTGCACGAAAAATGTCCAAGTTGATAACCCTCTCCGGCCAAATTTTTCTTTTACCAAAAATAGCCCATCTTTCTGGACAAACAGGGGTTGGGGCCTCCGTAGAGGTGCTACCCTTACCCTTCCCTTTAGGTGACCCAATAACGGGATCTGATGGTTTTCTCTTTTTCGATGGCCTACCACCATTTTTGGCAACTTGCTTCCCCTTTGTACCCTGTCTTCTACTGTTTCCCATCTCCAGTTGAATACAATGAAAAATACAACCACACACAACAAAACCCACAACAATGTTGGCCAACACCACAACAATAACTGTTATATAAAATCTTCAAAAATTAATAACGACCCTTCAAGATATGTACTCGAATAATTTCCACTATATTATATAAATAACTACTACAATGTGGGGAAAATAAAAACCTACATGAACCAATCTATCACTTGAAGAGAGGATTAGGCCGACGAAATACCTTCAGTTGAAGACCCACTGTTGTCTGTGCCCTTTGGAGGTACAAAACGTCAACGTCGAGTGGAAAGCAAAGCCATATGGGGAAATTGAACTTGAAAAGGGCAAACAGTGAGTTTGAGAAGAAATGGCTTTAATAGGCCAAAACGGCGCCGTTTGAGTTAGTGAACATAGGGCAAAGGCAACTTGTATAAGTGACTTGGATAATGTCACATTTAAAGTCGGTTTCTTCTCGGGTTGACGATAAAAGTCTCGGGCCTTACCTATTTCTTGGGCCTTTATGACTTTTCAGTTTTCAATGAATATGAATGTTCATTTGAAGTTACAATGTTCATAAAGGGTTATTCTCAGGCACTACGATATAATTTCCCGGGCACAAAGATATAATTTCCTGGGCATTACGATAAAAATTCCGAGGCCTAACATAGTGCAACAACTATCATTTGTGACTTTTCAGTTTTCAATGAAAATTAATGTTTATTTGAAGTTACAATGTTTGATTTGATTTGTGACTGTTGGAATTTTCAATGAAAATGAATGTGAATTTTAAGTTACAATGTTTGATTTGGGACTGTTTGCATTTTCAATGAAAATGAATGTTCAATTTTAAGTTATCAATACAAACACAAAGGGTTATTCTCAGGCACTACGATATAATTTCCCGGGCATAAAGATATAATTTCCCGGGCATTACGATAAAATTCCGAGGCCTAACATAGTGCAACAACTATCATTTGTGATTTTTCAGTTTTCAGTCACAAATGAATGTTCATTTACTTCCAATTCATTTGTGACTGTTGGAATTTTCAATGAAAATGAATAGTCATTTCAAGTTACAATGTTTCATTTGTGACAATTTTCAATGAAAAATTCATATGAAAAGGTGCCTATTCAATGATATGGTTTGGGTAATCAGGATAGGTAAGGGGTAATCTTGTTTCACTATAAATATCCCATATATGCAACATATTTTACTCACTTTCAATTCTGAAACTTTTTTATTTTTTGATTTTTTTCAGTTTAGCAAGTGCAAAATGGAAGGAAACGGTAGAAGTATTGATAATCATAGGATAAATTCCATTATCGCTAGTATGCAGTAACAGATTTCAATTGCTGAGGAAACTGTCGTAACGGAGCGTGCAAATGTTGGTCGCCTAAGTGTTGATTACAGTGTTTTGATGGGGAAGTATCAGAATCTTGAAGCAGAAATAATCAATTTAAATGTTCAGCTCGAAGCAAGGGACAGTGAGCTCAATGGACTGTACCAACTTGTTGAAAAATTGCAGAAGCAGTTGATTTACATCAATATTCCACCATCAACCTGAAGCAGTTGATATATTTAATGTTTTTTTTTTTTATCACCTACTGTATGGGGCACCGTTATGTTAATCAAGTTATGTTTATCTTTGCTTGTTTCTAGCATATATTTCTTCATTTCTAAATTACAAACGACGAGAGCAACAAAACAAGGGGGCATACACATGTTAAGCAACCTAACATAACAGGTAAGGAACACACACAGGTAAGGAACACACACCACTTCTTTAAACATAAACAAAACATCTTTCAAACAACTTTGCCAACGATCACTCCAAAAATAAAAACAAATAGAAATAAAAACAACATGACTCCTCCAGTGGTTTGACTCTTGTTAGATACCTTCTCTTCAACATTCAAAGAACATTCAGACCTATAATGGCTAGGAGATACAGATCGGCTAGTTATTGCTTTATAAGCTTCATCAGTTGAGTTAAACTTCTTGTAAGCAGCTCCTGGAAAACCATCCACTTGTTGATGACATTCAGGCCAAGAATTAAACATACCAGTTTTCCTTCCTTTGAAAACAACATAAACACAATTCTTCCCCATTACTTTAGACTTTATATCTGTACATTGAAAAAAAAATTTGTATTTAACAACGATTGTTTGAGTATACCAGGTTTATATTGTTAACAACACAAAACTGTCTGAGTCGACGATTGTTTGAGTATACTAGGAACTTTTTTCGCAAACAACACCACAAAACCTTCAAAATTATTTTCAAAAATTAATTACAAAACAGAGAGGAAGAGAAATACACGAATAACATATGCTGAATATTTTAGATCTGCGAACTTGTATACAAGCAAGGATATGTATACATTTTTTACCTGCAACTGTGGACGTGAGGGGTCGTGAGGAAGAGTTTATGGGAGTCAGTTCTAAAATTTGAAGAAGCAAATAGGTTTGCGTTGATCTGGTAGACAAAGTAAAGAAAGAAGAAGAATATTCAATGGTTTCAGAGCACGTGAAGAAGAAGAAGTTTTTGATGTAGGGCCTTAGGTTTTCGGTTTCAGAATATGGAAAAAAAAGAGGAAAAAAGAAGAAGTTTTGAGGTTTGGTTTAGGTTTCAATGGTGGTATGACTCGGGAAAGAAGAAGAAGATTTTGTGGGATCAACAATTAATTAAGAATGACAATAACAATATTTAGTGGGATCCAAATGTAAACCACTACAGCCCTATCATTTGACAACACGTTACCAAATGTTTGTTATGCCTGGGAAACATTATTGGGGCCCGGAATAATTTTGCAAGCCCGGGGTTTTCATTCCCCGGGCCACGTCGTCTAAGTTTTTTGATTACATTTTTATTTTCTGAGATTTAAAATTATTTCCCCGACATAAAAGGTTGTTCTCCACGTGCGGTGCCCAATCACCGTGTTCATCTGACGCCATATACAGAGTGTTAAACACAAAAATGCATATTTCCTGCCACTAAGTCCAGAAACTCATAAGTAGTTTACCTATATCAAAACATTATCCATGGACGAATTACAGTGCTGTTGAACCGGGAGATATATCCGACCGTTCGATGATCACGAAAAAAAAACGTCAAGTTGCTCATCTGGCCATCATCGCTATTCACCGGTCCTGATCGGCAAAAACAGAATGGGACCCACACCATCGGATGGACGGTTCATCCACTATTAGGCCTGGGATACAACCATGAAGCCCGGGATATCCAATTTTGAAGACCCAAATGGTGAATGATTGCTTTATAGGCAAGTGGCGAGATATAATTGATCGAGGGAAATAAAGTGTTGTTTGACTTTGAATTTTTATATATTTATACAGATAAAATTCAAATTTGATATTTCCCACAAACATTTTCCCAGGCTCTAGGATATATTTCCCAGGCTCAATAGTTTTCAAAGTTTTTCCACCCTAAAACCACTGCAGCCCTATCACGTGACAACACGTGGCAACATGTTTGTTATGCCTTGGAAACATTATTGGGGCCCGGAATAATTTTGAAAGCCCGGGGTTTTCATTCCCCGGGCCACGTCGTCTAATTTTTTTGATTACATTTTTATTTTCTGAGATTTAAAATTATTTCCCCGACATAAAAGGTTGTTCTCCACGTGCGGTGCCCAATCACCGTGTTCATCTGACGCCATATACAGAGTGTTAAACACAAAAATGCATATTTCCTGCCACTAAGTCCAGAAACTCATAAGTAGTTTAACTATATCAAAATATTATCCATGGACGAATTACAGTGCTGTTGAACCGGGAGATATATCCGACCATTCGATGATCACGAAAAAAAACGTCAAGTTGCTCATCTGGCCATCATCGCTATTCACCGGTCCTGATCGGCAAAAACGGAATGGGACCCACACCATCGGATGGACGGTTCGTCCACTATTAGGCCTGGGATACAACCATGAAGCCCGGGATATCCAATTTTGAAGACCCAAATGGTGAATGATTGCTTTATAGGCAAGTAGCGAGATATAATTGATCAAGGGAAATAAAGTGTTGTTTGACTTTGAATTTTTATATATTTATACAGATAAAATTCAAATTTGATATTTCCCACAATTTTTTTTTTTACATTTTCCCAGGCTCCAGGATATATTCCCAGGCTCAATAGTTTTCAATGTTTTTCCACCCTTAAACCACTGCAGCCCTATCACGTGACAACACGTGGCAACATGTTTGTTATGCCTGGGAAACATTAATAAAGTTCTTACCTGATGTGAATCCCGGGCCTTTTTTCATTTTTCATACTGACATTATATGGGCCAACGTTGTTTTACACGAGCAGGGCCCTGGCCATATCATGTGTTAATGAGACACACATGGCATCGTTCATGAGAGTAGGTTTGCTTGGCCTGAAGAGATATTCCCAGGCTTTAATAAAATTTCTTGGGCTCAGTACAAATTTTTTTTCTTTGGCTGGAAAATAGGGGCTTTGCATATTTAACACAAGGCCATTTTACATCTAAACAATCTTGATCTAGTACTTCAAAACCATTCAACACATTCCATTCATAATGTATCAAAACAGTTTAATTGTTACAATAATTCATCACAATTGACTGCAATCGGCGATCGTTACAGGTTTGGAAGTCAACCCGGAAATAGAACCAACCTTCTGGACGGTCTTCATGACGTCAAATCCCTCAACGACAATACCGAATACGACATTAATGCCATCAAGCCACTCGGTCTTATCGGTACAGATGATAAACTGGGAGTTGTTGGTTCCTGGGCCATTATTGGCCATGGACAGAATCCCGGGACCGATGTGCTTGTTTCTGAAGTTTTCGTCGGCGAAACTATCGCCATAGATGGACTCGCCTCCAAGTCCGTTACCTTCGGTTAGGTCTCCTCCATTGAACATGCTCCTAGGTATCACGCGGTGGAAGGTTGTGCCCTTGTAGTGGAGTGCCTTCCCGTTCTTACCGATTCCCTTCTCCCCGGTGCATAGAGCCCGAAAGTTCTCTGCTGTTTTAGGGGTACTGTCAGAAAACAGCTCAATCACAAGTCTACCCACTGGTTGGCCACCGATGTTGAGGTCTAAGAACACTCTAGGGTTCGGCATTTTCTTGAAGTTTTGCTTTGAACTGGTATAGAACGCAAAGGAGAAGTCGGGAGGGGATCCCGGCTATAGTTTTTCACGTTTTGGGTTTGAGAACATGAACGTATGAAGAAGAACAATTTTTGTTTTAGGTTTTCTTAGGGTCCAGCCTTTTAAAAGAAGAAAAAACAAGTTTGTGGGATCCGGCTGTCAACCACTAACAACCAACCCCCCTATAATCTAACAACACGTGGCATGAATTTTATGATTTATTACAACTTTTCATATTAGATGCGACTTTACACTAAGTCACATTGGAAGTCGCATATGGCTCGGTTGCAAATGACCATTTGTGTTCTCGTGTTGTGCAAGTTCTTCCATATTATGAGCCCAGGAATACTATATTAGAGCCTGAGAAATAATATATAAAGCCTGCGAAATTAACTTTAAAGCCCGTGAAATAAAATAGAGGAAAGCATAAAAGTGAACAGTTGCAACTTTAGAAGCGACTTTAAGCTAAGTCACATTGGAAGTCGCATATGGCTCGGTTGGAAATGACCGTTTGTGTTCTCGTGTTGTGCAAGTTCTTCCATATTATGAGCCCGGGAATACTATCTTAGAGCCTGAGAAATAATATATAACGCCTGGGAAATTAACTTTGAAGCCTGTGAATTATGTACCGGACACCCTAAAACTGAGACCATTGCAACTTTATAAGCGACTTTACACTAAGTCACATTGGAAGTCGCATATCGCTCGGTTGGAATTTACCATTTGTGTTCTCGTTTTGGGCAAGTTCTTCCATTTTTCAAGCCAGGGAATACAATCGTAAAGCCTGTGAAATAATATAAAGCCTTAGAAATCATATATAATGCCAGGTAATGTTAGAGTAAAGCCCGGGAATACATTTAACGTTAATCTAAATGATGCAAAATCAAAACAAAATAACAACTTCCTTTTTCATTTCATTCATAGGCTTCAGATAGATATTGTCCCGGGGGTTAAAACTTTATATTCATCCCCAGGCTCAAACGTTCAAAATATATACCCAGCTTCTTCTAAGATTTTTCCCATCTTCCATCCAAAACATAGCTGCCCAACAAGGACTTCGGCACAAAACATTCATGAATATATACATACAATGAACTATGCTGCCCACCTCACTATCTATCTACGACATAGACAATCAATCTTTACAGAGACAATCTTTAAGGGGAATTTACAAGTTGCCCATTTGTGAAAATGTCAATTGCCATTGCCTTACGAAAAGCAGGTACATCTTTTTGGGAAAATTCTTTCATCCACGGTAAGCTAACTCCAGAGAGTATCAATTCAGCATACTTCAACATGAAGGCACCACAACTACAACTGGAACATGTTAAGATTAGACAAACATAAGATTCTACAGGACAATGAAGAAATTAAGCAAGTGAAAATGAGGAAAAGAACAATACCCATCATTTTGTTGGGGGATCGCGGTGGGACTGATGTTTGTTGCAATAAATGCACTAGTGTGAGGATCAGATTTCGATTCTGCATAGTAACCCGAGTGCTTCAATATGGACGGCAACAGGTAAAGAAGGCATCTGATGTCTTTTAACCGAGCACTGTTACCGTTGCGGGGCCACAATGAATCATACTTATGTACTTCGCCTTTCTTTAGAATTACGTGACAAAGGACCCAGTGATTTCCAGTGTTGCATGGTATCAACACCTGTTTAAACAATACAAGTGTTATGCCCACGTATATACAAATTTTTTACCACTTTATGAATGAAAGTTTAACATGAAACCATACTTACGGAATCCATTTTCCACCAGGGGTCAGTGTAAAGAAGATCATGACCTGAAACAGTTTCTAACCAATCCGTGTCTGGCTGGAATTCTAATGGATTGAATTCTGGATACTCTTCCCAAACCTCGACCACTGGAGGTGGATCCTTCTTCTTGTTGCCGCTTGTTGTTTTGCTGTCTTTTTTCCGTGTTTTTTGAGCTTTTCCCTCATTTCCTTTTTCATACGTCTGAACTTCTTGTATTGCCCTTACAGCTTCCATTTCCTCCATTAGAAAATCCCACCTCCGTTTTAGGTTGACCTGTGTAATGATTGTAATTAGGAACTTAGAAAAAAAAACCAAATAATTACAGGTTCTCCTTTAAAGTCTATGGAATATGTAAATTTTTGAAGCTAAGTTATCTGCCATTATTTAATATATAGATGTTACTTACGAAAAATATGGTGTTGACCAATGCGATATTCTGCAAGTAGTTGATATCCGGAGTTGATCGCCTCCTCCACAGAATGTCAAAGTAGCTGTGTATGTGCTATGGATAAAAAACGATGCAAGTTAACCATTTGAAGAGTGACGAAGAAATAAGAAAGATGTGTGAAGAGTTACGGAGTGAATTCATGGCAAGATCTATGCATTTCCGATATCAAATGATCTATAAGAGGAAAATTTGAAAACAATTTACCATATCCGATATCAATTTTCTGGGGTCAACAAGCTCTTTGAATTCGTGATGCTCCATGAATTTGATTTGCCCGGTATATAGACTGTTAATTGTAAACATTACTTACTTTATATTGGGAAAAGAAATTCACACATTAATACATTATACTATGAATATATTAGAGAATACGATTGTGAACTTACCATGTGGGTTGTTTGGTCTTCATAAAGGCCGCAAACTCAACATTAGTGATTTCATCTTGTGTGGAAGGTTTGTCCGAAACATTTGATTTCAATCTTTTCGCCAACGGATTAATCCATTGGTTGTTCAGGAACCTTGTTCGCTTTCTGGCCCTAGACTTGTCATGATCCTTATACATCACATTTGGGTCTGCCACATCATAAGCTACAACACTCGGGGAAGCTAAATCATCTAAAACTATGGATTGTTGGACAGACTTCTTTGTCGAAGGTTTTTCCTCCTGAACGATCTCTTCAATGCAAAATTCGACACAATTGTTGATCTCCTTCAACTCATTTTCATCAAGGATAGTTCGGTTGTCCACGTCCTAAATGCACAAAGATATTAAGTAACTCTAATGCAATTGATATATATATATATATATACAAAAACTTTATAACTATATGTACCTCAACCATTTTTGAAACGGCTGGAGCATCAGCCCGAGGATCACTCGAATTATTCTCAAAAGCAACACCATCAGACTTGGATGCAGCTTCATCCTGACCAATATTCTCTTCCATAGCCGTAACATTGCATGTAGCATCAGCTTCAACATCATTTTTTTCAGCTTGTTTGAACAGTAACTCAGCATCGCGATCCTACATTGACAAGTATAAGTAATCCATTAAGGAATACAGTATCATAAATAGGAAAACAATGATTAGATTAATACAAAGTTTAGGGGATGACAATACATTACCTCTTTAGAAACCTTGTCATTCATTTGGTTGCTTGTTCCTGAGTTTTCCTTTGTTGATTTCTTGCCCAGTGTATCTCCTACCTTGATTTCTTCTCTTATCTTATTAAGTTCGGCTCTAATACATGATAGCTGTCGTTCCTCGCTTTCCTTAATCAAACTCAAGGTTTTTGAATCACTTTCCTTAATCAGCGAAGCAATAGCTGAAAAGAGGTCGGCGATTGTGGACGGCGGACTCGAAGTATGAACTGTAGACTGCAATGACAGAAATACGTGTCAAAGCTTACAACATAACTAAAATAATTAGTGGGAGAATGATATTGTCCGAGGTTCACATCCAACTATCCAACCAATACTAATTACATATTTCTATACATATGTTTTAATTTTGAGAGCTGGAAACAATCTTGAAATGCTATTGGAAAAATCTATTAACAAATTGCATTCCACACCAGAATATCAGTCATTCAAAATATATAAAGTTTACAAGTGCACCCCTAATAAGAGACGCTAAACAAGTATCTTTTGATGTTCTAAAATTTTAAAGACACTAAACGATTATAATAAACTACACTAATTATTCTTGTAAAATAAAATCGTACCTTATGAGTTTGGAAGTCGGTATGATAAAACAGCTTCTTCTTAGATGGGGGATCATCTGGTGAACTCACGAAGGATGCTGTTGTACGGTGGTTGTACATAGATTCATCTACCCCATCCAACTTAAAATTCTGATCCTGCTCCTCGTCAGAACTTTCCTCCTGTTCTTTTTCAATTACACTTTCAAGTTGCTTTAACAAACCCTTCCCCTTGTGTATCAGTGGGCCACACACATAGTCCGGCTTCAAAGACTTATAGTAATCCAATCCCTTCTCATATTTGTTTACCTCCCAAGGATAAAATGACATTTGCATCGGTGTGAGGAAAATCAATGTTACGGTTTTGCATTGTAACAATTCGGTATTATTATGAAACTAAAAAATGAAAACTAGTTCAATACACACCGATGATATGAATCTGGATTCGATATTGATAGGCCTTGTATTAAAATCCCATCTGGTAAATCGTGGAAACCCGGTACCAACTTGTTTCCCCACGACATTCGTCAATCGAGTAATTCTCTCAACGGCCCATACCTATTTTATTAAATATCAAACAATGTTATTCTATCATTATATACATGAATATTGTGTGTAATGTACAAAAGACCAGGATATATAAGTCATACCTGAAATGCTAGAGTAAACCCAAATATATTTAAGGTATGGTACTTAGATTTCTTCTTCTCCTTTCCATGCTCCGTAATTTCCGGGGGTTGCCCTCCTTCTTTGTTGTCATACACTTGTTGCCCTTTTGATTCTTCGTTCTCATTCACCTGTTGCCCTTCTGTTTCTGTTTCCGTTTCTTTTTTCTCATCTTCATGTTCATTTTCTTCATTCTCCTCTTCTCCATCTTCCTCTTCTCCATCTTCTCCTTTTATTTCTTTCCCCCCCTTTTCTACTGCGTCTTTCTTCTTCTCTTCCTCCTTAGTTGTACCTCTCAATGTGTGAACGTGTTTCTGAGTAAATCTCTTAAGCCAAAACAGTGTAATACTGTATATGTAAGACCCCCACGGAAATTTTTTGAATGCTTCTTCGTCATCAACCAATGCAAACATCCATCCAGGAATGGCTTTCCGTCCGTCATCCGTGCCAAAAAATTGGCTAATCATAAAGATGGACGCCATCTTTAATACATCTTCACCATCGTCACTCGTGAGCCTTTTCATAGTGGCATACAACAGGTCAGTGGTCGGCCTTTTCTCTTTAAAATGTCTGTTTAACAACGAACCCTCTTCAGGAGCCTTCTTTTTATTGAACTGTTAGGTTGATAATTAGTGTTGGCATTAATTCCATATCAAAACGTGTTTTACTTGTAATGTTTAGTGGTTAGTAAATGAAGGATTTTGAAGACGAAGGACGTCTCAACCATTATTCGTTCAAGTTGCCGGCTTTTAAGAGTTTCGGGCATTATCGGTCTACAAAGGTATTCTAAGTCCTCTTATCTCTTACAAGGCTAGGCACACACTCACACATATCATTCTTGTGTGTCCTTTCATGATTTTATTTCATTTACATTTCACTTTCACACACTTAGCAAAATATGCTCATGCATTCACATTTAGTTAATAAACTTTGTATTTTGCATTTTCTAGGACTATGTCCGGAAACTAGCATATGTGTGTGTATTTGTGTTTGTATGTTTCCGTATTTTGTGTTTAGGACTTGAACATGTTCTTATTCAATGCCTTATTGAGTTCCGGTCGTTTCGGTTACTCATTCATAAGGTTTTGAGTCCAAACGTGTTGACTATGCCACTTTACGTTCTCTTACGTTGTGTTGACTTCATCGATGATTTCCGAGATGATTTCTCAACCGTTTTTCAAAGTTGTATAGTCGTTTTCGTGCGTGAGAGAGTCACGGTTCATAATCCGAAAATGGATTAGAATTCGGAGTTCGGACGCCCGAGATACGGGCCAACGAATCGAGGGAGCGCGCGAGAGGACAGCCCAGGCCGTGGGCCACAAGGGCTGGCCGTGGGCCCCACGGCCTGGAGCACCCTCTGCTCCCGTGTGGGCCACGCGCCCCCCACGGCCAGGGGGTGACGTGGCACCACATGATTGGCCGGTTCCCTCCTTCTCTGAATGTACACAAACGAAGTTAAATTGCTTAAAGCATACCTAGAGGGGGGGGTGAATAGGTTTTTACACCTTTTTTCAAACCCTTGAACAAACATCCTTTTGTCCCTCAAGGTAGCCTTACACACAACACAATAAGCCAAGGTAGACATACATAGACAATACAATGATACAATCATAAGAGAAATGTCTAAGTATATCAACAAGTCATGTGAGGTAAAACATCAAATAAACATAACAACAAAATAAGCTTGTATTTCATAAGATGTTCAATGTGTTACAAGAGTGAGCAAAATGTCACTAAACAAATATTACAATATACAAAAGAATCAAAGATACAAATTGATCTATAGAATGAATACACTAATCACACTATACAAAGACTTGATTCAAAATACATCACAAGTCAATATTATGAATCAAGACAATAAAATATACAATTATAATATAAGAGAAGAGATAGAAAGAATTAACACAAGGGATTTTTTAACGTGGTAAAACCTCCAAGGAGGAAACATCCACGGGTTGAATTACAACCATTGGGTACTATATTATTGGAAAGTAAACATAGAACATTCACAAAGTGACCAATCTTTAGCTCACCCAACCTAGTGAAGTCTAAGCCTACCCAACCCTATTGGAAAGTATGAAATCCCTCAATGATGCGGAACCACCATATATTGGACAACACACTCAACCAACATCGATGGTAGATTAGAAATTCCTCAAGAGTGCATACACATCCCGTGTACCCCGCTCTATCGGAGTCTATGTCTAACCATACGCCTAGGCCTACCAATATGTTAGCCAACTCCCTATCCAAGGCACTCTTGCCTCTAGGGAGCCTCCCATGCATGACTATCCGAGTCCTCCCGACTCTAGCCATGACTTCTTGCTTACCTATCCGAGTCATCCCGACTCTAGGCAAGACTTCTTGCTTGGCTATCCGAGTCATCCCGACTCTAACCAAGACTTCATGCCTTTTACAAGGACTTCCTAGTGTGATCATGTGAATGCAAATGATGCAAACATTCATTTCAACATAGAACATGTGATCAATACATTCTATGGCACAAATAGACCTAAACATGTGAAAACACAATTAATCAAGTCTAGATGCAAAAATCCATGAATAGAAACCTAAGCATGTGAAACACCTAACACATATACTCAAAGTCTCATTCACACATATAACACTTGAATCACAAAATGTTCATTAAGTCCTAATTCAAGATGCTATCAATATACAATCAAAGTCTAGATATATGAGATTAAAATCAATCAATATACTAGACAAAAATATAGAGCAAGGTTTTGAGATTTACATCAATCAAAACCTATATTCTCTAAATCACAAACAAATACACAAATCCTTGATTTCTTCAATCAAAGGACCAAATCAAATCTCAAAGTCATTTTAACACAAAATTAATTCAATTAAGTATCAAACAACCTAAGATGCCATTCTAATCACAATACAACTCACAAACAAATGTAAAACCTAGAATCATGAAAACTAGTCAACATAAGTCCATAAATTGAATTTCAATTGGAATGATAATCAAGCTACCTTTTCAAATAGCTTTTATAAAACAATAACAAAGATATAGAAGAAGAAACCCCAAGCAAATTGAAGGTTATAAAAGAAGAAATCCCAAAGATATGAACACTACCTTGGATTTTCGAGCTGGTTCGGTTTTCTGTGTGCAACCACCAGAAAAGTCGATCAAACAGCTGCCAAATCACTTGGAAAAGGTAGAGGACTCGATTACGAACGTTCTCCAACTTGAATCACTCAAATCCGACTTCGTATGAGAAAGTTATGGTGTTTGGAAGTTGAGAAAATTTGGGAGAAAAATTCTGACGGGAATTCTAACTTTTTCTTCTTGGAAACAAATGGAGGGAATGGAGGGGTTTTAAAAAGAGGAGAGAGGAGGCAATTTTTGGCCAATAAAAGAAGGCCACCTCAGCCCAGCCCCGTGGGGGGCGCGTGGGCCACACGGGGGCAGAGAGTCCTTCTGGCCGTGGGGCCCACGGCTCCATCCACGGGGTGGGCCACACGTGGCCTCTTGGCCACTTACGCCCTCGCGCGCTCCTTCGGATCTTCAGCCCATATCTTGAGCATCCGACCTCCGATTTCGAATCCGTTTTCGGATTACAAACTATGACTCCCTCACACATGATAAGGACTATACAACTTTGAAAAATGGTTGAGAAATCATCTCGGAAATCATCTCGGAAATCATCGATGAAGTCAACACAACGTAAGAGAACGTAAAGTGGCACAGTCAACACGTTTGGACTCGAAACCTTATGAATGAGTAACCGAAACGACCGGAACTCAATAAGGCATTGAATAAGAACATGTTCAAGTCCTAAACACAAAATACGGAAACATATAAACACAAATACACACACATATGCTAGTTTCCGGACATAGTCCTAGAAAATGCAAAACACAAAGTTTATTAACTAAAAGTGAATGCATGAGCATATTTTGCCAAGTGTGTGAAAGTGAAATGTAAATGAAATAAAATCATGAAGGGACACACAAAAATGATATGTGTGGGTGTGTGCCTAGCCTTGTAAGAGATAAGAGGTCATGTATACCTTTGTAGACCGATAATGTCCGAAACTCTTAAAAGCCGGCAACTTGAACGAATAATGGTTGAGACGTCCTTCGTCTTCGAAATCCTTCATTTACTAACCACTAAAAATTACAAGTAAAACACGTTTTGATATGGAATTAATGCCAACACTAATTATCAACCTTACATTCTCTCTCCTCTTATTTCTTCCCTCTCTCTCTCATTTTGAATTTCCAAGAAGAAAATTTCAGTTTTCCCGTCAGCCCTCTCCTCTGAAATTTTTGATTTTCGAAACACCATATCTTCCTCATCCGGAGTCAGATTTGAGTGATTCAAGTTGGAGAGTGTTTGTATTTGAGTCCTCTAACATCTCCAAGTGGTTTGGTAGCTGTTTGATAGTGATTTCCAGTGGTTGATCACTGAATTCCGAACCAGCTTCAAAATCCGAGGTAATGGTCTCATCTTAGGGATTTCTTGTTATTTGACCTTCCAAATGCTTGGGGTTTCTTCTTCTATATCTATGTTATTGTTTTATAAAAGCTATTTGAAAAGGTAGCTTGATTATCATTCTAATTGAAACTCAATTTGTGGACTTATGTTGACTAGATTTTATGATTCTAGGTTTTACATTTGTTTGTGAGTTGTATTGTGATTAGAATGGCATCTTAGGTTGTTTGATACTTAATTGAATTAATTTTGTGTTAAAATGACTTTGAGATTTGATTTGATCCTTTGATTAGTGAAATCTAGGATTTGTGTATTTTTATGTGTTTTAGAGAATATAGGTTTTGATTGATGTAAATCTCAAAATCTTGCTCTATATTTTTGTCTAGTATATTGATTGATTTTAATCTCATATATCTAGCCTTTGATTGTATATTGATAGCATCTTGAATTTGTACTTAATGAACATTTTGTGATTCAAGTGTTATGTGTGTGAATGAGACCTTGAGTATATGTGTTAGGTGTTTCACATGCTTAGGTTTCTATTCATGTATTTTTGCATCTAGACTTGATTAATTGTGTTTTCACATGTTTAGGTCTATTTGTGCCATAGAATGTATTGATCATATGTTCTATGTTGTAATGAATGTTTGCATCATTTGCATTCACATGATCACACTAGGAAGTCCTTGTAAAAGGCATGAAGTCTTGGTTAGAGTCGGGATGACTCGGATAGCCAAGCAAGAAGTCTTGCCTAGAGTCGGGATGACTCGGATAGGTAAGCAAGGAGTCATGGCTAGAGTCGGGAGGACTCGGATAGTCATGCATGGGAGGCTCCCTAGAGGCAAGAGTGCCTTGGATAGGGAGTTGGCTATTGTGTTGGTAGGCCTAGGCGTATGGTTAGACATAGAGTCCGATAGAGCGGGGTACACGGGAGGTGTATGCACTCTTGAGGAATTTCTAATCTACCATCGATGTTGGTTGAGTGTGTTGTCCAATATATGGTGGTTCCGCATCATTGAGGGATTTCATACTTTCCAATAGGGTTGGGTAGGCTTAGACTTCACTAGGTTGGGTGAGCTAAAGATTGGTCACTTTGTGAATGTTTTATGTTTACTTTCCAATAATATAGTACCTAATGGTTGTAGTTCAACCCGTGGATGTTTCCCCCTTGGAGGTTTTACCACGTTAAAAAAAAATCCCTTGTGTTAATTCTTTCTATCTCTTCTCTTATATTTTAATTGTATATTTTATTGTCTTGATTCATAATATTCACTTGTGATGTATTGTGAACCAAGTCTTTGTATAGTGTGATTAGTGTATTCATTCTATAGATCAATTTGTATCTTTGATTCTTTTGTATATTGTAATATTTGTTTAGTGACATTTTGCTCACTCTTGTAACACATTGAACATCTTATGAAATACAAGCTTATTTTGTTGTTATGTTTATTTGATATTTTACCTCATATGACTTGTTGATATACTTAGACATTTCTTTTATGATTGTGTCATCGTATTGTCTATGTATGTCTACCTTGACTTATTGTGTTGTGTGTAAGGCTACCTTGAGGGACAAACGGATGTTTGTTCAAGGGTTTGAAAAAAAGGTGTAAAAACCTATTCCACCCCCCCCCCCCCCCCCCCCCCCCCTCCTAGGTATGCTTTAAACAATTTAACTTCGTTTGTGTACATTCATGAACCCTTGAGGCAGCGGGCCCATTTTCAGACCACTACACAAACAAAATTCTTCTTTACCAAAACGAACCTGCGACCTACCCAAACCTAGCCAGATTTCATCTTCTCTTTGCTCAGGAATAATAACCTCCCTTTTTAAAAGGTTGTGAATAAGTATTCCATGAATCTTCGATGGTTGTGGCAAATCCAAGTAACTGCCAAAAGGTCCTTCCTTAAATCTTTGCACCATGCCGCAACTCGTTAGGACCTCCTTAATATCTGTAATTAGATTTTTCTTGCTCTGAGAGTTTACTCTCACATTAACCACCCACTCTTTGTGGTCGGGGAAACGCCATAGTTTAGCATTTGGATTTGGAGGCATCTGCTTAAACACCAAACAAACATAATACTTAGGGTCATTGTAAAGCATGAAAAACAAAAAAATTTAAACAGATATTAAACATAGCAAAATAGAACAAAATGCAATGTAAAAAGACAGGGAAATGCATGTAAGGCCCGAGATTCTAAAGTATGAAATTGAAGCCAGGGAAAATCATGTAAGGCATGTTAATATGTTATGAAGCCCATGAAATTGAACTGTGAAATTGAGATGTGAAGCTTCATATTCACATTGACTAGATGTGGGGAACACACCTCTAATTACCCCAATTACCGGGCCTTATAACAACAAACACAACACAACAAAAAAGAGAAACCAAGAGCCCAACCATACCATAGCAATTAGCAACTACCAACAGTACATGCACCACAACTACAACGTCCCCCACCAATACAACAAACAAGAACAATAGGAGAAACCACAACCCCAGCTATCAAAATAAACCAAATGGGCATTGTAAAAAAAGCCAGGGAAATGCATGTAAATGCCAAAGAAATTGAAGCCAGGGAAATTCATGTAAGGCCTGTGAATCTGGTATCATAAGAACTGTGAAATTGAAATGTGAAGCTTCACATTAACATTCACCTTATGCCGGGGCCTAGGCCACACCTCTAATTCCTAGTCGTTAGAACAACAAACACACAAAAAAAAGAAACCAGGCCTCGAGCCCACCAACCAAGCAATTACGGGGCAACCTACCACTACCAATAGAACATGCACCACAACTACAATGTTGAATGCTAACAAAAGGAAAAAGAAGAACACTATCAAAATAAACCAAATGATATCAATAAAACATACAACGGCGTGTACAACAACATCGGTAACAACATAAGCTATAAGCTAAGTAGTTTATGTACAACTCTAACTAGCATAAACCTAGCCATAGGAGTTCACCAAGTCTTCAAACATAAATGCCCCTAAAAACAAACAAACCCACAAATATAATCCACAAATAGAGCAAAACAGGTACAACATCAAATGCAAAAAAAAAGATAAAAAAAATCAAAGACAAACGAAAAACAATCCAAAATCGATACCTCTGTTTTTCGTTGTTCAAGCTCGGGCCAATCGCCCTTCTTCTTCTTTCTTGAGTCGCGTCGTCGAGTCGCTTCTCTTCTTTTTCTGGGCTTCTTCTTCTTCTTCTTCTTCTCGTTCTTCTTCTCGGCTTGCCCCTTCTTCTTCTCGTTCTTCTGGGCTTCTTCTTCTTCTTCTCCCAGTCGACGGGATAAGTCTTCTTCTTCTAATTTCTTCTTTTTTTGCTTGCTCTTCTTCTCAGTCGGGGGGACCAAACGTCTCTAAGGGATGGGGCGCCGCTTCTTCTTCTTCTCGCTTATTGCTCTGTTTTTCTTCTGATGGGTATTTGAAATTTAATTTCTGGATTGTTTACGTGTTAGAGGGAAAAGGGGTAAAATAGGGTTGAAACTTGAGAGGGGCAATTTGGTAATGTCTTAGAGTTGGGGAATAAAGGAGGGTAACTTGGTCATTTTGAAATAAATGAAATTGAGGGGTAATTTGGTAAAATCAACTCAAAAAAAGACACTAATGCACTTTTTTTCAAAAGTGGACATTTTTGGTTTTTGGAACTTCAGAAAGGCCATATAAACAAAGGCCCCTATGAAGAACTTAAGAAAGGTGAATGGGAGGTAAAATAACGATGAAGATTTTTTGGTAAAAAAAGAAGTCAAATCTTATTTTATGAGTAATGGATGCAATTTTTGTTAAAGCCCATATTTTTGTTTGGTCAAAACCAGTCCAAGAAGATTAAAATGGTCCAAATTGATTAAAATATATTAAAATATAAAAAAGTGTGATTTAAAAGGTTAATAATTAAAGCCCAGTAATTAGGCCCAAAACCGAAAAAACCAAACCGAACCGAACCGGTCTAGTTCAATCGGTTTTTAATCGGTTGACAATTGTAAAGTTTATTTGATCGGATCACTTTTTTAAAAACCAAATAGTATTGGTTTTTTATCGGTTCACTTTTTGAGTGAACCGATCTATTAAACGCCCACCCCTAATTATTATTTTTTTGACCAAAATACATGTAAGACTTATAAATAAATAAATAACATATATTTTTACTACACTATATAAATAAATTAATAAATTATTAATTTATTGATAATGAATATTTATTAATTTAAAAAAGAGATTTATGTTTTTACTACTTGTATATGTATTAGTATTATTATTTTGACCAAAATACATGTAAGACTTAAAATATATATATATATATATATATATATATTTTTACTACACTATAGAAATATGATGGATGATTGAATTGCGTACTGAAGAGGAGGTTATCAATTAATGGGTAATGAATACGTCTAAATATGATGATTATGATCCATATGACTGTTATATTTTTCCAAATATTTCTCCAAAAGAGACATTTCAAGTCGTAATAATCTTAAATAACTACTTGCTACAAAATGAAAATAATATATCAAATGTGGTGTATGCATTGTAAAAAATTAACGATGAGGTTGAGTTCGGTTTAGGTACAAAGAAAAGACAAACAACTTTAGATGAATATTTTAAGAAAATAGAAGTTGTCAAGGAAAAGGTTCCTTAAGAGTATCTTCAATGCAATGTTAAATCATTATGTCAATGCTATAATTTAGCACAAAGTAAAAAAAACATACTACAATACCATGCAAAAAACTGTGCCAAATTTAGCATATGCTATACACAGTGTATAGCATATGACAAATTTGGTATAACAATAAATGCAGTTGTTGATTTTTTTAATTTTAATAAAAATTTAACAAATTTGGTAGGTAAAATTGAGATTGAAACAATTCTAAAAAAATATTCAATGCAATCATTAAATGCATTGATTATATTTATTGACTTTTATAATTTTAAATAATAAAAAAAATATATTAAATAGAATTTTACATTGGTGTACAATTTTAAAATAATATGCCAAATATAACATTTTACTATATTTTTTATGTCAAATTTGACATTAACATTGACATATGCATTGGAGATGGTCTAATATTATAGGGGGTCGAACTACGTGTTATGTGAATCGGGTCGAGTTGCGTTAGGCCCAAGGCAACTCGTTTGAACTTGTAGGATGAGCGATGTCGTTTTCTCGTTAAACCTGCAAAACAATGTCTATCGACCTGGGATGGACACTTTTCTCGTTGAACCTGCAAATATAATTAGAACATAAAAAACACAAAATAGAATGATGGAGGTGGGTTTAGATTTCTTAGCTTTAGGTGTGCTTGGACTGAGCAATGACCGATGATCAATAATGACTATAATTTGGATCAGATTTGTGGTTGCCGGAGTATATTTGATCAAAATTTCAACATGCCTTTGTAAGCTTTTCTTAGCAAGTTTTTCAAAGAGATTTACTGTGATGGAACCTGGTCATTTATAGGCTAAAAATCCCCAACGTTCACCCACCGTTGGTTTCGATTGTGGAAGGATTTTAAGGAGAGATTCCCTCTCTTTGAATCACACACTACCCACTTCCTGTACCTGAAGATTGACTTGGTATTTTAAGGGCCAAGTTTTTTAGCTGATATTTATATTGGGTCGACCCAATATAACGGGTCTAGGCAGGTTCCAATACTAAAAAGGTCCGGGCTTTTATATGATAGGCCTATGGACCATTTTTGGCTACCACAAATATGAAAAGTATTATGAATTTTTATATCTTATTTCTTTTATATATTTAATCAATTATTAATTTATATATTTGTTGGGTCTAAAAGGACTAAAAAAAAGTATGTTATACATTTATTGAGATTATTAATTTAGTAAACTGACCTAAGCTAAAATCGAAAGATTTTATTATTTAATCGAAGTTTATTCATCGAGGTTTTCCCGTAAAATAATTAATATAAAACATAATAATAAAAATATTCAGAGTCAAGAATTAACATTAACCATTGAAATTCGACCATTAACGGCAGGGATTTCCGTGCAATTATTAGAAATTAACCAGAAATAAAGTTTTAAATAGTTCCATGAAAAACACTATCTTGATTTGAATTTTGAACTTTGAAGCATCATCAGAGACAGAGAAATTGAAATCGATCGATTGAGAGGTAGAACTTAGAAGATGGCGTTGAAGTTTCTGAACAAGAAGGGATGGCACACGGGAAGCTTGAGGAACATAGAGAACGTGTGGAAGGCGGAGCAGAAACACGATGCTGAGGAGAAGAAATTGGACGAGCTACGCAAGCAGATCCATGAAGAGCGAGAGCGCGCCGAGTTTCGTCAACTTCAAGAGCAAGCCGGTCTCGTCCCGTAAGTCTCTTTTTTCAATCAACCGAATAGATTATTTTACAATCTTTAGGATTAGGGTTAGGGTTAGGGTTTATGAGTTGGAGGTGATGATCAATATGATTATTGATTCACCTGTTTTGGTTGGGGTTTCAGGAGGCAAGAGCGGTTGGATTTCCTTTACGATTCAGGGCTTGCCGTTGGGAGAAGTGATGGGGGCGGAGGAGGAGGAGGAGCATCTGCTGCTAGTGGAAGTGGATTCCAGGCACTTGATCAAGCCTCCTCCGCAGGCCCGGCTACTGGCCCTGCTAAACAGCAGTCGTCTGCTCCAGGTGCTTTGTTCGAGGATAAGCCTCACTCTGCCACAGACGCATGGCGCAAACTCCATTCAGATCCCTTGCTTTTGATTCGCCAACGCGAACAAGAAGCGCTTTCCCGCGTCAAAAACAACCCAATCAAGATGGCCCAAATTCGCAAATCCGTATGTTCTCTTCTTCCTTATTGCATTTCAATTTACATATTCAAGTTTTCATTTTGCTCAGTTTTAATATTAATACTGATTGCCATTATATATTTCTTTGCTGGTAAATTGAGATAGACTGTAGTAGATCACCTGATGTACTATATTGAGACTAATGCTACGCTAGAATACTGTTTTGCTGACCCAATGATTTTTTGACAGGTTGAAGAGAAAAAACACAAGGACAAGTCTTGTGATAAGAAAGAACATAAGAAGAAGAAGCGCAGGAAGCATTCTGATTCGGAATATGCCACTTCTTCTTCTGAAGAAAAACCGAGGAAATCTAGAAATCACAAGAGGTTATCTCATGAGGAGGAGTTTCATCACAACAAACGACCAGATTCCATGGATGAATTGAGTGATAGAAGAGATCATAAGATGAATCACTATGAAGACTCGAAATACAGAGAACAATCACCTAGTGGCCTTTCAGAATCAAGACATGCAAGACACGAGGCCCAAGACTCTAGAAATCACAAGAGGTTATCTCATGGGGAGGAGTATCATCACAACAAACGACTGGATTCCGGGGATGAATTGAGTGATAGAAGAGATCATAGGAAGAACCACTATAAAGACTCGAAATACAGAGAACAATCACCCAGTGACCTTTCAGAATTGAAACATGCAAGACGTGATGCCCAAGACTCTACGAAGAGGAATTATGACAGATCAAACCATGAAAAATACCCATCTGAAGGTCGGAGAAATTACGATGCTGACAGAAAAGGAAGGGAAAACAAAAGCTATTATGAATCGAATAGGAGTGACAATGCTGTTGCTGCAAATAGGAGTGAACCAAACTACAGACGTCGTAATGCTGCTCCCACTCCCAAGATTTCAGAAGAAGAGCGGGCTGCTAGGCTGCGGGAGATGCAAGTGAATGCTGAATTGCACGAAGAGCAGAGATGGAAAAGGTTGAGGAAGGCTGAGGAAGATGATGCAAGGGAAGCTACCCGGGATGGGGTAGTTAGCGGAAAGAACTTCTTGGAGGCTGCTAAAAAAAGTGTATTTGGTGCTGAGAAGGGAGGAAGCTCAACCATAGAGGAGAGTGTTCGTCGTCGAACACATTATTTGCAAGGTAGGTCAGAAGGCGAAGGCAATGCTTTTCGGCGTTGATGCATGTGTGCCTCCCTTGTTCATTGTTTATGCATCCCTTGAACCTTACCAGCACCATTTTGTCATGAAGAGCCAGGCCGAAGTGCATCATAGATTGATATATATATATATATAGACGTGAGAACGTGACTTCAATTCTTAGTGGAAGCTCAATCAAGTAGTCCATAATATACATGTTGGGATGCTTGATGCAAACTTTAACAACAAAAGTTGTATCTTGTATGAATTTGATTATCTTGAATTGGTTGTAGTTTTACATTTATGGCTACTCAATGAAACATTATAATATTTCTTCACCGAAGTACAAGCTTTTTATATTTTTGAATTTTTGTTGTATGAATTTGTAAGCAGCTCGATATATGCATTCAAGTTTAAAGTTTGCAACCCCGTGAAGTTTGTCTGTTGCGTCAGTCCAAGTGATTGTTGTAATGCTTCACAGATCATGTATTAGAGAGAAAAATGAATTCATGACGCAGTAAACGAAGAAGAAGAGTGAGTTGTGAGTTGTTTCTTCTCCAAACTGTAGTTGCCTGTCCTCGCTTGGAAGGTAAGGACTGAATTACTTCTTCTTTGGTGCAGATGTTGGTTCATATCGAATAAGGAAGAGTTTGCATAACATGACTGTCCACAAAATTAGCAAGTGGGTTTGGGGTTCAAACTTGCCCCCTAAGCAGTAGTGTTGTAGTGGGAATGCATACAAATTTTAGCTGAATAGGTTTAATTGGGATGCATTTCTTCGAAACTAGTGCCAAGATCATTGAGTTTCCAGGAAGAGCTGAACCAGAGTTTGCATATGAGAAGAGGAGCCAATTACAACTTCAAAGGAAGAAGCAAAAGCTAGTCTTGAACAAGAAGAGAATCAACCAGCAGAATCCATTGAGGTTGATCTAGCCAGACGATCGAAAAGTTTTCATTGGTTTGAGGACTATGATGTTTCCTCTTTGGCTCCAGAGAGTTTTGATGGTGGCAGACCACGTGCCAGGAGTTTCCACACAGTCCAGGAATTCGATAAAATGGTAGGAAAAATCTGCTTGTCTAGGGCAGGACAAACAGGGTTTGGAGGTAAAGAAGATGGCTCCTTGCAACTTCACCACTCTAAATCATCTTCAGACTTATCACATGCTGCTCATAAACCATACCAGGATGAATATGGAGTAGAAAAAAACACAGTGATTGAAGAGATGGGCACCCACTTTAGGTCACGACCAAGACCTGAAAATGTTATCCCAAGTCTTGATAGATCTAGGACAACAGAGGAAACAACTCAAAAAGGGGGCATCTTTGTGAAGAGGTTGAAAAGAAAAGCCATGGCCAATGAGGTAGAACCCCTCGAAATCCCACCAAGCATAGAGTTTCCAGGGGTTGCGCAACTTCGTGAATGGATACATGCCGGGGGACAGGTTTACTCCCCCTGTACATGTCACTCCAAAATTTGGTAGCTATAACTTACCTAAATCTGGGTTGGCAAACAAATGCACTGAGGGCTCCAGAATTGGTGGCTGCCTTTGAAGAGTGCATGGAACAACTTGAAGTGGAAGAGGAAAGCATTCTCAAACAAATAGAAGAGAATTTGAAGGAAGAAAACACCCAGAAGAAGCAAGATGAAGAGGAGATTCCATTGCATTTGAACCCACAAAAAAAGTATTAAAAATAACATGAGATATTACAACTCATTTCCTGCAAAAATTCAGTACAGAATTCATACCCCTGATATGAATCGTCAACCAGGTCCAGCACACAATGTTATTGATATATACTTGCATTTTCCGAAGAATTACCAAAAGTGAGATTCATATATTGGCCTTGTTGAAATATTACATTCGCAACATAATCATAATGAGTTTAAATAGTTCTGCAAGTTGAGGGCAAAAAGAAATGAAAGAAGAAAAGAAATCGATGACTTCAAGATACAATCTACTAATAATCAGAAAGAAAATTGCAAGTCTAGTCTTACGCGCGCTGTGATGCGCAGTTACTTGATTTTTCCTAATCACATATCCTCCAATGCTTCTTTACAGTCTCTCCTTTATTTTACAGACTACTAAACTGCTCAACTCCTACCTGCTCACACGCCCGCAATCCTTTCCCACAACCAGATTGCGTGCATAGAATTATTTGTGAAAACCAAGAACAATATCAAGATATTACAACACAGTAACATTATCTAACCTTTGTTCATGTACACCCCATGTCAGACCCACCATTTTCTCACATTCCAATAAAAATGGATATAAATTGCAGGTATATAAACTCACAACAACGAGCTCAAGTACGGATTCACAAAATGGTGTCAAGATATGTATAATTCCTGCATCGGTTGTACTGAAGGAGGCTACCATAGGTGCGATCCCACACTCCAATGAAAAGTGATTCTGTATCAGGGCTAAATGACACACCGGAGATCTCCCCAAAAAAATCGATCTCCTGCTCTTTCTCAAACCCATTCTTTGCATCATATACATGCACAAAATCTGCTGGTTCTGCAGTGGCCATGAACTGTCCATCAGACGTGAAACGAATTGATCGAATGGCTCCCAAATTGCCCTTGAGCACATCAACAGACTTTGATAAGTTCCGGACATCCCATACGCGACAAGTCTTGTCTTGGTTCCCAGTGGCAAAGATGCGGCCATCAGGATGCCATGCAGATGCAAATGAGAAGTCCAAGTGTCCACATAAAGGCATGATAGTCTACAATGACAGACGTCAAATTAGCTATAAGTATTCTCATGAAAGTATGCATGGCCACCATACACCAGAGATGCAAATATCAACTCTCTACCAAACAAAAATAGGAAAAGTGACTACCTTTCCCGTTTGAGAATCCACCAGTATCCCATCTGGGTTGTCACCAACAATGACCAGAAGCTTACCATCAGGACTTAAAGAGCTGTGCTGTAAACAGACAAGAAAATATCAGGACATAAGTGCGTTAGTCATGACTTATCAATGTAAACACGATGGCACATGCTGTTCGACCTTACTTCTATATCACCAATATCTGAAATCAGCTTAATCTACCTAAAGAGTCCTTGGAAAGCATGTTCAGCTCAAGTTGAGAACAACGCTACGGTCTATCTGGCTATGTTCTAGATCCGTTAACTAACACGTGTGCACAAAGCCACAAACATACAGGTTCTCACTCTTTAAACTGGAAGAATTAAAAACCAAATATATCTAAAAACGTAAATGGATATACTTGATTGCTTACACAAACGCAAAAAAGTTACAGACTATCACAAAAGTAAGACATATGAGGGGATTAAATAATAGAAAAGAAAAAATAAAAGTGGAAGCTCCGAAATTCTGACAGGGATACTTACATTCACAGGCCAAGGAAAGCAGAAATGCTTTGAAAGTTGAAATCTCTCCATATCAAAGTCTCTAACTCCACAATCGTTATTTGATGCCATGAAATGAACAGCACCACTGGCATATAATGGAATTAAAGTCAGTGTTGAATATTCCTATAAATCTCCAGCCCCCAATCCAACCAATTAATAAAAAATAAAAAAGGAAGAAAAGAAAACAACCTGGGACAATCATAAATTTCAACAGCATTTGTGATAGCATTATCATCATAAGTCGTCCTTGAACAAAAGCTTACTCCTGGTCGATCTAAATACTGCATTCCAACAGAGTTTTTTCTATCATATCAATCGAAATTTGAAGAATGCATTAGCTTCAACAAAAAGGTTATATATATGCCTTCTTCTCATTAGTAAAAAGAAAAAAAGAAAAAAAAAAGAAGAAGGATTTGAATCCAAATCTAAATATGGCTCAAATAATTACACAAGAGGATATGAATCCAAATTTATAATAATTCCAACAACAAAAAAAGACCATTAACAAAAACATATATCAGAAAGGTCCACAGGCTTAATATTAATACATGGCAGTAATCAATCAACAGAAAATCCAAATTTATAATAAATAAATAAAAAATAAAAAATAAACATAAACAAAAATACATATCAGAAAGGTCCACATGCTTAAATGTTAATACATGGTGGTAGTTATCCATGCAGAGAAAATAGGGTAATAGTGATGTAAATTTGCTTACTTTTTAGCTTTATATATTTTTTTCATATGATTATGATTGCAACTGCGGCAAACGATGCTAGAAAGTATAAGAGATGATCAAAACTACCTTACAAATAAGTTCTCCCTGGAATCCTCCAGCAATCAACAAATTATCCCGTACTGCCAGCGTACTAACTTGAGTCTGTGTAAATCCTTCCAAGAGGCTCCCAGGATGTTTCTATTGGAAAAAACAAACTTGGGTCTATATATACATTCCAATTACATATTAACGTTAAACACATATGTAACATGGAAAGAAAGATGCACCTCGCATGGCGCCACATGCCCTGAAACATCAAGAACTTCAGTTCTTGTGCAACTTAATGAAGACCAATGAATGATAGAGAAATGTGACATCAGGTACACATCATGCTTAGATGTTGACCAAACCAAGTTACGCAACTGCAAAGCCACAAAAAAAAAAAAAAAAAAAAAAAAAAAAAAAAAAAAAAAAAAAAAAGGGTACTCATATCAATCATATAAATCCATGTTTACTCAACAACTAATCATTGAATCTAAAACAGATTCAATTTGTAATAGTTACGAGATCATATGGATAAAGAGAATAATCCAAATTTAAACAACTTAAAGGAAGATATAAACATACTTGGAAATGAAGAATTGTTGATTTTACAGATCTAGTGTTACGCCAGAATTCATAATACATCCCCCCTTTCTTTGTGGGCTTGCATTCCTAGTGACAAGTTGAATGGAAGAAACAAAAAATGGTTAACAGAATGTTCCAGTTGACGGGGAATTGTCCATACATAAGCAGCTAAGAAAAAGCACAAGTTACCTTTTCTGAACCTTGTCCTGATTGAGGTATGTTTTCATAATTCTTATACTGCTCTAATCTAGTTTGTCTATACTTCTCACGGGAAATACTCAACCTTTCCCAGGGAATTCCCTGGATATCCTTTCCTCTCCTAGCATCAGCAGCAGTGGTATCTGTTATCCTATGATCCTGCACAAGTAACCCATGTCCCCATGTCGCCCACGAGGCACACAAAAAAAAAAAAAAAAAAAAAAAAAAAATTATAAAGGAAGTGGAAAGTACAAACTTTGTAATTAAACATTCCAATAAATATTCTTCTTTACAAGGAAAGAGCAACAAACATAATAAGTGAACCAATGTTTTAAAAAGCGTGAGACGGTTTGAGTTGTTTTGTACTAGTGAGGTGGTTTGAGTCGTTTTGTACTAGTGAGGTGAGGCGGCCACCTCGAGGCAGACGAGGCGGCCGCCTCAATTTATAAATATCAAATAATGCAAAAATAATTAAAATAATTTTGAATGTGTGAGATTTGGGTGCGGTGCTGTTCGTTTTTTTTTTCTAGACAGAGGTGTTTCGTCTATTTTTTATCTGGAAGTAGAGATGTTGTAATTTGATGAGTGTGACTATGTGAGTGGGGGCGTTTGATTACTGTGAATGAGCTGTTAGGGTTTTAAAATATTAATTCTAACTTAGACAACCTTAAAACGGTGAGTTTTGATAAAAAAAAATAAAAGTCTAAATTCAAAACTCACCGTTTCACCACCCAAAACCAAATTAATATGGCACCACGGCACCACCTCACTGCCTGCCTCAACGCCTCATGTCGGTTCGGCCTTGAGGCGGTCACTTCAGTGCCCCAAGGTTTTGAAGGGCCAAGGCAGCTGAGGCACGCCTCAAGGTGGCCACCTTGACCGATTTTTAAAACAATGAAGTGAACAGAAAAGCGGAGCGTTTCACATTAAAAAAAAAAAAAGAAAAAAAAAAAAGAGTTTAAAGCATGAATTGAACAAACCAAATGATCATATTCATCATCATCATCATCATCTGACTCTGAATCACCCATAATTCTAGCTCGGAAATACATATCATCCTCCATTTCCGCCATTTCATAATCATCAGCGATGTAATAGCCATCATCATCCCCTTGCTGTTGGGACATGTTCTGCAAAGTAGCTATATACCTGAGCCAACAACTACTCTATCATGAAGGGTGGAAAGAAATTGGCTTACAAAAAGGTTACTGCTATGCTCCCAACTAATAAAACAGACTGTGATAAAGGCACAATTTTGTGCATATGTTTCATACAAATGACGATTCTTCGCAATGGCAATAACCACTTGTAATCCCATATCGAGAGAACAGAAAGTTACAGAAACATTTAATGAATAAATAATTAATGAACAAACGAAACCAAATCAATACATGCAATTCACATAACATTGTAACTTGCAAGTAAACACAAACAAACTTGTAAAAATTACTAATTACCAACAAACAAGTCGAATTCCATAAGATAAATTACAAACCCTTTTGCGTGATTCACCAGCCTAATATCATTTGTTCCTTCAAATGAGTAAAATTCGAGAGAAAGCGGAAAAATCGACATATGAATTTAAAGATTGCAAAATCCAATTAAGTAACTATGCAAGTCTCGACCTTTTTCTCATAAAAAAAAGTGTGGGAAGTGAAGTTTGACCTGGTTTGGGAATCGGAGCGACGAAGGATAGATCTTTCGATTGGCGTTCAAGACGGTGGCAAGTGAGAGAATCGGTGGCTCCGCAGCGCTGCTTTGTTTATAAATGTTTGTTTTGGGCACCACTACAAGAGGTCGTCGTCGTCATCAGAGATGGAAATTGGAATTGGACAGTCGATGTCGAATCGATAGATTTTACTTCACGTTTATAGTTATACATCGTCTATTATCTACTTTGGGCCTTGTTGGGCTTTTTAAATGGGCCTTGTCAAGCCCATTAATAACTCTGATTGTTTTTACTTAAAACACCCTAATGCTTTCTTCACAGAGCACAAAATCAATGGCGATAATGAGCAGCAGAATAGGTGGTTATCCGATGACGTACTTGCACAATTGGTCGCCACCTCCCAATTCGTCGATCAAAATGCGTGGCGGTGGTCGTTTACGGTGTCGGCGTTTGCTGATAGAGACGCCGCCGGTGACGGTGGAACAACAGGTTTCTCCCTCGCAATCGGTGGCGCGTCGTCTCATTCTTCTTCGTCACGCCAAGAGTTCCTGGGAGTATCCTTCCCTGCGTGGTACTTGCTTTCACTCTTAAATTCATTAACTTTCTTCGTTTGAATGGTAAAAATTTACATACTTGAATGGTCATTGTAGTGGAAAATGTTAAATGGCTGATATTGAAATGTAATATGTTGAATTAAACTTAATGGATTTTTTTTTTTTTTTTGAATTTGTTTTAAATTTCTTCATTGTTTCATTGTTTGTTAATTTTAATTACATTTTCGTTTTGTGATAGATCATGATCGTCCTCTGAGTAAAGCCGGACAAGCTGACGCGGTCCAAGTTTCAAAAAAGCTTCAACAGTTAGGCTGGATTCCTCAACTTATTTTAACTAGGTTTGGATTTGTTATTGATGTTGAGTAGTCAACAGTTTTTCATGTTATTGATGTTGAGATCCTTTTTTCGGGTGATGGCATTGGCTGCAGTGATGCGGTGAGAACGAGGGAGACGCTTAAGATAATGCAGGAACATGTGCAGGGCTTCTTGGAAGCTGAGATTCATTTCATTTCCAGCTTTTATTCTGTTGCAGCAATGGATGGCCAAACCGCGGATCATCTTCAACATGCTATTTGTAAATATTCAACTGATGAAATTCTTACCGTCATGTAAGTTCCAACCTTGAACCTTTATCACCTACTTATTTGTTGTTGTTGTTTTATTTGTATTATTAGTTCTGTTGGATACCCCATCGAAGTGGAAATACATTTTGTGTATAATAGAACATTCCAAATAAACTTTTTTGCCTTCGCCATACAAAATCTAGCAATTCCGTTTACAATTGTTTATTCGAACTTGTAGATTGTGTGGATTCAAACTCTTATCATTGCTTTCAATGATGGTTCCTTTTGTATAGTTTGGATTGATTCTGTCTCCAACTTCTGCGTAAATATTATTTCATTCTGTGGACGTACCGATGTTCAAAGATAAGGGTGCATTCCTTTGCAAGTAAATCATGAAAGCAAAGAAACATATCAAATATATGTTTGATTATGAGAAATCTTACAGGTGTATGGGACATAATAGAGGATGGGAGGAGGCGGCGTCAATGTTCACAGGTTCCTTTATAGAACTTAAGACATGCAATGCTGCTTTGCTTGAAGCCGCTGGAAAAACTTGGGAAGAGGTTAGGATTTTGCCACTCTATGAGAAATTTACTGATCTGGTAACCCAATTTTCGTTTTATTAATGTGTTGTGTCTTTTAGTAAATTTTTGTATCTTTGACGTTTATGAGTTCATTTTAATGTTGCTAACAAAATGTTATATCCTTAAATACTGGTTCCGCATCATGCGGGAAACTATCAAAGTTCTGAAGCAAGCCAGTGGGGTAATTTAGGGGCCGTTTGGTAACGTTTTCGTTTTTCAGTTTTTGTTTTCTTGTAATCTGAAGTTTTTGAAAAACTGATTTTTGGATTTTTTGAATTCGAAAACGCGTTTGGTAGCAATGGTTGAAAACGATATTCGGAGAATCAAAACATAAAAAAACGTGTTTAGTATAATATTTTTAAAATCATTTTTAAAAGATTAATATTATAAATAATGAAAAAGTGATATTAAAATAATTAAACATTAAAACTAAAAAAAATTAAAATTAAATAATAAATAAATTTAATTTTCATCATCAAACCTATCGAAATCATCATCATCTTTTTGATATAAATCCATGAAGATCCAAAAGATGGATTTGGTTTGAGTAAATTTTATTGCTAAAAAAAAGTTTTCAAGAATACTGAAAACAATAAATTGTTGTTCTCAGAGTTTTCAATTTTTTGTTCATTAAAACTGAAAACTGTTCTCAATGTTTTATAAAACAGTTTTTTGAAATCATCTACCAAACGGGTTTTTCCTGTTTTTGTGACTCAGAAAACAAAAAACAGTTTCTGAAAACGTTAACAAACGCGCCCTTATTATCCCGATTGTTTGAATTTGAAAGTATTACTATACAAGCGGAGTCAAGAGGTTTGTGTGGCCCAAAAAAAGGATGATCTGGTGAGGACTGAAACTAAATTTTAAGAACTTGCAAACGTTGGAGAAAATTAGCTGAAGGATGGTGGACTGGAATGCAGTAGTTTTTAATCCTGTTAGGCTCGTAATGGATGCTTGTACCATAATGTCAATCTCATTCAGATTGATGACGTTTAGACTTAGGCTCGTAATGGATGCTTGTACCATAATGTCAATCTCATTCAGATTGATGACGTTTAGACTTTAGATTTTCTATCTCTTCCAGATGGCCTTTAGGCATTATAGCGATAGTTTATGGCTACTAGAGGCTTTATTCTAGGGATAGGAATTTCGTAAGATTCGAATTTGGAATTCAGGTTCGCAAAAGGAAACATGTAATAGTTGTCGTCACCACCATTCTATGAATATTGGTAAGATGTATTGCAAATCAAAGAAAAACTTGTTCTTTTTGTTTCAACTGCTTTGGTTATATTGTTTGAGATAGAACTATAAGCTTTCTTTTTTCCGCAACTTTCTTTGATCTTTGATCTAAACCAGTGTGTTTCGATCTCAGGCATTTGCTATTGCAGGACTTGGTGGGTGGAAGCTGCAAGGCATCGTGACACCAACTAGTAGCCTGTAGAATTTTCCTGAAAAATTTTCATACTAACACCTATCCTTTGCCCTAGAAAAAAGAAGAAGAAGAGAGCGTCATCAACCACATGAAATGCAATCAGCAATTCTTATACTGGTCGAGACTTGCAATTCCAATATGCAAAAGTTGGAAGCATGACTTTATTTTCTGCACTGGACAGAAGAACGGAAGCTAGATTGTTTGGAAGAGTCTGGTTTTGGTGCCGCAGAAGAGATCTTTTAATTAGATAGGAATTCATCTCTGATATCTGTAATGTATGTATATAGAAGATTCGATTGTTAAAAATGTTTAAATCAGTGCAATGTCAATAGAAGAAAGCTCTACCTACTTTGGTGGCAATAAATTTCCCATTATTTACATATCGATGATAGAGTGGAGAGTAGTAATATTACAAGGAGATAAGGGGCAAACTCGTCCAGGTGGAAAAGTTCATGTGAATATGCCTAAATATAACTATTAATTTAACCAAAGTAACAACAAGACAAAACATTTTATTTAATTTTTTAAAAAAAAAGAGAAAAAAAAAAAAAAAAAAGCGGTCTCTGGTTCTCTCTCTCTCTCTCCTGTTTTCTGTTTTCTCTTTTCTGTCGCTGAGCTGTGCGTCTCTGCTCTCTCGTCGTCTCTCTTCCATTTCCACCACCACCATGTATCATGTATGTAACCAGAAGAAGAAAAACGACTCTCTCTCTTTTTAATTCCATCTCTTTAATTAACTAGTTATTATGCATTTTAAATAGTTTATATTTCTCTTCTCTTAGCTTCTGTTTTCTTTCCTTTTGCGTTCGTCTTGAGTGCCATTTCCAGAGCACGCGCTTATTATTCGTTTCTGTTTTACGAGCTCGTGTTTTTTTGTTTGTTTTGTTTGGGTGGTTTAAGATCTGAAAATTTAGAACTTTGATGCTCTCTATCTGTCGCTTTTTTGTTTTGGCTGGCATTCGTCGACGACTCTATCTGCGTTGCATTTCGTTTTTGCTTTTTTTTATTTTTTTTATTTTTATTTTTTATTTTTAAGTAGATAGATCATAGATAGAGTAATTAATTACTCATTTGGAAGAATTGTTCAAGCTTTAATTTTGTATGCTTAGAACTAGACCTAACCAAAGTAAGATCTGGTAGATGTATTTCAATTAATTTTGGATTGTATTGTTTTAGGGGGAGATGCCGCGAGGTTGAGCTCCACTTGAAATTTAAGCTTTTCGTATGCATTATTGATTAATAGCGGGAAGCTCCCCAAATTTACTTATTATTGGGGGAGGTGGAACTGAGGCGAGGATTTTGAAAATATATATATTTTTATTGTTATTTTTACTTGTTGAATAAAATGGTGGAGAAGTGAATTGGAGCTTTGGAGCTTCTCAGAGACTCCGCTTTCTTAGTTGATTTCTCATGAAGCGGAGTAGCTCTGAGAATCATTTGGAGGCAAGATGATTGATCAGTTCATCAATTTCGTCATTCGGCCCCCTAGGTATTTGATATTTCTCTCTTCTACTTCTACCCTTAGCTTTGTTACAATTAACAATTGTTTACTGCTAAGCTTCGTTAATCCAGCACTTAGTAAGTCTTAAAGACAACAACTTTATGAGTTATTTCTTGTATCGCTTCCTTACTTCATGGCCACCTTTTTACGAGAGGCTAGTTTACTGAGTCACCACAGCATTGATTAACTAATTTAAGATACTCAAGTTCGTTTTTGTAGGTTTTGTCTTTGTTTTTTCCTTATCAAGTCATATGTCATCATGCGTTTTCCTTGTATTATTGGCTGGTATTTTTTCAAGCCTTCCGCATGTCCAATGAGATTTACTCAACTAAAAACATATAGTTTCTCTCTGTAGCATGGCAAAGTTCTTCATCGCCTTGTAATCTAGTTTTATCCAACATTCTGCCCTTCCTCAGAAATTTACCTTTCCTTTGGTCGTTAACCTTCGGTGCTGATTGAAACGATGGACATACAGGGCAGATTATAACCCGGAGCAATACTTATGGGAAAGGGATTTCACTCTCGCAGGAAAATCATATAAAAGACAAGACTTGGAGGCAAGTATGGACATCAATAATGAAATGATGTTGTCTTTTATTGACTGCTTTGCAAGATGAGAATTTCCACAATGGTTTATAAGTCTGCTCTTTTATCTATTTTCATTTTTGCAGCTTAGAAACGCCAGGGGTCATGCCTTGCAGTGCAGTCACTATGTGCCATCACCTTTTCCAGAAGACACTCCACTGCCTTGTGTCATATACTGCCATGGAAACAGGTATATAACGGTCAAAGGGATTATTCCAAACAATTTCAGCTGTGTCCTTGTGAGCTTTGTATGTTAAAATGTCAAAGTGATCATCAAGATCCATTTTTTAAATTAATTTCTATGTTGGGGATTTCTTACCATTGTTTATTTTACTATATCAAAGAAATGCAAGTTAGTGTCTGGGAGTTTAAACCATACAAAGAGGTGGAAACTTACTCCTATTCCTGTGGAAAATAATACAGTGGATGTAGGGCAGACGCAAATGAGGCTGCTGTAATTCTTCTTCCATCAAATATTACTGTTTTTACTCTTGATTTTTCTGGTTCGGGCTTATCTGATGGTGACTATGTCAGCCTTGGTTGGCATGAGGTATTTTCTTCTTATCATTTTTCATTATTAAAGCTCTTTTATTTTCCCCTTCTTTCTTTCTTGAAGTGTGTAAGTTTCTTTTCATTTGCTGCAGAAAGATGACCTCAAAGTTGTGGTATCATATTTAAGAAGCAACAAACTGATCTCACGTATAGGTCTTTGGGGACGGTCTATGGGAGCAGTCACTAGGTACTTTAAGCTTTCCCTTCTCAACTTATTACTGTGTCAGCTTCTCATCGATGTCTTTAAGGTTATTGGCTTCATTAAGAGTTTGCAGTGAGCTGGGAACATGTCATCATGACTCATGAGTGTTGAAATGGTTATTGGCATGGCATTGTGACTTGAATTTTCATTTTCAGAAAAAAATATGAGAGAATAGATTGTTTACTGATGTATCAGTTTTTCCCCTAGCTCTCTGGAAATGATTCCTTTTTCATAATACTTTGTAGCCTTCTTTACGGAGCAGAAGACCCTTCCATTGCTGGAATGGTGTTGGATAGTGCTTTTTCAGACCTATTTGATCTAATGATGGAACTTGTGGATGTATACAAAATCCGGCTTCCTAAATTCACAGTAAGCATTTCTTTCTATTTCGTCCTTTGTGCCATCATGTTCTTTTTGTTGCCCTCAGTACATGAGTGTGTGCTGAGATCTACCTGCCTTTGTTTTTCTTTTCTGTCAATTGTCTAGGAGTATTGTATATTCTTGAACTTTATTTTATTGTATATAAAAAAATGGTTCTCTTTTTATTTACTGCGGATATGAACCCCTTTTTGCTCACGTAGAATTTTAATTCCACATTGCTTTTTAAAATTTGCATGCACGCAAAATCTAATTAAGCTATAATTAAATCTCAGGAAGTTTCCTAATTTTAATATGGCTTGTTAAACATCTTAACGTTATGTAATTATCAGCATATTATAAATGCTATGCAAGTCCAAAATTTTTCCAGAGTTTTAGGCTGTAGAAAGACATATCATTAACTCTTCTATCAGTTGTTATTTATAGCCTCTTAGGTGTTACTTTTCAAATATGCTTAGATTTGTGATTATTGATTAGTCGGCTGACTAGAAGTGTATATTGCTTAACCAATATGCAGTTGGTTAGTGTAATATGTCTCTTTGGCTTTACAGCAAGATTTATTTTCCTCTCCTATCAGGTTAAGGTGGCCGTGCAGTACATGCGGCGGGTAATTCAGAAGAAGGCAAAGTTTGATATCATGGATCTTAACTGCTTGAAGGTTTGTCTATGTTTACGTGGTTGAATATTGAGATAAATTAGCAGTTTTGTGTAATTTCTGTAGTATTGCCAAAATGATTTACCTTATTTTTCAGATTGTAAATAGTATGATTTCAATCAAGTTATTTGTAATTTTGTACTGTTGAAATTTGAATTGAATATAGTTGTTTGTCTGTCTTTCTGCCTCATGATTTGCATCATTGAAATAACTAGCCAGAAAATGATGCACAAATTATTTGAGTCAACTATTAATCCTTTTAAAGTAATAGTTAATGATCTGTAACAACTGCAGGTTGCATCCAAAACATTCATTCCTGCTTTATTTGGACATGGCAGTGAGGACAAATTCATTCAACCGCGCCACTCTGACTTAATCTTTAACTCCTATTCGGTAATATACCTTTCTTGATCTTGAAGTCTTATATTCTACTAAAATTTGCCTCATTTCTGCATTGTTTGACCATTTTTCTGATCTGTTCAGGGAGATAAAAATATTATAAAATTTGATGGTGATCACAACTCCTCACGACCACAATTTTACTACGATTCAGTTTCCATTTTCTTCTTCAATGTCCTTCACCCTCCTCAAATTTCTTCTGCCAATTCAAGTAAGGTTGAAAAATATTATGATTTGGGGGGGTTAAAGGTCGGTGGTGGTACGGATGAGGTAACTTCTACTTACGAAAATGAAGGGCATTAAAACATTCTTTACGATTTTAATTGCTGATTTCATTAGTTATGTGTTTTTTTGCTGATTTTATTAGTTATGTGTTTTGGGTGAGGTCAATTCTGCTGACTTGATTATTTTACTTAAATAATAAAAAATAGATTCTGAAAATTCTACCATGATGCAATTAAGGCATGCCCTGTGAAAAGTGTTATCATCGTTGCAATATATCTGTGGATGGGATAATAATTTGTCTGTTTTTTTTTTTTTATTCAGAGCCTGTTATATGAGATAATCACTGGTCTTCGCTCAGCGACTACTGATGCAGCAAGTTCTTCTGCTCCTAGCATTTTAGCCACAAAACCTGTGAATGAACTTCTATCTGAAGTACCTGTCACTAGTATAGTAGTAAGCATCTTGTCTTCTGGAAAGTGATTTTCCATCATAAATTTTTTTGTGCTGTTCATTTATTTGTTATTGATATTGCAGGATTCCATGGCAAACGGAGATAATGGACTTAACAGCGATGATCCATCATATTTACAGGTGATCTAGTTTAACAATATCCAAGAATATGAAAAGCTGATAAGCACATTCATTTAATATAGGTTCCAAGTTCTGATAAGCAAACATGGTTTGACAATTGCTTCTTGTTAAAGTCCTCAGCCAGAATATTGTTTGTTTTATGCCAACTTGAGTATCATCTATACTTTTCCCATAAATTGAAGTTATTGAATGCTGAGTATATGGACTTGAACCTCAAGATCAAGTTATGAAATAAAATAAAAAAGGCGAAAAACATTGAAATGCTATACTTTTAAACTGGAGCTTATTGTTTGCTTAAATCTCTGTGAAGAAAGAGTATTCTTGTGTAAGGACACGTATGTACAGTGTTTCTGTTTTAGTAAGGACAATTGTTGGACTTACAAGATAAGCCATGCAGTTGGCTGGATCATGGAGTTGGGTTTTGCCATCTTACTAATGTTTTACCTGAGTTAGGCTGCGTTATTATTTTACAGGATAAGCTGAATGTCCTAAGCGAAGAGTGTTGCTCATATACTAGCTCAAATAGAGAGAGCTGGGGGAGATGCTCTTCATTGGGAGGCAGCGAGGAAGAATCTTCAGCGGACTGCACAGCTGCTGACAGCAGTAGCCATCAGGTTCCCATCCATAAAATTTATAAAATTGTGAAATTATAAAATGTATTCCAGGTTATATTGTATGATAGTTTTATATATATCCAGCAACTTTCCGATACTGAGAGAATGATATTATTGGAGAATAAAAGGTTAGAATGTTAGGAGGTCTGGTCAGAGGGATGTTAAGCATACAACCCGACCATATTTGAGGGCTTTGCCTTAAAGCTGCCTAGATATTCCCTTGTTTGATCGAAAAGTATACATTCCCATGAATGATGTTATGTGCTGATGTGCATCTCAAATATTGTCTTTTCTTGCTTTCTTTAATGAACATTTATTTGCTCTTTCACTAGACTACTCTTGAGGTGCTTGCAACGCCGATTAGAAGCATACAAAAAAGCTCATCAGTTCCAGAAAAGGATGAAAAGAAAAAGAAGAAAGCAGCGGCAGGTGCAAAGAAGCCAAGAGGTGAGAAGCTGGAGAAGCTGGAGGCTCTTGGGAAAAGGCTCCGTCTGTGTATAATGCGACGTGTCAAACATAGGAGGCATCTCTCTTCTTGATTAACTGTAATGCCAAGTTGTCTGTTGTTGTATTAACCCCACGAGTTTTGATTTCCGGGTGCCATGTATGGGGCTTTCTAGAAGCTAGTTGTTGGAGGACATCACCATTTGTATAGTCATCAATCATGAATCATCTTGCAGTGCAGAAGCATAGTGCTCAATGTAACAACATTCATCTTTAACCGATTACACTTTGGAAATCTAAATTATTCTGTATTTTTGTTCAAACTTTTGACAGAAATTGGATTTATGTGACCCATTGGGCAATTAGTATGAGAAAGGTACCAGTACCCACCGGTAATGACAATAATATTCAGAGTATCATATATAAGTATATAGAAAATCAGAATACGAAGGACAGCTATTCTTTTAACCTAATTATCTCTGAGACATTCTAACATTATCAATGTTCTCTGACCTAAAAAGGACATGGCAACAAGAAATGGTTCTTCTGTATGTGCAGACCCATGTAAGTGTAGCACATAATAATATTACATGTCATTTCCTGAAACCTCTATACGATCGTCATTCCCAATTGATATCCCAGATGATGGATCAAACTGCTCTCTATTCATGAAAACTGAGTGCGGATGCTGGTAAGAGGAGCTTATGCTCGACTCCAATATCGGATGTGTTAGCACCATTTCTGATTTTGCATATGCTGTTCCAGTGCCTACCCGTTGCTTCTTCGTTGACCTCTCACCATTTGGGCTTTCTGATGGGGAACCAACATTGCAACCAGAATCCGGGGTCGACGGTTCATGCTGTGATGAGAAAGATTCATCAATGGAATGGCTCTTGGCTGGGGCCCGTTCCTTGGCAGCCTTGTCCTGGATGGGGGATTCTGAAGTTGGGGCAGGGGTTGCTGGGTCTGTCTTCTTGTCTGATTCCGGGCAATTGTCACCTGATACTGGGGCTGCTCCGGATCCAGGCACTTCAAGAACCCCACTAAGTCGTTGTTGCTCTTCAATTATCTTCTTCAAGTACTTTCCTTGGGCTTCTATCCGTAACTGTAGCTGTCGCTGCACCTGTTCACGTAAATTTACAGAAATTTACATTTTTGGTTCATCTGAATCTATGATATGAATACTACTATTTGATATTTCTTATGCAGTTTAAATATTTGGAGTGGAACTTTCCTTTTGCAAACAGAGTTCATGTAAACTCTCATCCCTCGCAAACAATAAACCAAAAGAACTTGCAAGTTACTACCAAACTAGACCATATCATAAATGTTTATCAGGTTCAGCTTAACTCTACTAATAATCAGTTCAAAGGTATAGATTGAAAAGTAAACTTAAAAATACTTAGCAAGTTATCCTCTTAAGGCTTGTAAATTCCAAACTAGTTGGGTTTCACATTCTCAACAGTTTATCAACTGAACTAGTTTATTCTTTTGTCGTTTTATGCAGGGTTCATATTTATGTAAAAAAATCCCACTCATCATATACTAATAAAATGAATGTTAAATTGCAATGGGAAAACATGCCTCCAATTGCTCATGCAGTCGTTTCTGCACCTCCATCTGCAGCTTGAGTGCTTCAGTAATTTGCATACCACTGAAAACAGAATAACAAACTTTCTCATAAGAAGTGACCCATTGAAAAGCCATAGTAAAACCAGATGTTTACTCATAAGATCATAATTTGAAAAACTGTATGTATAATACTAATTTTTTTGTCAGCATCCTCCATGTATGCTCATATCTTAAGTGATAAATATAAATTCCTAAATCTTAAACTTTAAGACTTGTTCACGCTGAAATGGTAAATTAATTAACTCATAACTGAATAAGAAAACACATATCAGTAAAGGAAGCTCCACTTACGATGAGCCATCCAAATTGGAAAGTATCTCCCCTGATTCTTTCTTGTCAGCTTTTTTCCCTTGCATTAACGAAAATGTTACTGAGAGAAACTTCATTAATGAAAGATTCTAATATTAAACAAGGGAATGAATATGAAAGGGAATCATAATTGGGTTACTAAATTCTATTCAAGTGTTTACTAACTTCTTAGGAATTAGAAATGGAATCAAATTAATTCCCTTTTTTAGTGTTTACTAAACTAAGGAATAAGAATGATACAAAACTGATTACAAAAATACCCTTTTGTATATATAACATGTTGAAATATTTTATTAATATGAAAAAATATTATTCATAGTGCTCATAACACTATAACCATAATAATTAACATCTTTATATTTGTTAAATATAAATAAAAAAAATTGAGAAATGATTAGATTTGAAAACGTCGACAACACCTGAATGTGCAGTAACATACATATGATTGAGCACAGTAGTATTATAAATAAATAAATAAAAAAACAAGTAAAAAAGAAAAAATTCAAAGCCGCCTAGTACAACTACAACATCTACAAAAAACAAGAAACTGTGATTGTTAATTGTTTGCAATTGTTTTTTATTAATTTTAATTGAGGACATTTTAGTAAAAAACACAAGTTCCTTTTTTCAATCCGGGAAAGGAAACTTAATCCTAGGGTGAGAAGGGGGAATCAAGTTGTCTTTCCTGCAATCCTGCTGGAATTTAATTCCTGATACGAAACTTAAAGTAACTATCAGTTAGAGGAAGTAAATGGTGCATCTCCGAAATTAAGATAACATCTACAAATATGATTGAATAATTGTGGTTACATATAAACAATGAAAATCGGATGCACATACCATCAGATGACGAGTCAGGGAGGTATTTTGCAAGACGATATTTCTGGATGCATCACAAAAGCAAAGTTAGAATATCACAAATGGGAACAACCGAACAAGGAATAAACACAAGAATCCCCATGGACCCCTAGCCATAAACCAAAACCCTAACAACCATCCTACTCCCCCACTCCGCCTCCAAAGAAAAAAAAAATGCGTTCACAAAGTTTGACATAGGTTTGAGTTAACTAATATTATACCTGTAAATGGCTCTTGACATGATATATTGTTAATCCTTGCACACCCATGACTCTGAGGACACCTTTGGGTGTCGCCCCTGGGAGATGGAAAAACATTGAGATGAACTTGTTTATCATTTCCACAATTAAACATACATTTTATGAATAAACTAAATGAATTCTCATATGATATTTGTGACAATTAAAAAAATGAAATTGTGGAATAGCCATGCACAAGATCAATTTGTTCTTAAAAATTTGCATGGATTGCCTTCCCACTTGACCCGAGACAGAAATTAAAGTAACCGAATGTAATCAAGAGTATGTTTAAGTTAGAAATCAATGTATACAGGCGGTATTATTTTGTAGGAAATCTGACTTACCTAAGATAGCTTAAACTAGTCTAAATTGCCCACCACTAAACAAGAAGCTGCTTTTTCTTTTTTATATATACTTTTCGTTTTGTTCCTTTGGGATTTCATAAGAAACTGCATTCATCTAGTTTAAGCTATTATTCAATCACTCACATAACAACCTGTATAATCAACTCTAAAGATGGACAAAAAGCTATACTGGTTTATTACTTTCGTTTGGAATCTTACCAAAAGAACACTAGGAGAAGAAGTTTCTCTCCAGATACTAGAGATTAATTTTAGAAGAAACAAACCAATAATCTTTAAAAATAAATAAATAAATAAATAAAATAAATAAGGGAACCATAAAAGAAGGGTTAAAGAGATTTACGATCTGGCCCGCCAAGTTGTGCTACAGCATCAACAAAGCGTTCATGAAGTTCATGGGTCCAACGAAGTCGTTGCTTTGAGGCAAGACTAGGGTTGTTGTTGAGACTGTTCCCTCCATTAATAGGGTCCATCTGGCTCGAACCACAATCTAATTGCTGACCATGAACTAATGAGTTGTTGCGGACTATACTCGTATCAGGAACACTATTTTGTTGATACATTTATCATTAATCTGTTGTATAAAAGAAACCAGAACTCATCAATAGCATAGAGATGGAAGAGAATATTGAAATTCTAATCATTAACAATAAGAATCTAGAAAGACAAAGCGCCTCTTCAGATACCATTTCTGCTTAGTGGAAATGGGATAAAATTCTAACAGTCCACAAGAACAACTAGCAACCCGGAGGTGGCAATTTCAAGCTTTCAACCCCACAATCTATTACAACCTAGCATGCACCTTTTTACAATAATGGCGAAAGCATACAAGGCACAACATATAATAACACCCTTTCTTATACCCACTATTTTGCAATTCACTCAGTCTAAAGCCATATGATACATCCAATATTTTTGGCCTTCCTCTAATTTCCGATGCACTCAACTGACATCAAACACCTCCTCCAACAGGATTCCCTCATTTCATCCTTAGCCAGAACCATATCTAATCTAACAATCAAATGGGTTCAAAAGACTAAAATGAAATGATAATTAGCTAAGCTGATTAAATTTGATTATTAAAGACATGAATTTTCTACATACACATGTTACATGTATGCCAGAAAAACCAGAATCGGGCAATCTGAGAGTGCAACATATGGAGAACTGGGGAACATAGAAATAAAACTAAACAGCTACCGAATTCGATGAAAACAAAACCAGTAATCTGTCAATCCAGAAGACCATACAATTAGACTGAAACTACAAATAAACGATCCCAGTATTTCAAAAATAAAAAGAAGTCAAACACAATAACAGATAACTACAAAAACACAAACTTGTAGATGGACTCTACAATAGAATCAAAACTAATAAAATTAGGGTTGCACATAAAAACCAAAAAAGTAACTGAATTTCGAATAAGAGGAACACAACATGGTAAAAATGAAAAATTAGGTATTTAAAAATATTGAAATTGAAGCAAGAGAACGAAGAGACATACCCAGATCTAGAAAACATCCCCAAAATCCAAATCCATAAATTCCGGAGCTGCTGCTCTCTAATTAGAATCTGCTAAGAGAATTTTTTTTTTTTTTTTTTTTAACAGAATAATTAAATGAATAACGATACAAAGGAAGGTTTTTTACAGGGTCTGGTTGGTCAATAAGCAACCTTTTATTTATTTTTTTAATTACAACAACTAATTAACGAGGATAACGATAACCTAGTTGAGAATAAAAATTGGGTGATTTATGCAAAATCTCAAAAAACTGAAAATGAAAAAAGCAGAACAGAAGACTTGAACACGAGGAAGAAACAAAAATACACACAAATGACTTAAGACCACCACATCCCGGGACCTCCCACGTAGATATCTTTTGTTTTTTAACAAATGTTTTTTTTTTTTTCGATAGAGCTTGAAATTTAAAAATAAAATAAAATATAAAAAATAATTGATTGAGTGAGAGCGGCTCTTTGACGGAATCTACGGTGTTATATTCCGTGGTCTTGTTGAAATGATTCCGGCAAATTTCGTCTGTTTTGTTTTGTGAAATTGGATTTTTTATTTATTTATTTTTTTAACATTTCATCTGACTTGTTCTATTTGATCGTTTTCGTTTTACTAATATTCTTTTCATTAATTATATATTATTATAGATAGTAGTATTGATCTCCATTTGGATGCCAATGGAGTAGTTACTACTTGTAAACAATTACATAATAGTTTTCATGGATATATATACTTTAGTGGGTAGTAATTTTCTAGTCAAGAAGTTGCTTGAAAAAATATATATTCATTTCATGGTCTCTTTGCGTTTAGTTTTATAACATTACAAAGTTATTATGGAAGTAACCGTCCTGACAAGAGAAAACTAAAGGTTACAGAGCTGATTCTGTAACCCAAATGTTACGAAATTGGTTCTGTGAATCTCTAACGTTACGTTATACAGATAATCATCCTGACTAGAGAAACGACGTATTAATAATAGTAAACAATCATATATTAGTTTTCATATATATATATATATATATAAACTTTAGTGGGTATTAATTTAGTCGGGAAGTTGCTTGAAAAAATAAAAGATTCATTTATGTTTAGTTTGTAATGTTACAGATAGAGATGCACATTTGGGAAATGGGGAACATATATCCATCCCCATTTCCTAGACACCCCCCCCCCCCCCCCCCCCCCACACACACACACACACACACACACACACACACACACACATTTACACTTTTGGGGAATGGGGATGGATATAGTTCCCCCCATCCCCATCCCCATCCCCACTTCCTAGACCTTCCACACACACACACACACACACACACACACTTACACTTTTGGGGAATGGGGATGGATATAGTTCCCCCCATCCCCATCCCCACTTCCTAGACCTTCCACACCCACACACACACACACTTACACTTTTGGGGAATGGGGATGGATATAGTTCCCCCCATCCCCATCCCCACTTCCTAGACCTTCCACACACACACACACACACACACACACACACACCATGGGAAAATGGAGATGGGGAACACACACACACACTTACACTTTTGGGGAATGGGGATGGATATAGTTCCCCCCATCCCCATCCCCACTTCCTAGACACACCATGGGAAAATGGAGATGGGGAACACACACACACACTTACACTTTTGGGGAATGGGGATGGATATAGTTCCCCCCATCCCCATCCCCACTTCCTAGACCTTCCACACACACACACACACACACACACACACACCATGGGAAAATGGAGATGGGGAATTTTGGGGGGAGGTATATCCATCCCCATCCCCACTTCCTAGACCTTCCACACACACACACACACACACACAGGTATATCCATCCCCATCCCCATCCCCACTTCCTAGACCTTCCACACACACACACACACACACACACACACACACACACACACACACACCATGGGAAAATGGAGATGGGGAATTTTGGGGGGAGGTTCCCCATATTTCCCGTTTTTCTGTTTCTCCTGGTCCCCCATTTCCCCATTTCCTTATTTCCTCATTTGACTAAAAATTACAAATTAAACTAAAAAAACAAACATTCCATTGCAATACAAAATAAAATCCATTAGTGCATTACAAATATAAAATAAAGTGTTTCAAATAATTCAAAGTTTCAGACTATATATAATTAAAAAGAGTAAATGTGTATATATAATTAGGGTTTTCAAAGAATAAAAACAAAAATTAAAAATATATATTATAATTATATTTATATATGTTTGAGAGAAATGGGGAAATGGGGATGGGGTACCTCCCCCCATCCCAGTCCCCATTTCAATATATTTGTGGGAGAAATGGGGAAATGGGTATCCGGGGGAAAATGTGTAACTCTAGTTACAGAGTTATTACAAAGGTAACTGTCTCGATATGAAAAAACTAAACATTACAGAGCTAGTTCTGTAATTCTGTAGCTTAAACATTATGAAGCTGGTTTTGTAATTGTGTAACATGAACGTTATTGAATTGATTCTGTAAATATGTAACGTTATGTTATATAGATAACCGTTATGATATATAGATAACCGTTATGACTAGAGAAACCACATGTTATTGGTTTTGTGTATACGGGGTAAAAGCACTCATCTCCCTTCAAGTTTGGTATAAATGTAACTAGAGAGTAAGTATGCATTTATATAATTATATCTCTCATACTCTTAGGGTCAGGGATGGCAATGGGGCAGGTTTGGGGCGAGGCGGCCCTCCTTGCACCCTGCCCCATTTATTTTTGAAAGCACATCCCTTCATAAAAGCCCCACAATAGATGGAATGGAGTTGGGCGGGGTATGCTTTCCCAATCCCAACTTCATTTACCCAATTTAAACTATTTATTTAAATAAAAAATTTATAACTTAATGAATATGATATAATATATCAAGTAATTCCCAAAAACTATTGAAAATGATCTCATAAACATTAACAATAAACAAAAATCACACAATTAAACAAATAAATTCAATTATTTTTAAACAATAACATTGATAAATAATAATAATAATAATAATAATAATAATAATAATAACAATAAGATTATATTTTAAGCGGGACGGGATGGGGTGAAGATCATAAAACTCATCCCCACCGCATACCTATTGCGGGTTTTACTATCTATTTTCATCCCCGCCTTATCCCCACCAAATTGAATCTCATCCCCATCCCATAAGTACGGGTCCCATAGGCCGTCCACGCGGGTTATTTTACCATCTCTACATACTCTTAAAATTAAATTAATAAAATGATCAAATTGCCCATAGCTATTAAAATTTAAAAATAAATATAGTCTTATATATATATATATATATATATATATATATATAAGGTAAAAGTAAATATAATTTAAAATTTAGAAAAAAAAATTTAGTAAAAAATTTAAATTTAAAAAACATTAAAAAATTAATTTTTAAAAAATAAAACATTTTTTTTTTACTTTAAAATCAGTACCAAATTGAATATAAAAATGAAGATAATTTAAATTTTTTCATTTTAAATAATTTTTTAATTTATATTCAATTTAATTTTTTTATTAAAAAAAATATCTTTAATTTTTAAATTTTAATAATCAAGGGCAATTTGATCTTTTGATTGGTTCAATTTTAAAGGCAATGATATTTGAGTAGATAAATACACACTTGCTTACAAGCTACATTTATACCAGACTTCAGGGGAGTTCAGTGTATTTATCCCTTGCAGATATCCACCCATGACCGGTGACCCATTGGGGTACGTGGGTCCATCAAACAGCTAAACTTTTTGTGCTTTTGACTGGGATTATTGACCTGGTCAAACATGATTACGTTGATTTGACTTTGAGAAGCAGAGGCTATACAAGTAGAGTCCTAGCGTAGTTTTCACCTCCTGGCTCCTCCTGCTCCTCTATTGAATCTGAGCTTACTTGCATTGATTTCATCATCAAGAGAAGATCGTAGAAGCAAGCAACCCAATTACTCATAAAAGCTGAGTCTTGACAAGTCAAAATCAGCTTCTTTCCCTTCAACAACATTCAACGGTGTGCTCCCAAGCACCCTTCAATCAATGCCTATATTTGCTTTCCTCCTCCAACCTCAAAATGGTCCCCTTCAAGTTAATGCACTTTATGATGTATATTAGTTTGCTTTCATTTATATACTAGCTCCATCGAAATGGAAATTAAATTCCCTAATCTAGCAGTAACATAATTCCAAATTTATATGTGAACTTGATCCCAGACTGTTTTCAATAAACATTATAATAACAAATCAAGAATTAATTAAGTTTAGGATTTCTGTTTAGTAAATGCACCCTATCTACTAATACAATAACATTATCTTGCCATTGTTGCCTAGGGGCGGAGGTATATATAATTTAGCATGGGCTTCAACCCAGGCTAGCTTTTTCTAAAAAAAAAAAGATTTTTTTTTAATAATAGGTATAATACAAATAAAAGATTAATATTTCTTGATAATTCATAAAAATAATCTAGTTTATAATTTAATTTAATTAAGATAATCTCAATAGATTCATTATAGTGATATATTCAATATTTTATTGAGATTCAAACACAATTCTCTACTCTTCCATAGATAAATGAATTTTTTTTTTTTGAATACCTTACTTCGATTGCTTGTCTAAACAAGTATTTAAGTTTATTTTGCTTGCTATTTTTTTTCCCTTTAGGTTTGCTTTAAAAAAAAAACTTTGTACTACCGCTCAGTGTGGTTTTGATAGAAAATTACATTAATTTAGCATGAAAATATCTCAGATTCGAGTCGCTGCACCGCTGACTATATATATATATATATATAGTTATAGTTAATTTAGCACACCCAGACAATAATTGTTGCTAGATTGGACTTGCAATAGCTTCCTTCACCCCAGATGTGTTATGTGTATTTTGACTGCCCAAGTGACTAAAGCATGCATGATTTTCATTGAATGCACCCCACTATCATATTCAGGTGCTTGCTTGAACATCACAACAGAATTATACAAAAAGCTCATTGCAATAAGAGGCAAATAGATATATAGTCTTCTTATTTTTAAGCATTAACAACTTGATTTACACTTAGAGATGAGTGTCCGCTTCCATCCCTGCCAGCTCCGTGACTACTGGCATGGACGGATATGCTATTTTACAATTGAAATCGAAAGGTGTCACGAGTGAACAGAAGAATCTTACTCGGTCATAACATCATGACCATCAATCTCAAGTTTTTAAAACTCTATATGCCGTAACCAGTGATCCCATGGGGGGCCACTGTAACCTCTTGAGTTCCGATTTTCGCTTCGCCCCAAATCAGTGATGCTGTTTTTGAGTCCAAGCTCAGCATTCTTTTCTTCCCTCCAACAGGAGAGCCTTCCAGGGTTAATCCTCCACAACTCTCATGTGAAGTTAAACAGCTTTCAGTGGAACAATCGGCTCTCTGAGGACGGAGACTGGGTGGCAATTCTTCTTGAGGGCCATGCCCTCCAGCTGCATCAACAGATTGTGATGAATAAAATCCAAGCGTATTGATAATGCAACTTCTTGGCATTTTACTACCCAATCCTTGACATTTTTCGTTGTCTGGGTCGATGACTGCAGCTCCAATAAACTGATCAGCAAGCATTTTACAAGCTCTTTCAAGCATGGCTAAATATCTTCGTTCTGCATCCTGTCGGATTTGCAAGTGCTTCTCCGCCTGTGCAATAAGGTAAGAAGATCAGCCATCTGGAGCAAAGACTTGACCTCAAGTCTAGAGATTTCAAGCTGAACGGAAGTTCACTTTAGCTAGCCAATATTTTCCAAGCCAGGCATAATATCACAGAGTTTTTACAGTTATATTCTCATACACTCACCACTGCATCTAATCTTCATGAACACTCGGGAAACGAAAAGAAAAAATTCAATTCCGAATCACACATATATATCTTACTTCTCCAAGGTAGAAGAAAACATACCTCGACCTGCAGATGTAGTTTACTTTGTACTTCCATTTGCACTCTTAATGCTTCCTTGACTTCATAACCCCTAAACATAACATTCATTTATGTTACTTGATTTAGTAACATCATGCATTTTGGGTTTAACAAACAAAAAAGAAACAGTGATCGCTGGAGTTGGGGAATGAAGAACATATTCTTACTCGTGTAAATCCGAAGTTGGCAAGTTCGGAGAAGAATTACTGGTGTCAGGGCTTTCTAAAAGGTATGAAGCTGATGTTCCTTCCACAAAAGGGGAAAAGAAGTTAGTTCAGTCATGAACTTTTTTAACCGGATTCACCTTAAAAGGGTATTATCTATTCAATTACAATCAGTTTACAGGGAATAACTTTGTTCCTTGAACCAAATCCCAAGCACAAACACAAACAAACACACACACGGTTGTTCAATAAAGTAAACAACTCTAGACCAATAACTGAATTTAGGAACTGATTCATAGTAAAATTCTGGAGAGCTAACTATGCACAAGGAAAGAGAACTCATGTGTATATCGGAGTTGAACTAGATATATAGATAGATAAATACAAGGAAAAGCAAAAACCTACCGTCTTTGGGTGCATCACTCATGTCCTTCCCAGATTGCCTACCCAGTCTGTACTTCTGTATCACAGCAAGAACTGTCATAGGTTATTTTTCCCCTAGACCCAAAATCCAACCGTATGACATTACAAAAATAGTTCGATTACAAAAAACAACCTGGAGATGACTCTTTAAATGGAAGAGAGTCAGTCCCTTCACATTCATAGTGCGCATGATAGCCTTTGGTGTAGCTTCTGCAATATAATTATTAAGTCCTAATAAGAATACTACTAACATAATAATAAAACACTCAAACATTGTCAATGAATATCAACCAACACTCAAACATATACCAAGATCAACATGATTTTAAAAGAATTAGTGACATTTGAATTTAAAGGAGGAGAATTGGAATTTCATGGTGCAGAGTAAAGCTCGAAGAGTCCATGGCGATCAAGATAGTACTGGCCTACAATTGAACGGAAGACAGAGACATACCTCTCTAAGGAAACAACTAATCAGATTCGAAATTATTTGATCTATCAATCGAGTTTGCAGCACATCATTAGGTACCAATCTAAACAACTAATTGCATGAGCATTGCTGCGCCGTTAGCCTTGGTAAAACAACAAAAACAACAATGAGCAATAACTCCACCCTTAAAAGCATATCACAGTCACATAACCCACCACATTTTTTAACCATCGAAGAGAAATAAAACCTATACCATCCCTAGAAAAAACAAAACAAACTTGGAAGTTTCCAATCTAATGTTTGGTCAGCCAAATTAATTGTGACCCATCTATAGTTTCAAGAGAAAACACAACAAAGGAATATCAATGCAAGCATTCATGTAGATACTCGAAAATTAAACAATAGAGAGGGGTTGAGAAGTAACTGGAGGGACCACCAAGTTGGGTGACGGCGTCGACGAAACGATCGTGAAGGTCAGCGGTCCAGCGGAGGCGTGGTTTGGGATCAGAAGTCAACACAAGACAGGGCTCTCCTCCTCCTCCTCCTCCTCTGTGATTCTGATGATGGTGAAGATGATGATAATTTTGCAATTCTTCTTCGTGGGTCTGAATCATTCTTGTTGTTGGGTACATCACTCTCACCCTCCTCCTTCTTCGACTTCTTTTTAGGGCTGCTGCTGCGACCCACTTCCCAGATGATTCAAATATCAGATTTTTATTTTTACCCTGTACGTACAACGCTTGTAGACTTGTAGTAACTGGTGAAAATCGAAATTCAAGTGGAGAAATTATGATTTTTGATCAAAGTGTCGAATTTTTTCACCGTCTCTTTACAAGCCCTTGACTTTTTACAGACGAATATCACATATAAGACGAAAATACCCTTCAAAAGTACCGATGCGTCCAGCTAATATTGTATTAAAAATTGATTTTTAAGTTTGTTCCCTTGTCTTCAAGGTTTGAAGTCTGCCGCCATCGCGCCACTCTCGCCGAGCAAGTTGCAACCCAAAACCGCAACTTTTTGGTTGTCTATACGAGACAACTTTTTGAAACCAACCATAATCAGAGATTCAGAGAAGAGAATGGAAGAGATAGAAAGTGAGCAAATTGAAATTCCGAGAGGTGGGCCCATTTATATTCCAAATATGGCGAGTCATCTGACTAAGGTTCCTGAATTCGAGACTTGTCTTGTCCGCCTACTCCAGGTAGGTACCCTTTTGCTTTTCTTCTTCTTCTTCTTCATTGTATCATTGCCTAATTGATAGTTGTAATTCAATATTGTTTCTTTGTTTTCTATTTATGCAGGAGTTGGAGGCTGAATTGTGTTGTGATTCATCTCAACTGTGTGAAGATGATGATCTTTCGTATGTTCTGTCTCTCTCTGGATTTCGATTTTGATTCTGGTCCCTTTTGTTTACTAATTGTTTCGTTTCAGGGTTGATGAGCTCAAAGTTTATACAGAGGAAGAGTTAGTGGGTATGGCTATGAAGGAAGCCTTTCAGGTATATGCTTTTTGCTTCCTTCTTCCAAATGTGAATTCAACCATTTCTCCACTTAAATAATGATGCCTTTTGTGAATTGATTGTAGGATCAAAATAATGCTGAAAATTCAGAGAGGCCTGGAGAAGGGGAGAGTATTTCAACTTTTGACTCCTCAATTGTCTCTCTTTCCGAAACAAACTGTAAAGATGTTGTGCCTAGAAAGAACTCTAGGACGCCAAAGAAAAGAAAGGCAATTTTTTTTTACAACATTATGCTACCTGTTATTTTCTACTTGTTGATGTCTTACTGCAAGTGTGTTTCATTCTGTGATTGATAAGATGTATATAGCTGTTGAATGCGATATTTTTCACTTGTGTTCCTGTTTTCCTAGTTGAAGATCTTCGAATGCTGCTAGATTGTATTGTCTGTTGCTTCAATTTAGTTTGAATGCTATTATTAGTGTTTGACTGTTTGGAATTTTCACTTTTCTTTAGGTAGTTTAAGTCACGTTGATCTAACTGAACTGTTGTCAATTGGTTGATAATTTTGTTGTATAATATTAGAAGATTTGTTTGCATATGTTTTAGAATTTAATAAGGCACAATTACATTAGGACAATAAAAATAGTTTGTAATATATATCTAGTAGTATTGTAGCAGTCGATCCCATTTTTGTTCTTGCCGTTGCTGTTGTGTTTTATTTTTCATATTTCTTGTTTACATTGTGTATATTATATGTGCATATATCCTATTCATTTTTAACTTATCTCTGCTGCAGGTTCAGGATAGTTATATTGCAAAGGTGGAGCAGCTTGCCTTGATTAAACTAAAGCAAGATGAAGACAAAGCTGCTGCGAGACTTCATTCGTTCAAGTCTGTATCATGACTTATACGTGATATTAATTCCTTCTGTCATCTCGTATAATTTATGCTTATTGTTGTCTCCAATGTTGATACAGCTCCAGTTGCAAAATCAGTGAATGCTCCATTCCATCTTCAGACAACTCTGAAAGGATGAAATCCCTCAGGTCTACAGATTCTGCAAAGGTTTGCTCAAAACATGTCTATTATGAAATTTTATTGTGGTTGCTCTTCTTTAACGTATATTAAAATATCAATTTGAATCATCCATCTTATGGCTATTTAGAAATTTGTTTCTATGATGAAGAGTTTAGAATTTCTCAGCAATCAACTTGGTCCAATAAGCTTGCACCTACAGCATTAGTCACTTGGTTTTTTATGCAAATACTTTATTTTGCTAATAAGAGTCTGATTGTTCTGATTACTGAAATCTTATTACTATTTTATCTGTTCTTCTTTTCTCTAATAGCAGGTGAAGTCATCAGATGTCCAGGAGCACATAGCTGTGCTGTATCCAGAAACTCTTCTTTGTGTTGAGGTTTACCATAACACAAAAAAAATGACGAAGGTATTGATTCTGCTCAGTTTCAATGCTGAGGTTGTGAATGAAATGTCTGCTATGTTTTTGCCAATTATATTTGGTATTAGTATTCAGTGGTTCATTGCCAAGAAAGAAATATGATATTAATATAACCGATTTGACAATGCTTGAGTCTAAAATAGAATCGATTTAGGGTATGGAAAGATTAGAAGGATACCATTGTATCACTCTTGATGTTAAACTGGAATTTAGAAAGGTTTGGAAATTCATGTTATGATAATTGCACTTTACTTTTTTTTATTCTTGAAATGCTGTCCGTTATAAACATAAAAAAGATTAGAAATATGCAAAGGGTACAGTAGAGAAACAAGAAAAGAAGGAATATATAATGAAGTATTCTTCTGAGTTAGTATTCTTGTTGTGCCATACCCTTCTGTTTGCCTGTCTCGTGTTGTCATTCATATTTTCTTAAATTGTTTGTAGACGCAAGAATTCTTGGTACTAGGACTCCAGACCTTGACTGAACTGAGGGATAGAATTTATTGCCTAACAGACCAGATAATGCAAAAGGCCGGAGAGCACGATCCTTCTGGATATTTCCTGATAGAAGTAAGGAGCTCTATTCACTCACTTGTTTTTCATTATGAAATAGTTTGTTTACTTGTCTAATAAATTGCTTATTTGTATAGGAAGTTTTTTATAATGATATGAGGGATCCCTTTGCGATAGATTATAGTGAACCTGTATTTGATTGGCTTAGAAACTCCAAGGATGAAGCTCTTAAAAAATGGGAATGCATCATAAATGGCGAATTGCAACAAAAGCAAAGGGTGGTTCTTGGCAGTGTATCAGCCTCACATTTGCCTCACTTCAAAGCCATTGACATGCATAAGGCACGATTTTGTGACTTGAGATTTCGACTTGGTGCAGGATATCTCTACTGTCATCAGGTACCAGATGCTTGTGCATGTTTCAGCTTCATTTACATCTTTTGTTACGTCTGAGATGATAAAATATCTTGAATTCACTGTTTTTCATCTTTTTCTTCCTCATAGGGAGACTGCAAGCATACTATAGTGATAAGGGACATGAGATTAATTCATCCGGAGGACATATACAACCGAGCAGCTTATCCAATAGTCATGTTTCAAATAAAACAACGTGTGCAGAAATGCAATGTTTGTAAGATTTACAGAGCCACAAAGGTGACTGTGGATGACAAGTGGGCTGGGGAGAACCCTTGTTATTTCTGTGATTATTGTTATTCTCTTCTTCACTCTAACGATGACAATGATTTTTTGGTGTATGATTACTTGCATGATTAACTACTATTCATATAGATTATGGAAGATCAAACTCTATTAGTTTTATAAAAAAAATGAGTTGCTTTGATAATTCTTCTTATAAATATGCAACAGAGAGCACAAGGAGTGATTTTCACAAATGAAATCTTTTAACTTAAAAACACTGTCAATATTGGGACAGGTGATCGAACTAAGTTTTCAATGGTTCTAATGACCAAAATTCCTGTGCAATGGTGGCTTCCCAACTTCAAAGCCTGTAGCCATGTAAGTGCTTAGCCCACCTTCTTGCCATGTAAGGATCATGGTAATCCCATGTTTCAACACTGCTAGTCCTGCCACCGACAATGGCATCGGCTGTCCCTGCATCAGCTTCCATGCTCTCATCAACTGTTTCCCTTTTATCGCCTATATTCACAACGATTTCCCCTGTTCTGATGCATTCATCTACTCCGCTCTCAACATAGCTATATTCAACACAAGCATGTTCAGTGTCACCCAAGTCCAGTAAAATTCTTCTCTCATCGCCGCCTCTTAGCTCTCCTAGCCTTATGATTCTGGCTTCCTCCCCAATTCTCAACTGGATTTCTCTAACAATGCATCCCAATATTCTTGCAAGGAACTCTTCAAATTCATGCATCACAAACCCATTAGAAGCGCCAAAGCCAAATCCCACGTGAAACCGATGGACTGGGACAGGCACTTGCATATTGATGGCATGATATGTTCTTGTAGGACTATCAGACAGATGCAATATACAGGATTGTGGATTCTTATGTGCTCGATCTTCAAGTATCTTTATCCCTTTCTTGAGGCCTTCAATTGGATCTGCTTGCCCCATATAGAAAAGACGGTCTATGACTTGTAAGGCTGATCTCTTTCCGTAGGATGTCATGCGCCTCAGAGGGAAGACGCGTGCTGCAGCAGATGAGTAGGTTACAATGGCCAGACGATCAATAGGTCTAAGGGAGAACACCACTAGTGCCATTGATTGTTTGAGAAGCCTTAGGTGAGGGCCGTTGGGGCTTGCAACCAGTACCAAGTCGGTTGCTCTTTGATGTGCCAGTTTTACTGAGAGATAAGCTGCTCTCCTATTATATGGAGTCGGTGTTTGTCCACTAGGTGGTTGAAACAATAATGACGATGAGGTGGTGGTTAAGTGATTATGATGATAGTGATGGTGCGCATTCATATGCAAGGATGAATGTGCACATGGATGATGTTGAAAGCCACAGGAGTGACTTGGTATTGTTGGAGGAATGGGTACCAGAGAAAAATCAAGGCGAGGATGGTTGGCTGTGTGGTCGGGATCAATAGGGTCATCATCGTCATAACGTGCAGAACGTAAGAAGGAGCGCCTGTGGACCCTGAAAGTGGCAATGGAGTCATCAAGAATGCGGAAAATGGGGTCATTTTGGTTGCAAGAGAGGGAACAAATTGGCGGGTAGAGATTGCGAGGCAGCTGGGTCCAATGGGCGCGACAAATAGGGCAGGTGACACTACCATGGCGAACATTAGAGGAGATGCAGGCAAAGTGGAATGCATGTGAGCATTGAGCTGTAAATATAGCCTGCCCAGGACTGTTGCCGCTGCTGTAACTCAAAGCTTCTAGACATATGGCGCACAAGTTCTACAAGAAAACCAAATAAAATGATTATTGACCTTCTTCAAGAGAGAGCTAAGATGCTGCATTATAATGTATAGTGTGTCACATGCTAAAATTTGACCTGATTTTAGTGCCCTCAAATTGAATTACAACTGTAAATTTGTCTACGATGATTAAATTAAACAGCTTCGAAGTTCGAATGAACAAAGTAATGGTGATCCTCGTCTTGTATGAATCCACAGAATAAAAATAATAAAAAAATATAAAAAGCAAAAAAAGTGAAAGGGTTTGATTTGTTATTTCAATTTGATTTTCAATGGAGTCAAATTTGAGAGAGCCATTGGATTCCAAAAGCAAATACCGACTTTGATGACTTTTTTGATTGTCTTTGTGAAGGTATACTGTGCACAACGCATCTAAACTTGAACAAAACAATTGTTTGCTTTGAAAGCAAGAGTTTTTTTAATAAACAAAGGAATAACTTGTTGAGATGACAAAAAATGGAGTACCTTAGCAGTCACGTTGTCATGGTTGAGGGCGGTGGTGGGTTCAGCTTCACTTGCGGTGGTTGCTTCTTCTGAGAAATGCTTTGGGTTTGTGGGAAACATTGCTGCAGAGGCCGAGATCTGTCATTTTTACACAGAGCTGTCATCCACTATCTACTTTTTAAATATATCATCATTTCTTCAAAATTTGAACAGCAACAGCAAATGGTATTGATTAAATTTACTAAAAGAACATCAACATTTCTGGAATTTTCTGTTTCAAAGTTACAATCTTCGATGACCCTTTGATCTCAAGAACAGAGAGAAGCAACATTTGGAACTGTAAAGATGAAAAATTGGGAGAGAAAGTGAAGGAAAGTTGAAAAGGGCTTACAACAGGATCAACAGGAGGAGGAGGAGGAGGAGGAGGGGTGCGCCTGGAGAAGGAACCACATGCAGCAACCACCATTTTCTTTGCTGCTTTCTTCAGCTTTGATGCCCCCATTTCCTCTTTCTTCTTCTTCTTCTTCTTCTTCTTCTTTGCTTTGTTTGGGCTTCAACTAATTAATGAGCACAGAGAGAGAGAAAGAGAGAGAGAGAGAAGCGAATTGGCAGACACAAGTCTGCAGTTTTCTGCAATGTGTCCGGCCCCCTTGTGTCACTTTTTGAGTTATGTTCTTCGAAACATACACACGCATTTATAACACAAAATCTCTTTGAAGTTTCACCTCCCCCCTCAGTAATAATATTTGCTCCCATTAAAATATTTGTATTTATTTCAAAGTGCAAAACTACTTTACTACTTTACTACTTCTACTACTTTACTCTTTATTGTATCCGATTAGAGGATCCTCATTCCTCAACCTCAAAAACTTTTTAAAGATAAATTAAATATCTGTTTTGGTTTTATGCAGAAACATTTTTTTTGTTTCTATATACTTGTTTGACACACAAGACAAGAAACCTCTCTGACCTCAACCATCTATATTCATATAATATATTTTATAAATATAATGGTAAAAAAAACAGCTTATAATTAGACAGACCCATTTGGATGGCACCAACTCTTCTCATGGAATATACATCAATTACAATATAAGAGTCTTTTCTTTTTAAGAGGGTCAAGAAAAATATTAAGTGGGGAGCAAAACCTTAATAATAAATGTAATAAATTGATGGTTGAAAATGGTGTAAACATGGTGGACCCTCTCATGGTCATCATTCATTTTGTGTTTTGCTCACTGTGGAAGGTCCCTCCACATCTCTCTCTCTCAGTCTCTCTCTCCACATTCTTCTCTTTTTGCTCTTTTGAAAAAAAAAAAAAAAAAGAAAGTGTGTGTGTGTGGCTGCTATGTATTGAATTGAATCATCTTTTTTTTTTTTTTTTTTTCCTTTTCCTCTTCTTCTGCAATTTGCATTTTCATTTCTGCACCTAATTTTCTATTACCATAAATTGAGACAATGCAAATCAGCACCACACCCCATTTGGCAATTGGCATTCAACTACAAAAAGGTTGTTGTTCAATTGTATTTACAAATACAAAAAGATTTTGGTTAAATGGCGTAGACCCGTGTGGGGATTTTGAGGGGCTACTGCCCTGTTACCGAGATCCTCCTCCGTTTGATTAGCTATCATATAGTATCTTATGTTTCCTTTGCTCCTTGTGTGTTGAAATTCCTTTTTCAAAAGTAAAAGCAAAAGCGAATGTGTTGTGGGGTAAAAGACCGTTACATTTGAATTTCAAGTTTCACAATAATAAACATGCCTAATTTTATATTATGGCTAAAGCAAGCATGAGCATAATGGGTTGGCGCCAATTATACTTTCCAAGTTCCAAGTGCCCACCTTACTGATGACACGTGACAATTACCATAGTGAGTCAACAACTCCAAACCAACACCAGTGACCGGTGGCACCAAATCCTAGCTGATGGACACAACTAAGCTTTACCTACCATGCCCAGAATCCACAGAGGATAATGTCATCTGCTCACGACAAACAACCATGCTTATTTATTAAACACACATCACTTCCCATCCAATTATTAACTAATGTCCTTTCATAATTTGGGTAGTTAAGCTTACATTGAACCTGTGATTATATATACATAGAGACACAGTGGAATTGGGACCCCGAACCAAAAAACAATCCTTGGTTAATTATATATGACAGTCAAAAATCATTCTTAACTTTTTTAAATCCTTGGTTAATTATGTAGTAACCCAAAAAAACTTGAAAGGATCAGAACAGTTTCCAAGAAAACTAGAAAACGACTGATGCATACATATATATATATATATATATATATATATATGTGTGTGTGTGTATAGTAAAGGATACTATTGACAGTATTTTGAGAGAGAGAGAGAGAGACCACATCAAAAGCATCAAAAGAGGAAAAGGTTGCTGCTGTCCTCTCCACCTACATAGCTATGCTACCCACAAAAATAGTTTGATTGCTTTCTAGTTTCTTATGTTTAAACACTTGACCAAGTCAAATCCTGTTAAAGGGGCATTTGTCTCTTCTTATTCTTTTTCTTTTCATTTCCTCGTGTTATTTTCATCAAAGATTCCTGCAGTAATTGCTTTCTGAGCTTTGGCATTTTCTAAGATTTCTGCCTATCTTTTTCCATCTCTTGCTGATACCATACACAACTGTACAAGATCACCAAAATATTTTAACTTCAAACTCTACAAGTTTCCTTGGTTCCTATGTTCAAAAAGAGACTATATTTGCAGCTTTAAGAAATCATTTGACTAATTTGAATTCTGGCACGCTTAGAAATTTCAAGCCAATTTGATATTTTTGTATCTTGTGAGCAACATACAAACTAATTCACATCACAGACTTTCATAGATCTCCAATCAATATCTCTAACATGTATGTAATAAATTTTGAGTAACATGCAAATTTGCTTACAAAGTTTGTGAACTACACCGGTAAAGGTGGCTTGTCTTGTGTGTAACCCATTTCTCGCATTGCTGGTAATACTGTCTGGCATAGCATTCCATAAATTTCATCAATCTGGGGATGTGATCTGTCCCCCACAAAGAATACATGGTTCTTGCCTTCTACTTCAATTTGACTAAAACCAGGAGCCTTCTTCACATTCCTCTCCTTCATCTTCTTCCTTGTGCAAACTCACCCCACTCCCCACCTGCTGCATACACATTAGCTAATAGCACGTACCCTCCGCAGCTAGTTGGTTCTAACTCTATTAGCCTCACACCAATCTCATCCGCCATTCTAACATCCCCGTGCAATTTGCATGCACCAAGCAATGCCCCTAAAACAGCGCTATCACACTCGTTTGGAGGCATTTCATTTACTATCCTCATGGCCTCTTCCATTTGCCCAGCTCGACCTAAGATGTCCACGAGGCAGGAATAATGCTCAGCCCTTGGTTTGAAACCATAAACATGACTCATTGAATAAAAAAGCTTCTGGCCTTTTTCGACAAGACCAACATGACTACAAGCTGATAAGATCCCCACAAATGTAATTTCATCAGGCTTGATTCCTGACCTTAGCATGCGTGCAAAGACAGGCAAAACATGGTAACCATATCCATGGTTCGAATATGCTAATATCATTGCAGTCCATGATACAACATCCTTGAACTTTTGGTACTCAAATGCAAGACTAGCAGAGTCAACATCCCCGATTCTAGAATACATTGTAACAAGAGCATTTGTAAGCAAAGTCTCATGTTCAACTCCAAGACGAATAGCCAGCGCATGAGCTTGCATGAGCTCTAGCATTCCCTTGCATGAGATCAGTACACTAGTGATGGTAGTCTCATTGGGTTTAAACCTTGACTGAAGCATAAGGATTAATTGCTTCAAAGCTTCACCTTCTGGTCCATTTCTAGCATACCCATCAATCATTGCATTCCAAGTCACAATATTCCTTTGTGGCATCAAATCAAAAAGTTCAGTATCTTCAGCCATGATTCCTTCATCGATATATGCTGTGATCATTGCATTCCATGCAGCTATGTCTTTATTAGGCATCTGATCAAAGTATTCTCTTGCAAGTTTTGTCATCTTATTTCGTGCCAAACCCATAACCATAGTTGTCCAAGAAACTGCATTCTTTTGAGGCATTACGTTAAAAAGTTGAATAGCTGCATGAATCCTCTTTGCATTCAGACACCCTAAAATCATAATGTTCCACGAGTATTGGTTCCGCTGAGGCATTTCGTGGAAAAGATTAAAAGCTTCATCTATTTGACCATGGTCAACATAAGACTTGATCAATGCTGTCCAAGCAAAATCATTTCTTTCAGGCATCTGGTTAAATACATTACGCGCTTGTTCAATCAAACCATTCTGAGCATAACCAAGAACCACAGTTGTCCAAGAGACTACATTTTTCACGGGCATTCGATCAAAAAGCCTACAACCTTCATCAACTTGTCCTGTTTTGAAATACCCAGAAATTAAACTGGTCCAGGAATATACATTCCTTTCTGCCATCTCATCAAATATTTTCCGTGCTTCATCTACTCTACCAGCCTTCACATAACCATCAATCATTGCGGATTCAGCAACAATGTTCCGGTCAGGCAACTCCCGGAAGAGGGTTTCGGCTCTGGGTAGATCATTGTTTTTCAAGTAGACAGTGATCATGGAAGCATAAGAAACAGAGTCTCGTTGAGACATTTCATCGAACAGCTTCCTAGCTTCTTTGACTCGGCCGCTGCTTCCCAAACGACTTATCTTGACATTGTGATTGTATACACCGCAACTAGTAGACCTTGTATTTGATTTTCCAACCGCTCCCAAATTCTGTTTTGCGTGCGAATAAAATGAATGGTGTAACTGTTCGACACATGGATATACAGCGGAAAGCTTCAAAATATGACGATAGTGACGAAAGAGTGGCATGATGGCCATGGTGAAGAAAATCATTCACTTTGTGTAAACAATCCGATTATCGATAAACATGTTAATAATCTACAGATATTGTCTGATTTTGCCTAGGATTACATGACTGCTTCAGGTTCAAATGGTTTTTTAGTTTTCACCAATATTCAGCTCACTAAAACCATCCCTTTTAGCAGTACAACAACAAATTGGCCATATAGATATTTATATATATACATGTCTTGGATGATTCTATGCAAAAATGGTGCTATATGAACTTGAAATTCGCATTATGCAACTAATCCTTCCTCTTCATAGTCAGGGACTATAATGTCAAGCCTCATCATAGGCTTGTACCTTTCGGGAATTTGTGCACCTGCTTGCATGCACACTTCAACCATGGCAGGTGCCTTGCGTAAAACCTCTTCAGTGCACTTCTTAGGGGAGGTCCCTTCGGGTCTTGAGCATGCCACGCGTAATTGAAAGGGAAAACTTCGTCGACAATGGCATCCTGCCAACCATGTTTCCCATCCCTCCACTGATGCTTAAATGCCCCACAGAGCTTCACATTGTGACCGCACTGTCACGGTCCGATTGATTTCGGTTCGATTTCCAGCCAAGGAGTACAACAAAGCCAAACAATCATGCACAAGTTCTTGGAAGATTCTAGAGACTTCTCCGCACTTCTAGCATGGATCACCTTCTGGAAGTCTCTAGGTTGGAACCATTCTAGATCTCTCTTGTAAATACCTAAATACTTGTAGAGTATTCTAGATACACGTAGATCATTCTGGAGGATGAATCGCCACCATTAGATTAGATTGATCTAGACTGTCCATTGAGGAAGTGGACATCTATAAATAAGTAGTTCCTCTCATTTGTAAGGCATCCAAGCCTTCAAGCATTCAAGCATTGTAAAGTTTTCCTTATAGCAATTCAACTTGCCTTATTTTCCAACAAAACTCTTCTATTCCCTTTTCTCTAGTCTATCTTGTGAGTGTGAGAGTGACAAGCAATGCTTACTTAGCAACATTGCCCTAAAGTTGTCTAAGTGCCGCACGGGATCCGCTACGAAATCTAAGCCTGTGACAGTTGGTATCAGAGCCTTGTTGTCAAGCAATGGTGTTCGACACCGAAGTTGCTACTAGAGTGGAAGAGCAGAAGCGTGGACGCGAGGAACAACGCACCCACACTAGACGTGGCAAGTTCAAGGCTTTGTCCATGGATGCCTTAGAAGCTCGGATGGTTGGCTTGGAGGAGGTCGTCTCGGGGATGTAGACTACCTTGAGCGATGCTGTCAACCGTCTTGATAGACTAGAGACGGACTATGGCGAAATCACTAAAGCAGCCAATTCCACCATCCGCAAGTTCCAAAAAGGCTTCAAGGAGGATGTATGTTTCCTCACCCAAGAATTTCGCAACCTTCGCACCTTCGTAGAGCATGAGTTACAGGCTGTGCATGCGGAAGTGGATGATGTCTGCACCGAGTGGGATTCATACAAAAGTAGCCCAACCGTTGGTTTTGGTGCCACCTCTAGCACAAGCACACTAAGTGCCATCCAAGTGCCCAAGCCAGCTACATACAATGGTACTCGCAATGCTATAGAAGTCAAGAACTTCCTTTTCGGTCTTGAACAATATTTCGAGGCTAAGGGTGCTTGAGATGATGCAACAAAGATCACAAATACACCTACCTTCCTTTGAGATGCCACCCAATTATGGTGGAGACGCAAGCATGGTGATATGGGCAAAGGTATCAACCCCATCCGCACATGGGAAGAGTTCAAGAAAGAGCTTAAAAGGCAATTCTGTCCCACTAATACGGAAAGAGAAGCACGCGGCCATCTTCGTCAGCTCAAACAGACGGGTAGCATCCGAGACTATGTCAAGGAATTCACTACCCTAACCCTCGAGATTGAAGACATGTCCGAGAAAGACTCTCTCTTCTACTTCATGGATACACTAAAGGATTGGGCAAGGGTAGAGTTAGAGAGGCAGAATGTGCAAGATCTAAATGTTGCTATCACCGAAGCTAAAGCACTCAACGAGTTAGGATTTTGAGTCATGTTGGCATTATTCTATATCAAAACGACATTTCCTTTGTATTGATCAGTTGTTTAGGATTCACGGTTTATCAAGCTTCAAGGAAATTGGACAACACATCAAGTAAAGTGAAGTCTTTAAGAGGAGAAAGCATCAAATGTATATTTAGACCTCATTCCTCTTGCAAGGCGTTTAGGCACACACACACATGGCATTCATATGTGTCCCTGCATAGTTGTACACCATTGGTATAACATATTCACACACTTGTTGAAGTATGCACATGTATTAGATTTAATTTGATAAACATTGTGAAATTGCATGTTCTAGGAAATGGCATACTTGTGTGACTTTGTGTTTATTTGTTTTTGTTTTATTGTTTTTGGACTTGAACATGATCTCATGTGATTCCATATTGAGTCCCGGTCATTTTGGTTACTCACTCATTAGGTTTCGAGTCCAAACTAGGAAGCTACGCTACTTTATGTTCTCATACGTTGTGTTGTCTTCGTCGTCATGTACCGAGTCAAATTCTCAACATTTGGTCAAAGTTTCATAGTCTTCCTTATGCGTGAGGGAGTCACGGTTCGTAATCCGAAGACAGATTCGAATTCAGAGTTCGAAGGCCCAAATACGGCCGAAGAACATGAGAGGGGTGCAAGGGAGGCATGCAATGGCCAAATGCCATTTGAGGGGAGCCCCGTGAGGAATGCGTGAGGCACACGGGTCAAACACCTCTCTGCCCTGTGAGGCTCACGCGCCTCTCATGGGCTAGGTGATGTGGCCACCCCTGATTGGTCTTGAAATCCCTCTCACTCTTTCTTTTAAATATCCTCCTTTCCCTCCCATTTCATTCAAAGAAGAAAAATTGAAAACACAAGTAAATACTTTTTCTCTCTAATTTTCTCACATTCCAAACACCATATCTTTCTCATTTGGACTCCGAATTGAGTGATTCAAGATGGAGAATCTTCGTAATCAAGTCCTCTACCTTTTCCAAGAGAGTTTGCAGCTGTTTGATCAAGTTTTGTGGTGGCTCTACCCTCAAAATCTAACCAGCTTGTGATTTTTAGGTATTTGACTAATCTTTGTGTTTTCATCTTTTTAAACCTTCAATCACCTTGAGTTTTCTCTTCTATATGTATGTGTATGTATGGTGAAAGCTATTAAGAAGGATATCTTCATATCAAAACTAATCTAGTCTAATTAGAGACTAAATGTGAACTAGAGGATTCTAGTTTTTCATATGTTTGACTGTTGCATTGTGATTAGCTTGATATCTAAGGTTATTTGTGATTTGATTGATTCATTTTATGATTAATAACCTTAGCATGTGCTTGGATCCTTTAATTGAACAAATCTAGGATTAACATATTTGATTTTGTGTTTAAAGCTAACTAGGAGTTAATTGATTATTAATTATATCCTCTAAATACTTGCTAAAATATTCATTGACCATATTTTTGTTAGGATTATGCTCAATAGCAAGAGTGTAATGTTGTAATTAACAATTTTTTTCATATTAATAAAGTGATTTCTGGTTTAACAAATCGTATAGCATTTATAGTTTATATTATAATTGTCAAAATAAATAATCATAAGGTCTAAAGACTATGAGAAAAGAAGAATTGTTCGTACATCTGAATATGTATGTGGTAGACACAATTCTTTAGTTAGTCTTGAATAATGTTCACAACTTAAGTTAAAGGTTGGGCACCTTTATCTTGTTAAAGTTGTAGAATTCTTTTGCTAGCATTTGAGTGGGATCAAATGAGATATGATGAGTCTAAAATCATCGGAGTGTCTTCGAGCAAAAGGATCTAGTGCACTGGGTGCATTGAACTGGATCACAATTAAAAGCTTTATCTAGAACCGTCAGTAGATAATAGTCTTTTCATTATCAGGACAATCAGAGGGTCTATCTTAATCCTGAGATAAATGATGGACTTATGGTTGCAAGTGATATCATTTGAGTTATCAATGAGTACGATTATATCGCATAGTCTATCCTCGATAGTTTGGTGATATTCATTTGTTAATCGATAGAGGACTTCATTTATAGATATGGACATCGTGGCTCCATTTAATTAAATGAGAGTATAATATCATCATATGGATGTTTTGAGGTAATTGGATATTAAATCTCAACGTTGAGTTTTCGATAGTGTCTATTGAAAACATGGCTTCTGGACAAGTCAAAATATCCAAGTTCAAAACGTGGTCATATGAGTAAATATGGTAACTTGGAGAGTTATAGGCGGTCTATGAACTCTTGGCGATTACTGATATTAATCACGAGGATACACTATCTCCAATATGATTGTCTAGGGTATGAATGAGGAGCATCTTCCTTTTTCTATCTTTATTTAAGAGTTCAGTTTTAGCTCTTTAGTGGAATGAGTTAAAATTAATGGATCGGACCTAAGTGAATCATTTGTTGATTGTGATTAGGTTATGTCTATTGAAGCTTAAATTTAGATGGCCCGCCAAGATCCCCAATCCACACGGACTTGCATGGATCACTTGATATATTCTACCGGACCAATTTAAGGGTCCATCTAGAATTGCATTTAATATATTAATAATATAATTTGCACATTATTTAAGTAATGGGCTGCTCAATTATATTAATATATTAATGAAAGACATGTGGGCTTGTTTCTTTTAGTAAGAATGGATCTGGTTCACATGTGGGCTTTTTATTTAAAGTCCAATGGATTAAATGAAATAGGAAAATAATATTAGGCCCAATCTTATACAAGTGGGGCGGCTAGGTTAATGTTTTAACCTAAAAATATTATTTTGTTTCATTTGTTTTAATTAAATAAGAATTAATTAATTTATTGATTAATTGTTTAATTAAAGAAACAAATCTTTCCTAAAAGTAAAAGACTTGTTTGATAAGTAAATAAATAAATTAGTTTTATTTATTTAATCAAATAAGGAGTCTTTTTATTTAGTCAAAATAAAAGAATAAAAATCAAGGAGTTGGATTAGGGTTTGAAGTCTTAAAAGACATGTGTTTTTTGGGTGCAATACAACTCCTCTTTTGTAGAGGAAAATTGCGGCAACCCTAGGCAAAAGCACATGAAGAATTCGGCCACCCTATAAGGAAAGAAGGAAGAAAATTTGGCCACCTATATAAGTACTCTTATAGATTTCGGCCACCACAAGAAATTGTGCTTGAGTTTTTATTTCTTTCTTCTTCTTCTTAATTCATAGAGAGTTTTTATTCTAAAAAGACAAAAAGGAGTGTTAGATTATTCTTTGATAGTATACTATTGCTTAATCATCAATAAGCTTGTGTATACGATATCGATCTAGGTTCACGCGAGTTTCGATCATTAGATTGAGAACTCAAAAGTGACCGGAATAATCTTAGACATTCTTTTGATTGTTTTGTGACTAACAAAGAAAAGAAAGTTTTTGTTTGGTCCATTCACAGGTTTGCAATTCAAAGAAAAGGGAGACCACGCTCCTAGGTGATCCACGTTCGTGCTCGGATTGAAGGTCTTGCGGATTACCATCGACGTAAGTCAATCGGATCACGCGACAAAAGGTAATTTACTTTTGTTAATGTATATGCATGTTTATTGATTAAAAGGGTTTAAGGTTCATAAAGGAAAAATTTTTAAAAGTCACTAAATCGTTTCTAGTATCGCTTCCGCTGCGTTTACTACTTTTGTTATTATTTTTCCCTACAATTTGTATCAGAGCCTAGGTTGAACCCTTTTAATTAATTAACGTATATATACGTGGATCTATTTCTTTTTATTGTGATTATGCATGTTTAGAAAGAGATGGCACTCTAGGTATTCAAATATATAATTACATGTGATGTATGGATTTATATATGTTTTATGTGGTTTGTTATTGCTCGATTTTGGCCCTAGATTTTCAATGTAATTTTTGTTTCGGAGTTGTAACAAGAAGGGTGGTCTATTATCGCCATAATTCCTTCTTGGTAGTTGTTAGGTTTTATTTTTTTTAATATGTGCAGAATTTTTTTTTAGTTTACTGCAGCAGTTTTTTTTTTAAGTTTTAGTGCAGTATTTTATATGTAAAAGTACTGCAATGAATAAAAAAAATAAAAATAAAATAATACTGCAGTATTTATTATTTTATATTGCCGTAATATATTTAGGTCTTGAAGATTCGAAGACACGAAGCAAAACGAAGCAACCGGAACCATGAACAAGCACCGTGCGCACCCTAGGAGTTGATTGGGCTGCGCATGGCAAGCCCATTGCAAGGTGGGCTGCGCACGGCAGCCTTGAAGGCCTTATGGGCTGCGCATGGCAGCCCCTTTGTGGGGTTGTGGGTCGTGCACGCCCATGGGGTTTGGGCCGAAGGATGAGCGTATGGTTGATGGGCCACCTGAAGATCTTGTATTCCTGACAATTGTAATTTACTTGTTTTTCTAGGATGGGCCAAAATTGTTGCTATTTAATTTATGCTTAAATATTACAATATTTGTTATTGTATGATAACATGACATATAGAATAGGAGTGCCACGCATATATCTCTTTTGGTATGAACATGCATTGAATGATTTAGGTATCTAAATTGGCATCTAGATAACTCGGTAAATCATTCTATGGGATTTAATCACACGCCTTAAATAATTGAGTGGGAGAAGGTGTTTTTGTAACACCTATGGCCTCCAAGGTTAGTTGAGCTTTATTATTTATTGGTAATCCCCCCAAGGGGCGTCCATGAATGGAATTTAGCAATATACTTCCTTACAAGGATAGACTAGACAATGGACTCAAACGAGATCTACTCCCCAAGGAGGGATTTTCGTGAGAGAAAATTGAGGGTCGATATCTTGGTAACACACTCAATGTAATTTTATTGATATCCTCCCAAGAGTTCTTGTCAGTAAAATTGCAAGGCTAAAATTGAAAACGCTGGTTGTTATGTTAACAATTAGGTGGGACCTAGTCTAACTAGTAAATGGTGCGAACTCCCAAAGGAGGCGTAACATTTATGGGTGTTAGATCACCGTTGAATTTTATGATTGAGTTATTTATTTAATTCAAGATAAATATTTAAAAGTGCTTTATCATGATTATTTACTTATATATGTTTTGTTTTATTCAGAAATCATGACACCATCACTTATGAACATCCCGAAAGATAACACTTTAACTGGAGATAATTATGTCACATGGAAAAGGAAAATTGGGTTGTTGCTGCAAAGTGAAAAACATAAGTTTGTTCTAACTACTCCTAAACCACCTGCTCCTAATAATGAATCTAGCATAATGTATAGAGATGAGTATGAGCAGTGGAAGACTTCAGATGATATGGCAAAATGTTACATTATGGCCACTATCTCCGACGTGTTGCAACAGCAGCATGAAGGAATGGAGTCCGCTTCTGATATAATGATGTCTCTAGAGGAGATGTTTGCTATGAAGTCTAGGACGACTAAGAGAGAGGCAGTGACTGCTTTTATGAATCTTAGGATGAAACCTGGACAGGCTGTGAAAGATCACATGATGAAAGTCATAGCACATCTCAACATTGCTGAACTGCATGGCGCTGAGATAAATGGTGAGACAAAGATTGATATGGTTGTCAATTCATTGTCAGATTCCTTTGATCAGTTCAAATTGGACTACACTTTGAACAAAAAGGAATACACCTTACAAGGCCTGATGCAAGATGTTCAAAGTGCTGAAAAGATCCTTGTGAAAGGCAAAGGTCAAGAGATTCATATGGTTGGTAAAGTTGCTACTGTTAAGGCCCGTCAAAAGGTCAAGAAACAACAGAAGAAAAAGCAACTTGGGCCTATCAAGAAGGAGACCAAGAAAGTAACCAAGATCAAAGGGAAATGCTTCCTTTGTGGTGAAAAGGGACATTGGAAGAGAAATTGCCCAAAGTCCCAGAACAAGAAGGAAGAAGGTAATTTGAATTATCTAGAAACATGTTTTTTGGCTGATTCTACAGATTCTTGGATCATAGACTCAGGAGCCACTAATCATGTTTGTTATTCCTTGCAGGGGTTTCAAGAAAGGAGAAAGCTGAGTAAGAATGAAATCAATTTGCGCTTGGGCAACGGAACGTTAGTGTCTGCAAGTGCAGTGGGAGATATTAGAGTTTATTTGGATTCTAGAAGGCATTTAGATTTAATAGACGTTTATTATGTACCTCAATTCAAGAGGAATTTAATTTCAGTTTCTTGTTTGAATAAATTTGGATATTCGGTTACTTTTAATAAAGTTTTTATTATTAGTAAGAATGACAAAATTATTTGCCAAGGTACATTGGAAAACGGTCTATACTTTTTGCATAGAAATATCTCTCACTCGTTAGACACAGAAATAACGGAACCTAATCATAAAAGAGTAAAATTATCAACAGATGAAACCTACCTTTGGCATTTACGCTTAGGTCATATTAACCTTAATAGGATTAAAAGATTGGTATGTGACGGACCTTTGAGTGACTTAAAGGTTGATGATCTACCAACTTGTGAATCTTGTTTGGAAGGTAAAATGACCAAAAGGACGTTCTCTGCCAAAGGTGCAAGAGCCACTGAATGTTTAGGATTGATACACACTGATGTATGTGGACCTATGAGCATTCAAGCTAGAGGTGGATATGAGTACTTCATCACCTTCACGGATGATTACTCGAGATTTGGTTATGTGTATCTCATGAGACATAAGTCGGATGCTTTTTGACATGTTCAAAGCATTCAAAGCTGAAGTGGAAAATCAGCTTGAGAAACACATAAAAATCTTGAGATCTGATCGTGGTGGAGAATATCTATCTGGTGAGTTTCAGCAATATCTTATTGATAATGGGATAATTTCTCAGTTTTCTGCACTAGGTACACCTCAACAGAATGGGGTAGCAGAAAGGAGAAATAGAACTCTTTTGGATATGGTTAGGTCTATGTTGAGTTATTCAACGCTTCCTATTTCTTTTTGGGGATATGCTTTACAAACTACTATATACATTCTAAACGATGTACCATCTAAATCTGTTCCTAAAACACCGCATGAGTTGTGGACTGGGCGCAAGCCTAGTTTACAACACTTAAGGATATTTGGTTGTCCTGCGCATGTGTTAAAAGGAAAGACAGAAAAGATGGAGTCCCGTTCAGAAACATGTATATTTGTAGGTGTTGACGGTGATTTTTGGTGATCACCAAGTCAACGATTCGTTTTCGAATTACTGCAGTTTATATGTGAGTATGGTCAAAGATTGTAAAGAAATAACAGGTGATTTACGTGGTAAAACTCCAAAAGATCGGAGAGACATCCACGGGATCGTTGCCTCTAGCAACAAAGCCAAATCCACTATGAATCACGATTACAAGACGAAGAATGATAAAGAGTGATTACAAGCTTTTCAATACGATTCTCTCTCTCCTGTTCTACTTCTCGCGTGCCCCTGTTTATGAAATAAAAGGGGTATTTATACATGTTGTATCTAGGGTTTTAAGATGACCGCTAGGGTTTAGTGTTGTGGCCCCCAAGTCTCGAGCGGTTTCCTAGTCCTATTTAGATTGTACTTCCCTTTTTCGGCTGTATTCAATTCTGAATGGAATTCTTTCTCCTTTATTCACGGGAGAACTGCTTGTTTCCTTTTTTACCTCTTATGATCCACATCGTTGCTTATCGTGGACCTGCTGGTTGCTGATTGCTAGTGTTGGTGACTGTTTTATTGTTTCCCGAGTGAGTTTGCCCGAGTGTGCCCGAGTGTGCCCGAATCCGATCTGCTGCTCAAGCTGATAGTCTTTGTTTGTGGTCGGACTACTTATCCTCTTTTCCGAGTAAGTTATCGTGAAGGTTCATACTCCATAGGTTGACTTATCTTGACCTCTGCTGACCTGGCCTTCCATGGTGATGACGTGTCTTACCACGACTATTTTTACCTATAACAATACCCCCTTAAATATTTGAACCGATCACGCTTAGTCAAGCCCTCTCGGGTCTAATATTTAACTTCAATATTTCTTTATGGTTAATCCTCACTTGTCGTTTCCTGCATTAAAGTATCCTCGTTTGGATCAGAGCTTTAAATGACTTGTCTTAATTGCGACCGCACACGTTTGATTTATCAATCATTTCAAATCTTTATGATGGCGATGCTTCTGCTCTTCGGCGGCGCCTGACGTTCCCTTGCTGCCACTTGTCCCTATTTGTTTGGCTGTGGTACGGTGTATTTATGGGATGTGACCTTTCTACTCGTCTGCGCTCAACCTACGTCATCAGTCCTAACCCCTCTTTTTTCCGCTTTTTCTGCAACCTCTCCTAGGGTTTTGGTATTTTTAAAATCGAGACGTCGCCTATATATTCTGGTTTTGATTTCTTCTCTTTCACCTTTTTCTTCCATTTTTCGCTTTTATCTTCTCTTCCAGTATCTTTGCGTGCTCTTCGAAGGAGGTTTTATCTGTGCCTTTTGATCCTCTATTTTCTGTTTGGTTTACTAGCCCGTTTTTTCTAACCCTGCCATCCTTGAGTTTACCTGCTTCAACCCCCAGATTCTTCCTCGGAGGCTTTTTCTTCTGCGATCTGCGCCGTCTTCATTCTTTACTTCATCAAGGTTAGTCTTTATGGATTCCGGAGCTAGATATCGTCTTTTTACTGTTGGTATGATTGCTATTGAGCGAAATGATGCTTTCACTGCGTCGGTTGTTCACAGGTTACTAGACGAGCCCCGTTTCGATCAGCCGCGCTATACCGACGTTGATATTTCTGGACTTTTTCCGGAAAGGCCTGCAACTTCTGAGGTTCCTCCTGCTTCGGAGATCCCTTCTGCTTCTGCCAGTTCATCACCACCTTACTCATACCAACCTGAAGCTTGGTCGGATTCTTCTGCTTGTACTGATATTCGCCCGAGCAGAAGACCAGGAAAGAGGATGACCACTCGCAAAGTTTACAAAGACTCGCATTCTCGGGAAAGCCGAGTGGCGGCCCAAAGGATTATTGAAGATGATATTGAAGAGGAGCACAGGGCCGCTCGCATTCCCTTCTCCCCCGAGCGTATTTGCGTCTATGATGTTGAGCCGAACGTGGTCGGCCCTGACGAGATAACGCGATATATGCGGCGGTTCGATCTGGACAGCAATGAGATTTCGCTGATTCCAGTCGAAGGTCGGGCTGCATGGAACCCACCCCCTGGCCACGTAGCAATTTAAGGGTCTATGCTCACCTGCGGCGTCACTCTTCCTCTTCAGCCTTTCATTACTTGGTTCTTGGCTGAAGCCCGACTCGCTCCGGCACAGTTGACGCCGAACAGTTATCGCATCCTGATGTGCATGTGGCACATGTGGCATAGAATGAAGCGGCCACCTCCCACCCCTCGCGAGGTTCGCCATTTTTATTCGTTGAGGCCAGTGGGGAAGACCGGGATTTATTTTCTCCAGTCGAACCAGCCCGAGTTCTGGATTCCAAAAAACGTCGTGGTCAAGGGTAGTGTCGAACCGACTACTGACGAAAAGATGAAAGGGTTCGTTTGGGGCTTCCCGACCTCAAACAAGTTTTGGAAGAACAGCTGGTTCTTCGTGGGCAAAGACTGGGGCCAGTCAATCAGTTTCGACTTGGACGGCACTCAGATGACTTGCCGGGTTCCTCGGTACTTCTGCACGCCGCAGTGGAACCATCTGACTTCAGCTTTTACTGATGAGGAGCTGAAGACTTTGGCTCGGGCAGCGGTCCGCCCCCTAGAGGGACTTTGGCTCGGGCAGCGGTCCGCCCCCTAGAGAAAAGGGGGAAACCCTATCTCTACAGAGAGGGGAAAATGATCAAGGCCCATCTCTTCCCTCAGATTTCTGCGTGCCGCAGACGCCGTAAGTTTACTTCTTGTATGCGTTTTTATTTGCAACCTGACTTCCAAGTTTGCTTGCTAACTCGGACTCCTCTTTTTTTTTTTTTTTTTTTTTTTTTTTTTAGTGTTTGATGTAGATATAGTCAGTGATGGTCTGGCACGCCGGATGAAGGGCATCGTAGAGGCGAGTCGAAAGGCAGTCCTTCGCCAGCGAGATGCTGGGATAGCCCCTCCCGAAGACGAATCTGACGAGGGTACTCCCGAGAACGTTCCCGAGGGAGATGATGAAGAGGGAGTACCCGATTATGTGCCCGAGGAGGCTCATGATCAAGAACCGACCGTGTTTTCGGCGGGAGCTGAGGGCGCCTCGGGGAACTTTGGAGTAAGTAGGACCTTTGCTGATTCGGGCAATCCCGTAGGTCCTTCCTCCAAGGGGAAAGAGAGAGTAGGGGATCTCCCCGAGCCCGAGCAGGCGAATCTCCCCAGCGGATCTGGTCCCCCCCACTCTGCTGCTGATATGCAAAACGTCCCTTCTGAAGCAGTTGGGGGGCCTTCAGGTGCGGTAGCTCCGGAGTTTCCGACTTCAGTTGAACCGAATCGTTCTTCTTCGGAGATTCCCGCCTCTGCTGATCCGATTTCTACTCCTGGGGACAGCAACACTGAAGCTGGGCAGATTGGGAAAAGGAAAGCTTCGTTTTCTTCTGGTCGCCCTTTCCCAAAGATTCCCCGAGTAGTCGCGTATGTTAATTCCTCTTCTGAGGACGAGGGGGAGGGTGATGCGAGCGTGACCCCTCCGCGGGAGCAAGTCAGAGAGAGTGCTGGTGGCTCAACCGACCTTCCTCGGGCGGCCCCATCCGCCGAACTCCCCGAAGGCGATGTGGGTGATATGGGCTCCTCTCCCCAAATCGATGATCCCACCCCCGAGACCATTTTCAGGGCCATGGCTTCAGGCCAAGCCTATATTGGGGAGGATCACTGGAGTCATTTCAGGACCGGGACTGTGTCTGACCGACTCCGCAATTTCTTTAACAGCGCTTCCTACGTGAGTGACATTCTCACATGCGTTATTTCGCATTCTTCCTTTTCTTATATTTCTATTCGTTGTTGATTTGTTTGTTACAGATGGTGGCCGAGATGTCTGGGGCTTGCCAAGCTGGCGAAGCCCAAGCGGAGAAAATAAGAAGGCTAGAAGCCCAATTGAAGGAGAGCGAAGATCATTGCTCTCGGGCTGAGTTAGCCCGTCAAGAGGAGGCCAGGTCGAGTGAGATGCTCATAAATCAGTGCTTAGCACGGCAAATGGAAGCCGAGCAACGGGCATCTTCTGCTGCGGAGGAGGTCAGGACTCTGCAAGATCAACTGTCATCCACCTGGGAAGCCTTGCTTCGAGCCGAACAGAACGCCGAAGACGCCAAGTCTGCTTATGAACGTCGAATCAACGACTTGGAGTGTCAAGCCCTGACGGCTAAGGAACTGTCGAAGGGAGCTAGGCTGGAAATGGAGCTACAAAGCGTTGACCGTTTTAAGAGATCTCCAGCCTATGATGCTCTGCTTCTTCGGGAATTCCAGCGGGGAATGGTCTCGGCCGGTGAATTTTTTAAGCAAAAGAACAGGGCGACTGATCGGGCCCGGGCCAACTGGAGCCTTTCAATTAGGAAGCATGTGGATACATCCTTGGAGTCTCTCCGGATCCAGATGAAGGAGTGGCGGGCGTATTGTAGAAGTAAAAGAAAAACGCCACATCCCATGCACCTTGAGGTTCCAACCGCCGAGTCATTCTCTACCTTTTACGCCAGTGAAAGGGCGAGTTTTAACAACGAGATACCCGACTTGGGGCCCGTTCCTGGTATCGACTACAGCCACTGGATGGATGACGAAGAAGATGCGATCTTGTGGCCTTCGGACGACAGTCTTCTGAGCGAGTATGTGATGGAGCCTGACCCTGACGTTGGCAGAAGCAGCTCACCACCCCCGGCGCCTTCCTCTTGATTTTCAAGCCTTTTTGTAACTATACTTGTACATCTTTCATATATATATTGTATCTTTCTATACACAATGGGAATATAAGAACAAATTTTACTCTCACATTCGTACTAATTTTACTGTATGCCTAAGTGGGACGACCGTCTGCCTGTACTAACCATCTTTGAATTTATGGATCCCTCGGGCGCCTTTAGTTATGCTTTGATCGAGTGCCTTGTGGCGGGCCATTAATTTCAGCCGAGTATCTTATGTAACTGGTTTTTTACCCGGTCAGACCAAGTTTCTTATTTAACCGTTAAACTAATTTTTGCCGAGTATCTTATGTAACTGGCTTATCAATTTAGACCGAGTATCTAATTTAACCGGTAACTAATTTTTTGCCGAGTATCTTATGTAACTGGCTTATCGATTTAGACCGAGTATCTTATTTAACCGGTAACTAATTTTTTGCCGAGTATCTTATGTAACTGGCTTACACCCTTTGATTTTTTTCTTTTTTTGGGGTTGTTTAACCTTCACGTTACGTCGGGGCTCGCCGCGACCATACGTTGAGGTCCTTGCACAAGTCACCTAGGACGTCTCCTGGTTTTATCTGTGCAAGGGTTCGTCGAATCGTTGGGGTACTGTGTACCGGCCAACACGACTGCGCATCTCACTAGTCTTTCTAGCGGCGCTCCGAGCATCTTCCCAGTTATCCTGGTGCCTCGGTTTTGCCTTTTTGCTAAGGGATGCGTTTGCATCGCTTTAACTAGGCGGGCATGCTACTATAGCTTTTCCGCCCTTCGAGCACCACTCGTCCGCTCTTTCGCGGCCTTATAGCGCTCGACTTTTTTCGGCGTTTATTCGGTCGCCTTGAGTGGTCTCCATTGAAATATTGCTCATGGATTTTATTGATTCCGCCACATCGTATTAGCAACTGAACTTTATTAGATGATCATGAACATGAAATTAATAAATAAATCTGAAATTTTAACGCAGAAACTAAAAACTGAGCTAAAGCAGAACAAATAAACTGTAGAACCATAACCGGATTCTTTTAGGGATAGAAGGTCTTCAAATATTGTGCGTTGCATGGTCGGGGTACCAGGCTACCTTCTGGTCAGGCTATCATGTAGGCCCCGTGCCCCACGATTCTCTTGATGATATATGGCCCTTCCCATTTGTTGGCAAGGGATCCTGATGATTTATCCTTGGTATTCGGTGATACTCTCCTCAGCACTAGATCCCCGAGTTGGAATCTCCGCTCCCGAACATGAGAGTTGTAGTACCTAGCGGCCCTTTGCTGGTATGCGGAATTTCTTACTTGTGCTGCGTCTCTGATCTCTTCAAGTTCGTCTAGGTTCTGCTGCAGCATGTCTATATTGTGCTCGGGACTGTATAACTGGACCCTGGGGGATGTAAAAGTAGTTTCTGCTGGGATAACAGCTTCTGTCCCGAACGCCAGCGCGAAAGGAGTTTCCCCTGTGGAAGACCTCACAGTTGTTCGGTATGCCCATAGCACCTCAGGCAGTTTGTCTGCCCAGCCACCTTTCTTTGCCTCTAGCTTTGCTTTCAATGTGTGCTTGATCACTTTATTCACGGCCTCCGTTTGGCCATTGGTTTGAGGATGAGCAGGCGATGCATAGTAGTTTGCGATCTTGAACTCTTCACACATTTCTCTGAACTTCTTATTATCGAATTGAGTCCCATTGTCTGTTATGATGATGCTCGGGATCCCAAACCGATATATAATATTCTTTTTAACGAAGCTGGTGGTGTTTGCCTCGGTGATGTGTACAAGTGCTTCTGCCTCTGCCCATTTGGTAAAATAATCCACTGCCACAATAGCATGCTTTGCTCCTCCCTTCGTTCCTGTGGGCATTGGTCCTATCAGGTCGAGTCCCCACATGGCAAAGGGCCAAGGCGAGGTTAAGCTTCTGAGCAGCTCTGGGGGTCGCCGAATGTCATTTGCTACTCTTTGGCATGTTTCGCAACTCTCTGCGAATTGCTGCGCTTCCGCGAACAGAGTTGGCCAGTAGAGTCCTTGCCGGAGTATCTTGTGTGCTAAGCTTTTACCCCCAGTGTGGTTCCCACATACTCCACTGTGGATACTTCTCAGGATCTCTCTAGTCTTTTCACCGGAAATGCATCTCTGCAGCACCTTTGAGAATCCTCTCCTGTATAATTCTCCTCTCAGAATTGTGTACCGGGCTGACCTGTATCTGATGCGTTTAGCTTCCACAGCATCCTCCGGTAGTATGTTCTCCTCCAAGTACTTTCTGAGTTGGTATGTCCAGTCGCCCGGGCTAGGTCGGATCTCTGCTATTATGATTTCCTCGGGTTCCGCTGTACTTGGTTTAGTCAGGTGTGCCACTGGTATTGCTTTGGATCTGATGCTTGTGGTGGCTGAAGCTAGTTTGGACAAAGCATCTGCCTTTTCGTTCTCTTCCCGAGGGATCTGAGAGATTCTGTATGCTTTGAACTTTTTAAGTAGTTTTTTTGCAATGTCCAAATAAGCTATCATGTGCTCTTCCCTAGCCTGGTATTCATCCAGTACCTGATGGACCACTACCTGTGAATCACTGTAAACTTCCAGCTCATCTGCCCCTAATGCTATGCAGACCCTCAGACCGGCCAGCAAGGCTTCATATTCTGCTTGGTTGTTGGTTGCCTTGAAATCGAACCTCATGGCACATTCTACAGTATCCCCCTCGGGGGTTGTTATGACTATTCCTGCCCCGCTGCCATGTGTGTTCGATGACCCATCTACATGTAATTTCCATGGGAATTTAGTAATTTGCTCATCTTCCATTGCCCTCCTTACCTCGGCGTCTGGCTCGGTGAATTCTGCTATAAAGTCGGACACCGCCTGCCCTTTGATGGCCGTTTTTGGTGTGTATCTGATATCATATTCGCTGAGCTCTACCGCCCACTTGGTTAGCCTTCCTGACACCTCTGGCTTTTGAAGAATGAGTTTCAGCGGGCAGTCTGTATATACCTCTATTGTATGTGCTTGGAAATATGGCCTCAGCTTCCTAGCCGATGTGATCAGAGCTAACGCTATTTTTTCTGCCGGCGAGTATCTGGTTTCCGCCGCTAACAACGCTTTGCTTGTATAGTACACTGGCTTTTGTATTCCTTCCTCCAGTCGGATCAACACCGAACTCGTCGCCACTTCGGTGACCGAGAGGTATAAGTATAATGTTTCTCCCACCACCGGTTTTGAAAGGATTGGTGCTCTCCCCAGATACTCTTTTAATTTTTGAAAGGCTTCTTCGCACTCTGTACTCCATTCGAGCCCTTTCCCCTTTTTTATTGCTTTAAAGAATGGGGCGCATTTGTCTGTTGACTTGGCTATAAACCGGTTGAGTGACGCGAGGCATCCTGTTAGCCTCTGCACATCTTTTAGCGTCCTGGGTGAAGCCATTCCTTCTAGTGCTTTGATCTTCTCAGGATTTACTTCGATTCCCCTCTGGTGCACCTGAAAACCTAGAAACCTTCCCGAAGGTACCCCGAACACACACTTGCTTGGGTTGAGCTTCATCTGATACTTTCTCAGGACGTCAAAGGTTTCCTTCAAATCCTCCGCGTGTTTTTCTGCAGTGGTGCTCTTAGTCAACATATCATCCACATAAACCTCCATATTTTTTCCAATCTGCCGAGCAAACATCCTGTTTACCAGCCTCTGGTATGTTGCCCCGGCGTTTTTCAATCCGAATGGCATCACTTTGTAGCAATATAAGCCCTGGTCCGTGGTAAACGACGTCTTTTCCTCATCTGCCTTATTCATCCGGATCTGATTGTATCCCGAGTAGGCGTCCATGAAGCTCAACAATTCATGTCCTGCTGTCGCATCTACCAACTGGTCGATCCTCGGTAGTGGGAAACTATCTTTTGGGCAAGCTTTGTTCAAGTCTGTAAAGTCTACACACATCCTCCATTGCTTGTTCTTTTTCTTGACCAACACCACATTGGCCACCCACTCCGGATATTTGACTTCCCTTATCGACCCCGCGAAAAGTAGCTTTTCTACTTCCTTCTTGATTGCGACGCTTCTTTCTGGATTGAATAATCTTCTTTTCTGTACCACGGGTCGGAACTCGGGGTTAGTGGAAAGATGATGTGAAATCACCTTCGGGTCTACCCCCAGCATATCTTCATGGCTCCAAGCGAAAACGTCCTTGTAGTTTCTTAGCAACGCAATAAGTACAGTTTTGATATGTACGCTCAAACTTGCCCCTACCTTCACTGTCCTACCCGGATCTTCCGGGTCTAGTGCCACCTCTTGAGTCGGCTCATCTTCCCTATCCTCCGGTCCTTCTCTGGGATCCAACTCAAAATCTTTCGGTACTTCTGCCTGTTCTTCAGGTTCTCTATCCTTTTGCTGGACCGTTACCATGTATACCTGGCGTACCTCCCTATCTTTATATACTGATAAGTTTGCTCTTCGGGCCATCTCTTGTGATCCTTTGACCACTCCTACACCATATTCGGTCGGGAATTTCATCATGAGGGCATAAGTTGCTGTCACCGCCTTGGCTTTATTCAAAAATGGTCGGCCCAGTAAAGCATTATACGGCCAGTTTTCCGTATCTACCACCACAAAGTCGAGCAGCACTGTTTTCTGGCAAGGGGCTTTTCCGATCTTCACGGGTAGCTTAACCGTGCTGAGTGACCTTACTTCGACCCCTCCAAATCCCCTAAGGGGTGTGGGAAAAGGCTGTAGGTCTTTCCTGTCTAGCCTCAGCTGGTCATATACTTCTGCACTAAGAATGTCTGCCGAACTCCCATTGTCGATCAGAATTCGATGAACTTCTCTATGGCCGATCCGAGCGCTGACCACTAGTGCGTCATTTGGCCTAACATCCACTCCGTGTGAGTCGGCCTCTGTGAACACGATCGGGTCCCAGCCCTCCTTGATTCTTTTCGGGTCGGGCTCAATAGAATTGACGTCCAGGTCTCTCTGTGCCTCCATGGCTTCCCGAATCTCCTGGGTTCTTTCCCTGTTACTCTTGCCCGTTGCTGGACCTCCGAAGATGGTGTTAATTGCTCCTTCATCCTCGGCTTTCTTGGGACTAAGTTTTCTTGCCCGTCCATCCTGTCGGCTATCTTTCTGTCCATCTGCCCTGTCCGTTTTTTTGAAAACAATGTCCTTCAAATGCCCTTCCCCAATGAGAGTCTCGATGTGATCCCTTAGCTGGAAACACTTGGATGTCTCGTGCCCATTCTCTTTGTGGAAACGGCAATATTTGGTGGTGTCCCTCCGAGCATATGTCGATTGCTTAGGTGGTTCTTTGGACATGTTCTTCTCTTCTAGGATTGCCAGGACTTCTTCTTGATCTTTCTTCAACGGGGTATAATTTGTGTATCGGCCCTGGAACCTCTGCCGTGGTTGATCGGTTTTTGGGTCGTATGCTCGTCGTCCATCCCGACCATCCCGTGCTTTATTCTTCTGCTTGTCACCTTTGGTATCGGGCATCTTGGTCTGGTCCTTGGTTTTGGACCCCTCTGGGCGACCGCCATGTACGAAGTAACCTCCTGTGGCAATTTCCTCTTCTTCGGCCAAGGCGTAACCCCCTGCCATGTCCATCATATCGGCATAGCTGGTTAGTCGGGCTCTTCTGAGGTCAAAGGACAATTTGCCATTCTGAAGGTTGTTAATGAACGCGGCAATTATTGCTTCGTCGTTTGCACTTCCGATCTCGGACACTTCCTGACCGAACCTCCCTAGATATTTCTTCAGCGACTCGTCTTTTCCCTGTTTGAGTTGGGATAAATGAGCCACTGACTTTTTCCTGTGTACATTCCCGAGGAACTGCCTTGAGAAAGCCTTGCTCAGTTCGCCGAAGCTACTTATGCTTGCTGCTGGCAATCTTCCAAACCACCGGGAGCCTAGATCCCCAAGAGTCTGAGGAAAATTCAAACATAGTAGTGCATCATTATGGACATATTGCGCCATAGCGCTCCTATACCTCCGGACGTGTTCTTTTGGGTCGGTGTCCTTCTTGAACAGCTCGATGTGGGGCATTCTGAATCTTTCTGGGAAAGGCATCCTCAAAACCCCATTGGTAAAAGGGCTTCCGGATTCATCGTCTGACAGCTCATTACGCCCATACCGCCTGACCAAAGCATCCATTTGCCGACGATTATTTTGAACTTCCCGGGTGAGGCTCTGTATAAGTATGTCTCTGTCCCCTTCAGGCTCTCCTAACGCATTGAAGTTCTGGCTTATGGTCAGTTTTTGGCCCCTCTCCTCGGGATTCAATTCTCTATGATCTCGGTTTAGGCCATGCAGTCGGACTGTGCCCCTTTGGCGCTTGCGATGATGGTTCTGCTCACTTTCTTCCGAGGATGACCGGTCTCTCCGGTGGCCATGCCTCCTGGGGCGGTCTCGATCTCCGGCTACCCGATCTTGATCATACTCTTTGTCGGAATCATTCCCCTCTCTGTGCTCCCTACTTCTCCTGGCCACTCTTTCAGATAGCATCTCTGGTCTGCCTGTAGGATCCTGTCTCGCCTTTGGGGGTGCATCAGGGGTTGGTATCACCACTGCGGAGCGCAGCCTTGCTGTCTGCTGGCTTGGGGCGGACAGTTCATGAGGTGACATCAAACCTTCCGTAACAGAGAGATCAATTCCCTACCTTGCTGCGTCTGATATGAGTTGTTGCAGAGAAGCACGGAGCCGTTGCGCGATTTCTTCATTAGCTGTAGGTAAACGTTGAATACCAGCCAGGGCAGCTGACTGGTCTGCCGTCGTCAAAGTTGCATCCGCCGTATTGAGCGCGGTGTCATCTTCCAATTCGTTACTTGGCATGCCCTGACTGTACCTGGAATCGCTACCATCTCCGTCGCCAGCCATTGTTGTCACAAAGTTCTGGTCCCCCTCCTTCTAGCGCCAATTGTTGACGGTGATTTTTGGTGATCACCAAGTCAACGATTCGTTTTCGAATTACTGCAGTTTATATGTGAGTATGGTCAAAGATTGTAAAGAAATAACAGGTGATTTACGTGGTAAAACTCCAAAAGATCGGAGAGACATCCACGGGATCGTTGCCTCTAGCAACAAAGCCAAATCCACTATGAATCACGATTACAAGACGAAGAATGATAAAGAGTGATTACAAGCTTTTCAATACGATTCTCTCTCTCCTGTTCTACTTCTCGCGTGCCCCTGTTTATGAAATAAAAGGGGTATTTATACATGTTGTATCTAGGGTTTTAAGATGACCGCTAGGGTTTAGTGTTGTGGCCCCCAAGTCTCGAGCGGTTTCCTAGTCCTATTTAGATTGTACTTCCCTTTTTCGGCTGTATTCAATTCTGAATGGAATTCTTTCTCCTTTATTCACGGGAGAACTGCTTGTTTCCTTTTTTACCTCTTATGATCCACATCGTTGCTTATCGTGGACCTGCTGGTTGCTGATTGCTAGTGTTGGTGACTGTTTTATTGTTTCCCGAGTGAGTTTGCCCGAGTGTGCCCGAGTGTGCCCGAATCCGATCTGCTGCTCAAGCTGATCGTCTTTGTTTGTGGTCGGACTACTTATCCTCTTTTCCGAGTAAGTTATCGTGAAGGTTCATACTCCATAGGTTGACTTATCTTGACCTCTGCTGACCTGGCCTTCCATGGTGATGACGTGTCTTACCACGACTATTTTTACCTATAACAGTAGGGTATCCAAAAGAAACTAAAGGATATTATTTCTATAGTCCTTCAGATCTTAAAGTATTTGTTTCGACAAATGCTAAATTTCTGGAAAAGGACTATATGAATGATTTTGTACCTAGAAGTAGAATTGTCCTGAATGAGATGTCAGGAGATACAATTCCACGAGAGGTTACACAACCTAACCCAATTGTAAGTTCCGATCCAACACAAGATCAACAACCTACCATTCCTCGTCGTAGTGGGAGGGTTAGAACACAACCCGAAAGATACATCGGTCTGGGAGAATCAGTGGAGAATCTCCCGGACGACGATGATCCCTATACGTACAAGGAAGCTATGGAGGATGTTGATAGTCGCCATTGGCAAAAGGCAATGCAATCCGAGATTGAATCTATGTTCGATAACAAAGTCTGGTCCCTTGTAGACTTGCCTAAAGGGATAAAACCCATTGGGTGCAAGTGGGTATACAAGAGGAAAAGAGGTATGGATGGAAAGGTGGAAACCTTTAAAGCTAGATTGGTAGCTAAAGGGTATACACAGAAAGAAGGTATCGATTACGAGGAAACCTTCTCTCTTATGGCCATGCTTAAATCCATTAGGATACTCTTATCCATTGCAGCATCTTTAGATCTAGAGATTTGGCAAATGGACGTCAAGACAGCTTTCCTAAATGGAAGTCTTGACGAAAGCATCTACATGATGCAACCAGAGGGATTCATTGAAAAGGGCCAAGTGGATAAGGTATGCAAGTTGCAGAAATCCATATATGGATTAAAGCAAGCATCCAGATCCTGGAACATAAGGTTTGATCAAGCTGTCAAAGGTTTTGGATTTATTCAGAATCCTGACGAACCTTGTGTATACAAAAGGATTAAAGGCGACAAGTTGGTTTTCCTGATTCTTTATGTTGATGATATACTACTCATTGGAAACGATGTAGGTGTATTGACATCAGTAAAAGAATGGTTAGCAAAACAATTTGATATGAAGGACTTAGGAGAAGCAAGTTTTATTCTAGGTATCTAAGTAATAAGGGATAGAAAGAATAGAACGATTGCATTATCCCAAACTTCATACATAGACAAAATCTTGTCTAGGTTTTCCATGCAGGATTCCAAGAAAGGTATGTTACCTTTCAGACATGGAATCAAGCTTTCTAAGGAACAAGTTCCTAAGAATGAGCATGAAGAGCAATTCATGAGTAGAGTTCCATATGCCTCGGCAGTTGGAAGTCTCATGTATGCAATGCTCTGTACTAGACCAGATATTTGTTTTGCTGTTGGCATAGTTAGCAGGTTTCAATCGAAACCTGGTCCTGATCACTGGACGGCAGTCAAGCATATTTTCAAGTATCTTAAGAGAACGAGAGATAATATGCTTGTATACTCTGGAGGGGATTTGGTTCCCGTTGGGTATACAGATTCTGATTTCCAATCAGATTCTGACTCCAGAAAATCCACATCAGGGGCTGTGTTTACTATTGGAGGAGCAGCAGTTATATGGAGGAGTAGTTATATGGAGGAGTATCAAGCAATCTTGTATTGCTGATTCCACCATGGAAGCTGAGTATGTTGCTGCATGCGAAGCTGCCAAAGAGGCTGTTTGGCTCCGCCAATTCTTAATTGACTTAGAAGTGGTTCCTAGTGCGAATAAGCAGATCACTATCTACTGTGACAACAGTGGAGCAGTGGCTAATTCGAAAGAACCAAGAAGTCACAAGAGAGGTAAACACATTGAAAGAAAGTATCATCTTTTAAGGGAGATTGTTCAAAGAGGTGACGTGACGATTACCAAAATCGCGTCAGCAGAAAATCTAGCGGATCCCTTCACAAAGGCTCTACCTCAGAAGAGTTTTGATGGGCATCTAGAGAACATGGGCTTGAGAGATATGACACATTTGCTATAGCGCAAGTGGGAGATTGTTAGGATTATGCTCAATAGCAAGAGTGTAATGTTGTAATTAACAATTTTTTTCATATTAATAAAGTGATTTCTGGTTTAACAAATCGTATAGCATTTATAGTTTATATTATAATTGTCAAAATAAATAATCATAAGGTCTAAAGACTATGGGAAAAGAAGAATTGTTCGTACATCTGAATATGTATGTGGTAGACACAATTCTTTAGTTAGTCTTGAATAATGTTCACAACTTAAGTTAAAGGTTGGGCACCTTTATCTTGTTAAAGTTGTAGAATTCTTTTGCTAGCATTTGAGTGGGATCAAATGAGATATGATGAGTCTAAAATCATCGGAGTGTCTTCGACCAAAAGGATCTAATGCACTAGGTGCATTGAACTGGATCACAATGAAAAGCTTTATCTAGAACCGTCAGTAGATAATAGTCTTTTCATTATCAGAACAATCGGAGGGTCTATCTTAATCCTGAGATAAATGATGGACTTATGGTTGCAAGTGATATCATTTGAGTTATCAATGAGTACGATTATATCGCATAGTTTATCCTCGATAGTTTGGTGATATTCATTTGTTAATCGATAGAGGACTTCATTTATAGATATGGACATCGTGGCTCCATTTAATTAAATGAGAGTATAATATCATCATATGGATGTTTTGAGGTAATTGGATATTAAATCTCAACGTTGAGTTTTCGATAGTGTCTATTGAAAACATGGCTTCTGGACAAGTCAAAATATCCAAGTTCAAAACGTGGTCATATGAGTAAATATGGTAACTTGGAGAGTTATAGGCGGTCTATGAACTCTTGGCGATTACTGATATTAATCACGAGGATACACTATCTCCAATATGGTTGTCTAGGGTATGAATGAGGAGCATTTTCCTTTTCTATCTTTATTTAAGAGTTCAGTTTTAGCTCTTTAGTGGAATGAGTTAAAATTAATGGATCGGACCTAAGTGAATCATTTGTTGATTGTGATTAGGTTATGTCTATTGAAGCTTAAATTTAGATGGCCCGCCAAGATCCCCAATCCACACGGACTTGCATGGATCACTTGATATATTCTACCGGACCAATTTAAGGGTCCATCTAGAATTGCATTTAATATATTAAGAATATAATTTGCACATTATTTAAGTAATGGGCTGCTCAATTATATTAATATATTAATGAAAGACATGTGGGCTTGTTTCTTTTAGTAAGAATGGGTCTGGTTCACATGTGGGCTTTTTATTTAAAGTCCAATGGATTAAATGAAATAGGAAAATAATATTAGGCCCAATCTTATACAAGTGGGGCAGCTAGGTTAATGTTTTAACCTAAAAATATTATTTTGTTTCATTTGTTTTAATTAAATAAGAATTAATTAATTTATTGATTAATTGTTTAATTAAAGAAACAAATCTTTCCTAAAAGTAAAAGACTTGTTTGATAAGTAAATAAATAAATTAGTTTTATTTATTTAATCAAATAAGGAGTCTTTTTATTTAGTCAAAATAAAAGAATAAAAATCAAGGAGTTGGATTAGGGTTTGAAGTCTTAAAAGACATGTGTTTTTTGGGTGCAATACAACTCCTCTTTTGTAGAGGAAAATTGCGGCAACCCTAGGCAAAAGCACATGAAGAATTCGGCCACCCTATAAGGAAAGAAGGAAGAAAATTTGGCCACCTATATAAGTACTCTTATAGATTTCGGCCACCACAAGAAATTGTGCTTGAGTTTTTATTTCTTTCTTCTTCTTCTTAATTCATAGAGAGTTTTTATTCTAAAAAGACAAAAAGGAGTGTTAGATTATTCTTTGATAGTATACTATTGCTTAATCATCAATAAGCTTGTGTATACGATATCGATCTAGGTTCATGCGAGTTTCGATCATTAGATTGAGAACTCAAAAGTGACCGGAATAATCTTAGACATTCTTTTGATTGTTTTGTGACTAACAAAGAAAAGAAAGTTTTTGTTTGGTCCATTCACAGGTTTGCAATTCAAAGAAAAGGGAGACCACGCTCCTAGGTGATCCACGTTCGTGCTCGGATTGAAGGTCTTGCGGATTACCATCGACGTAAGTCAATCGGATCACGCGACAAAAGGTAATTTACTTTTGTTAATGTATATGCATGTTTATTGATTAAAAGGGTTTAAGGTTCATAAAGGAAAATTTTTTAAAAGTCACTAAATCGTTTCTAGTATCGCTTCCGCTGCGTTTACTACTTTTGTTATTATTTTTCCCTACAATTTTGTGATTACAGCATTTTTGTGTATGTTTCTAATATCTTGAATATGTGATTCATGTATATGATTTATTCAAGTGTTAGCTTTGTGAATGAAACTAGGAATCACATGTGTTAGGTGTTTCACATGCTCCGTGAGGGGTGTGTGAGGCACACGGGTCAAACACCTCTCTGCCCTGTGAGGCTCACGTTGATGTGTAAAATCGTGTTATAAAAACCTAACTCGCAAGTGCACGAATCGTGAGATAAGTACAGCGACAAGTAGGGATCGTTCCCACGAGGAAAAGTGATTTACTAGTTATAACTAATTCTAATTAAAGCTAAGCAATTAAAAGTAACCAAGAGAGTTTGTTTGATGATTGATTTGATTAAAACTAAATTAAACTAAGAAAGCAATTAACAAGAATATGTGAATGTGATCAAGAGGTGAGAGGACTAGGTTATCAATGCTCCCCAACTATGTCTACTCAATGCTTCGAACTGACTTTGATAAAAGATGTAACTCAAGTTAAGGGTTCGTTCTTATCTTATTTATGATTGTTACCGTATGATCCTGGAATGAATCAAGTGTTCTCAATTATAATTTACCCATAGATCAATGGCGCAAACTACAACCGAGAACCCATTAAGTGCAAGAACTAATGAACCAAAACCTACTTGCATAGATCAATGCTAAGATCAGTTTTACCCATTCAATTGAATATTAATTAAGGTTACGTGTAGATCAACACTCCAAACTTAATTGTTAAATTATCAAAACCCTAAATTCATGCCAACGTATGATCATGCATCAACACAAACAAAGAATTGAGACGTAGAATGAATTGAATGAATCAAAACTTAAATTAAGAAAATATAGTCAATTCTAACAAAGAGTATTCATAGAGGTTCACATTGATTCCCTAGTATGGATTAGTTACACATCATGAAAATAACAAGACAAGAGATAGAGGAGATAAAACCCATTGAGGCCTTCAACGACTTCTTCCCATCTTCCATGGTGAGTCTTCTTCGTCTTGCAAACCCTCGATGTGTAAAGATGGATGATGGTGATGGGGGATGGCCCCCTTGGTGGCTTGGGACCTCCCTTGGGTGGTTCTCTAGCTGGTCTCCCTCTCTCCTCACCTTCTCCCGAAATTAGGTTTACAAGGGGTTTAAATAGGTGTAGATGCAATGCCATGCCCTTAAACAACAAGGAAATCTCTTCCCTTTGAGAATACAAGCCTATTTGGAATTCTATTTATTTCCTAATCCATCCAAATTGATTGCTTATTGAAGGAAGATAAGGATTAGATGTCTACTTGCTTCCCAAGACTCCCACACATGTCCAAGAAGGTAATATTTCCCGTTCCGACAACTTGCGAAACAAATCCCGAAAGTATTCGCGGATTTTATGGCTGACTGATCTGACCTTCGGGTACTTAAACGGGTATAACTTCTTCTAGAAAATTCGGATTGACAAGCTGTAAATTGGGTTGGAAACTAGACTTCCGGGGCTTCAAATCCATAGGTGGCAGGAAACACAGTTCAATCGGAGCTGAGAGATATGGGCCCCACAATATTGATGATCTGCACTGAGACGGGCTACCGCTGCGAGAGCCAGAGCGGTTTTGGCAGCGGTTTACACTGTTTTGCACCGCTTTCATGCCGCTGTGTGGAAATTGACAGCGGTCTTTCATGATGGTTGATGGCCATTTGCATAAAAGTCCCTCAAATCTACCAAAATCACCTTTTTTCTCTGAAATACTTCAAACTTATCACTTGAATCCAACAACCTGAAAAATGCTCAAACACACAAATTAAATACCAAAAAGACTCGAGAAATATGCAATTGATTGGAGGAATGGGGATCAAAAACATATACAATAAATGACCGATCACACGTGCCTCTCATGGGCTAGGTGACGTGGCCACCCCTGATTGGTCCTGAAATCCCTCTCACTCTTTCTTTTAAATATCCTCTTTCCTTCCCATTTCATTCAAAGAAGAAAAATTGAAAACACAAGTGAATACTTTTTCTCTCTAATCTTCTCACATTCCAAACACCATATCTTTCCCATTTGGACTCTGAATTGAGTGATTCAAGATGAAGAATCTTCGTAATCAAGTCCTCTACCTTTTCCAAGAGAGTTTGCAGCTGTTTGATCGAGTTTTGTGGTGGCTCTACCCTTAAAACCGAACCAGCTCGTGATTTTTAGGTATTTGACTAATCTTTGTGTTTTCATCTTTTTAAACCTTCAATCACCTTGAGTTTTCTCTTCTATATGTATGTGTATGTATGATGAAAGCTATTAAGAAGGATATCTTCATATCAAAGCTAATCTAGTCTAATTAGAGACTAAATGTGAACTAGAGAATTCTAGTTTTTCAAATGTTTGAGTGTTGTATTGTGATTAGCTTGATATCTAAGGTTATTTGTGATTTGATTGATTCATTTTATGATTAATAACCTTAGCATGTGCTTGGATCCTTTAATTGAATAAATCTAGGATTAACATATTTGATTTTGTGTTTAAAGCTAACTAGGAGTTAATTGATTATTAATTATATCTTCTAAATACTTGCTAGAATATTCATTGATCATATTTTGTGATTCTAGCATTTTTGTGTATGTTTCTAATATCTTGAATATGTGCTTTATGTATATGATTTATTCTCAAGTGTTAGCTTTGTGAATGAAACTAGGAATCACATGTGTTAGGTGTTTCACATGCTCTAGGTTTTAATTCATATTTTGTAACTAGACTATTTTTGACTCGTGTGCTCACATGACTAAGTCTAGTTTCCATAGAATGTATTGATCACATGTTCTATGTAAAGTGCTTGTTTGCATCATTTGCATTCATTAATCACACTAAGAAGTCCTTGCAAAAGGCATAAAGTCTTGACTATGACAAGTTGTCCGGATAGTCAGTTGTCCCAATAGTTAACCAAGGAAGTCTTTGTTAGGATAAGAGGTTCGGATAACCAAGCAAGAAGTAATGGCTAAGATCAGGAAGGTCTGGATAGCTATGCATGAGAGGCTCTCTAGAGGCACGAGTGTCTTGGATAAGGAGTTGGCTATGACATTGGTAGGCCCAGGCGATTGGATAAACATAGACTCCAATAGAGAGTGTTGCATGGGATGTGTATTCACTCTTGGGGAATTTCTAATCTTCCAACAATGTTGTGTAGACATAGACTCCAATATAAAGTGATTCCGCACTTTTGAGGAATTTCTAATCTACCAATAGGGATTAGGTAGACATAGACTCCAATAGAAAGTAGATCATGGGTTGGTCATTTTTTAGGAATTTCTAATATATCATCCAATATATATAGTACCCTATGGTTGTAATTCAACCCATGGATGTTTCCTCCTTGGAGGTTTTACCACGTTAAAAAATCTCTTGTGTTAATTCTTCCTATCTCTATATTTCATATTTGTATATGTGTTTGTTTTAATCTTGATTCATAATCTTTACTTGTGATGTATTTGTAAAAAAGATTTTGTTAAGTGTGAGATGTAAGCACATCATATTGATCATAGTTGTATATATAATTCTTTTGTATTTTGATACATTTGTGTATAGTTATATATTGATTGATTCTTGTACATATTGGACATTATTGTGAATACATGTATTCTTTGTTTTAGTTTTAATATAATTCCTTCACTAACAAGTTGTAGAGTTCTACTTAGTGTTCTTACATTGTAATATTCAAAGTGCAACTTGTGGAATGTGCTTTTCATTGAATATACTTGTATATGAGATACATTGTTTTTTGGTATATATTTTGTAGACTAAGGGTGGTGAATTGAGCATACATGTGTTAATTGGAATACAACTCACACTACATAGGAGATATTTCTCAACATGCATCTTGCAATTTAATGAACAAATGTAAGACTCAAATTACTAATTTATATGGGTAATTGGATTATTAATGTGTCTCTTAGTATGAAACAAGAGGCCGGGTGCAAAATAAATTAACAATTTTTTTAAGATTATTTTTTTTGAATTTTTTAAAAGTAAATTTTTTAAATTAAAATTTTACTTATCCAATATTGGTTTTGTAGGGAAAATACACGCGGCGAAAGCGAAAATAGGTTTAGTATATTTCAAAAAATTTCCTTTTTAAAGATGAACCTTAACCCTTGATTAATTAATATATTACAAAAGATATCGTACCTTTGTCGTGTGATCCGATTGACGTTGCGTCGATGGTATTCCGCAAGAGCTTCCAATCCAATCACGAACGTGAATCACCTAGGAGTGTGGTCTCCCTTTCTTTGAATTGTGTACCTGAGGATGAATAACAAAAACTTTTTCTTTTGTTAGTCACAATAAATTTCCAAGAGAAAACGACGAACGTTCGGTCACTTTTGAATTCTCAATCTTTTGATTGAAACTCGCGTGAACCTTAATCGAAGTTGTGTACAAAGCCTTTTGATATAAAAGCTAGTAGTACACTATTGAAAATAAAACGTTTCTTCACCTATTTCCTCTTGGCCGAAAATCACACCTTATGCCTTAGAGTTGGATTTCTATTTTTTTTTTAAGCAAAAGAAATAATTCTCTCACTTTTTATTTGGGTGGCCGAAATCTTCTACCAAATAGGATTTATGTCTTTTTTTCTAAATCCTAACTCTAGGCAGATTTCTTTTGAATTCAAACCCTAATCCAACTCTTTAGTGTATTTGTGACTATATCAAAGACTTCCTAATTTGATTAGATAAATAAATTCCTTTTATTTATCTACTTACCAAATAAAGTCTTTGATATTTATTATACTACTAACAATAGTATAACACTAAGAAACATATTTCCTAATCAGAAAAAGATTTTGACTTTTAATTAAATAATTAATCAATCAATTAATTAACTTCCATTTAATTAAATAATAAAATAAAATAATATAATAGGCTAATCCATTAGCCTTGTCGCCCATATACACAACACGGGCCAAATATTATTTTTCCATTTTATTAAATCCATTGGACCTTAATTAAAAAGCCCACATGTGAACTAGGCCCATTCTTACTAAAAGAAACAAGTCCACATGCATTAATACAATTCTAGATGGACCCATAATTAGTCCGGTAGAATATATCAAGTGATCTGTGCAAGTCCGTGTGGATTGGAGATCTTGGTGGGCTATCTAAATTTAAGCTTCAATAGATATAACCTAATCACAATCAACAAATGATTCACTTAGGTTCGATCTATTAATTTTAGTTCATTCCACTAAAGAACTAAAATTGCATTCTTAAATAAAGATAAAATAAGTAAATGATTCTCATTCATACCCTAGACAATCTTATTGGAGATAGTGTATTCTCGTGAAAAATATCAGTAATCGCCAAGAGCTCAAAGACCGCATATAGCCCTCCCAGTTACCATATTTATTCATATGACTACATTTTGAACTTGGATATTTTGACTTGTCCAGAAGCCATGTTTCAATAGACACTATTGAAAACTCAATGTTAAGATTTAATATCCAATACCTCAAAAATATCCGTATGATAATATTATACTCTCATTTAATAAATGGAACCACGATGTCCATATCTATAAATGAAGTCTTCTATCGATTAGCAAATGAATACCACCAAACTATCGATGATAGACTATGCTATATAATCGTACTCATTGATAGCTCAAATGATAACACTTGTAACCATAAGTCTATCATTTATCTCAAGATTAAGATAGACTCTCCGATTTTCTTCATAATGAAAACTTTTATCTATTGACGGTTTCTAGATAAAGTATTTCATTATGATCCTATTCAATGCACTTAGTGCACTAGATTCTTTTACTCAAAGACACTTTGATGATTTTAGACTCATCATATCACATTTGATCTCACTCAAATGCTAGCAAAAGAATCTACAACTTCAACAAGGTAAAGGTGCCCAACATTTATCTTAAGTTGTGAACATTATTCAAGACTAACTAAAGAATTGTGTTTACCTCATACATATCCAGATGTACGAACAATTCTTTGTTTCTTATAGTCTTTTAACCTTATGATTATTTACTTTTCACAATTATAATAATTAAACTATAAATGCTATAAGATTTGTTAAACTAGAAATCATTTTATTAATATGAAAAGATTGTCAATAACATTATTACACTCTTGCTATTGAGCATAATCCTAACAATCTCCCACTTGCGCTGTAACAAGTGTGTCATATCTCTCATTCTCATGTTCTTTAGGTACCCATCAAAACTCTTATGTGGTAGAGCCTTTGTGAAGGGATCCGCTAGATTTTCTACTGACGCGATTTTGGTAACCGTCACGTCACCCCTATGCACAATCTCTCTTAAAAGATGATACTTCCTTTTAATGTGTTTTCCTCTCTTATGACTTATTGGTTCTCTCGAATTAGCCATTGCTCCACTGTTGTCATAGTAAATAGTGATCTACTTATTCGCATTAGGAACCACTTCCAAGTCAACCAAGAATTGGCGGAGCCAAATAGCCTTTTTGGCAGCTTCGCATGCAGCAACATACTTAGCTTCCATGGTGGAATCAGCAATACAGGATTGCTTGATGCTCCTCCATATGACTGCTCCTCCTCCAATAGTAAACACAGATCCTGATATGGATTTTCTGGAGTCAGAATCCGACTGGAAATCAGAATCTGTATACCCAACAGGAATTAAATCCCCTCCAGAGTATATAAGCATATAATCTTTTGTTCTCTTGAGATACTTGAAAATATGCTTGATTGCCGTCCAGTGATCAGGACCAGGTTTCGGTTGAAACCTGCTAACTATGCCAACAACAAAACAAATATCTGGTCTAGTGCAGAGCATTACATACATGAGACTTCCAACTGCTGAGGCATATGGGACTCTACTCACGAATTGTTCTTCATGCTCATTCTTAGGAACTTGTTCCTTAGAAAATTTGATTCCATGTCTGAAAGGTAACATACCTTTCTTGGAATCTTGCATGGAGAATTTAGACAAGATTTTATCAATGTATGAAGCTTGGGATAATGCAATCATTGTATTCTTTTTATTCCTTATTACTTGGATACCAAGAATATAACTTGCTTCTCCTAAGTCCTTCATATCAAATTGTTTTGCTAACCATTCTTTTATTGATGTCAACACACCTACATTGTTTTCGATGAGTAGTATATCATCAATATAAAGAATTAGGAAAACCAATTCTAGATGGACCCATAAATTGGTCCGGTAGAATATATCAAGTGATCCATGCAAGTCCGTGTGGATTGGGGATCTTGGCGGGCTATCTAAATTTAAGCTTCAATGACATAATCTAATCACAATCAACAAATGATTCACTTAGGTCCGATCTATTAATTTTAACTCATTCCACTAAAGAGCTAAAATTGAACTCTTAAATAAAGATAGAATAAGTAAATATTTCTCATTCGTACCCTAGACAATCTTATTGGAGATGGTGTATCCTCACGAAGAATATCAGTAATCGCCAAGAGCTCATAGACCGCCTATAGCTTTCCAAGTTACTATATTTACTCATATGACCACATTTTGAACTTGGATATTTTGACTTGTCCAGAAGCCATGTTTCAATAGACTCTATCGAAAACTTAACGTTAAAATTCAATATCCAATACCTTAAAACATCCATATGATGATATTCTACTCTCATTTAATAAATGGAGCCACGATGTCCATATCTATAAATGAAGTCCTCTATCGATTAACAAATAAATACCACCAAACTATCGATGATAGACTATGCTATATAATCATACTCATTGATAACTCAAATGATAACACTTGCTGTAGGGAAAAATACCGTAGTACACGCAGCGGAAGCGAGAGACTAAAAATAGATTTAGTAGTTTTAAAAATTTTTCCTTTTTATGAACCTTAACCCTTTAATTAATTAAACATACATATAATCAACAAAAGAAGAATACCTTTTGTCGCGTGATCCGATTGACTTACGTCGATGGTAATCCTCAAGATCTTCAATCCTAGCACGAACGTGAATCACTTAGGAGCGTGGTCTCCCTTTTCTTTGAATTGCAAACCTGAGAATGGACAAACAAACTTTTCTTTTCTTTTGTTAGTCACAAAACAATCAAAAGAAGACTAAGATTATTCCGGTCACTTTTGAGTTCTCAATCTAATGATCGAAACTCGCGTGAACCTAAATCGATGTTGTACACACAAGCTTATTGATGAACAAGCAATTAGTGTACCATCAAAAAATAACTTATTCACTCTTTTATGTTTTTAGTAAAATTGTAAGGATTCCCTTTTATTGATTGGCTTATTTCGTGGTCAAACCACAAGTTGGGGTTTGGTTGTAAGGGTAGTCTAGGTGATTAGTTGAAGATCAAGACCCTTTCCAAGACCTCAAGGTTGATAAGCACCAAAGGTAAAATTCTATGTGCTTAAGTTGCTTTGAAGAGATTAGAAGCACACACACACTTACATCTCATGCTTAATTCATTCTCTTGAATGTTGTGTATGTGTTGTCAATATGTGCTCATTAATGTTGATTAACATCTCTTCTTGCATGCTTTACATGATTGCATCTTGTATGACCAATGCCATGCCATGCATGTTCTTTAGTTTTCATACAAAGTGGTTGGCGCTGTACAAAGCGCTGTTGGAAGCGCTGTTCGTACAGCGCCCAACCTGACCTGGTTGAAAAATGCATTTTAATGCATCAGGTCTGATGCAATTTTGGAAGGCGCTGTACGTGGCGCTGTACAGAGCGCTGTTCGTACAGCGCCCCTCTGTTTCCTCGTGAAAACAGAGCAAGGGCGCTGTACGGGCGCTGTACAAGGGCGCCCTACGTACAGCGCCCAAGGCAAAAATATGTGTCACTATTCAAAACGACCACACTTTGGTTTGACACCCTATATATATGCCACCTTGACTTTAGGTCAATCAAGTGAGTTGATTTTCTGATTTCATACTTAGAACATTTTTCAAGAGAAGAAAATTAAAAAGAACTCACCTTTAACCACTCAAATCAAACCCCTTTTGCATCAAATTTCATATTGCATCTCCTATGTCTATATAGAGTGCATCCATGTATGGGTTTGCATCATCACAACTTGCTTGGTAAGATTTTGATTAATTTCATCTTATTTTAGTATTTTAAATACCAAGCCATCTCTTTTAAATTACTTGTATGTTTTAGATCATATGCTAAATACAAGAAAAGAGATTATTTGTGATGTATTGATTGAGTGTTGTTTGTGATAGCTTTGTATCTAGGATTGGTTATCCTTTACTTAGCTAAAGTTATATGCCATGTCATATAGCTACATGTGATATCTAGGATTGATTATATTGTCATCTATAATCCTAGGTAAGCATTAGAGTACCCTAGCTCTTATTGCAATATTGGATATCATTGCATATTCACATAGGGTTGTTTGATCTCTTAGGAGATTGTAAGTCTTGTGTGATAGACCGGGATTAGGTCGGACACCGGGATTAGGTGGCCACATGAGCAAATTGGACTAGGTCCACTTTTACAGGCCTGCGGGTAGTGGTAGCGGGATATTGGCCGGGATTAGGCCGTCAAACCTGGATTAGGTTGTATACGTTATCACAATTAGTGGATTCGAGGTTCGAGTGTGGCGCACTTACCAGCCCGTGGTTTTTTCCCGTGAGGGTTTCCACGTAAAAATCAAGTGTCATTTATATTTCCGCACCATATTACACTTGATTATTATATTGTCTAGTTTGGGGCATTTTCGTAAATTTGACTAAAAACGAAAATTGGGTAAAAAGCGTAAAATCTATTCACCCCCCCTCTAGATAGCTTTATACACACCGTGCTATAATTAGTTTCAATTGGTATCAGAGCGGGTTCCTAGATATACTTAGGTGATCCTTTGCTCATTGTTGGTGTGTTTTGCATTTTGTATGTTTGGTTGAATTCTTCATACATTTTGCATTCTTCTCTTTTGCATTCATTCAACGCAAACACTATGAGTGATTTCATGAGAGAAGAAATTGACTCCGTTGAGGAGATGCCTCTCTTACTAGAGAGATTTAGGAGATTTGTGAAATTAACCACCTCACCTCCTAAGAAGAAATTGACCACCTCACCTCCTAAGAAGAAGAAGATAATTGCTTTGGAGACTTCGAAGCATGACAAGAAGGAGGGTATCTCTATTGAAGACTTGGGACTCAATGACAAGCCAAACCAAGGAGTGTCTTCAAGAGAGGGGATTCAGTGCCACGAATGTGGAGGATTCGGGCATTTATCCCCGGAGTGTGGAAACTTGAAGGATAGAAGAAAAGGGAAGGCGTTGGCCACCTTATGGGATAAATATGAAGATGACGAAAATCCTTCAAGTGATGAAGAACTTGCCATCATCTACACAGAATTTGGAGCCAAGAGTGTAGAGGTTGAAGAAGATGGCATAGTTGCTCTTACTTGTAATCCCCAAGAAGAACTAGATATAGAAGTAGTTGGTGTAGCTACTCATCGGGATTTGGCTCATTCCTCATCAAGAGACAAATTTGATGATCTTGATGAAGGAGATGACTCCATTGGTGAAATGGAGATTAGAGGAGATGACACAAGTGTTGAATATTTGTCATCTAACTCCACTAAATGGAATATGTGGAGTGTATGGATCTTAATGAATACAAAGTCAAAGTTGAGAGCTCAATGATGAGGAACAAGAAGAAATTAGAAGATTAAAAGAAGAGAATCTAGAGCTTTCAACACTAGTAGACCACTTGTGTGAAGAAGTGGTAAGATCCATGGCGGATGAAGATAAGCTAAAAGAAGACTTAGCCTTATCTAAGAGGAGAAAGAAGAGCTAGAAAGAGAGCTTGAAGAAGTTAAGGTCTTAATGGCTAAATGACTTCAAGCACCAAGAAGCTTGACCACATGTTGGGAGTAGGAAGAAAGCCAAGTGACAAGAGAGGTCTTGGCTACATTGATGACAAGGATGCCTCCTCCACAAGCAAGACATCCTTGGTCATGATGGACTTCAATATGTCCCCTCCTCCTCAACACCCTAGGAAGAAGATGGACCTAGGAGAGTGTTCAAGAAGTGCCCAAGTGGTTGTGGCACCAAAAGGTCAAGCTCAAGCTCACACCCAAAGGGCTCCTCACCTTATCTTCCCTCAAACTCAAAAACAACATGGGAAGAGTTCAGACATGCAAGCTCAGACAAGCAAGCAACCTCGTCTTGGTTATCAACAAAGGAGGAGAGATCCTATCCAACAACCAAGACAACCACAACGACAAGGGAAAGCACCCATCCATGCTCAAGGGAATGGTATGATTCCTAACCTTTTTCCCACTTGTCATTTTTGTGGTATTATTGGTCATATTAGACCAAATTGCTTGCATTACATTGAAATGTGTAGAGCTAAAAGCATGTTTGACAAGAAAAAGGCTAGAGCTAAGATGCTTCATAAAAAGGAAGAAAATCATGTGCATAATCCTTTTTCATCTTGTACTCTAGAACCTTTGTCCACTAGGATTGACTTAGTGTCACCTAAGTGGATTAATAAGAATGAACCCGCTTGCTACGAGACTAACAAGTCTCAAATAGGTTCAACTAAGTCCAAAGGACTTGGTAGGTCCATTAGGACCTCATACCCTTCTTTGAAGAGGTATGGAAAATTGACCCCATATGGGGAACTTAAGCAAAGAGAGCTATTTTGCATTCTTGTCACTTGCAAAAATTTGAAATATCTTATGCTTCTCTTTTTGTTGCTTGAGTAAGCTTGGTTACACTATGTATATATATTTTCTATTCAATAAGTGTGATCAATGCTTGTATTGCAATCCATGTCATATTTATGTTCAAACATGCATTTTTGGACTAGGAGATATATACATAGGATAAAATTTGAATGACCTATAATGATCTCCATGACATGATGATTGTTAAATGACATGCTAAATGCTAATCTTAAAAGCATGTTTTTTGATGATTGCATTTCTTAACTGCAAAAAATGTGTGAAAAAGCTTATGAGACTCAAATGAAAAAGGATCTTGTATCCATTCAAGGATTTTACAATCCAAATGTCTCTCTTTCTTTATTGGTTGAACATGTCTACTATCATACGGATATCTTATCCGGAAAAATCAAGTAGGGTGCAAAGTCGCTCATGACATGTTTGGCTTATAAAGTTGGATATAGTTGTTCTTATATTGAAATCAATGAAAACCTATATCCTTGCTTCTCTCATGACATTGGTGAAATTGGTTTGAATTCATATTAAAAACCTTTGTCATTTGCTTTGCCAAATACCATGGTATTTTGGACTTAGATGCTACATGTCTTGTATGCAAAGCAATTATTTTGAGTCACACATTTTCTTTAAATAAATCTCCTTGTTTCTCTCCAATTAATTGAGATTGCATAAAGTGACTTATATTGATTATGCAAATTCTAGAATGCTACTATCTCTCTTTGCCTTGAGTGACCCGGTTGGGGACTACTCCTTTGCCTATATCATGACAAAAAGGGGGAGTAGGATGTGGTAAGGGGAGGTGCAATAGCAATTGTGCACATTGGGGAGAATATATATTGAGGGGGAGTAACCCTTTGAGGGGGAGCATTTGCACATACATACATTGCATGATGTTGTACTTAAATTCTTAAATGCAAATGCTTGTTTTATCTCACTTGATTCATCTCACCTTTTCTTGTATTGGAAAGTATAGAAACTTTGTTTTTCAGGGATTGATTGTTCTACTTGAGATTGAAGACTTCAAGATTATTTATCTTATCTCTTTGTAATGTAGAAAATCATAGTTGACCCGTAGTTTCTATTATGTTGTGAGGAATCATTGTGAGTGGTGGTTTTGTCACGAAATAGCCAAAGGGGGAGATTGTAAGGATTCCCTTTTATTGATTGGCTTATTTCGTGGTCAAACCACAAGTTGGGGTTTGGTTGTAAGGGTAGTCTAGGTGATTAGTTGAAGATCAAGACCCTTTCCAAGACCTCAAGGTTGATAAGCACCAAAGGTAAAATTCTATGTGCTTAAGTTGCTTTGAAGAGATTAGAAGCACACACACACTTACATCTCATGCTTAATTCATTCTCTTGAATGTTGTGTATGTGTTGTCAATATGTGCTCATTAATGTTGATTAACATCTCTTCTTGCATGCTTTACATGATTGCATCTTGTATGACCAATGCCATGCCATGCATGTTCTTTAGTTTTCATACAAAGTGGTTGGCGCTGTACAAAGCGCTGTTGGAAGCGCTGTTCGTACAGCGCCCAACCTGACCTGGTTGAAAAATGCATTTTAATGCATCAGGTCTGATGCAATTTTGGAAGGCGCTGTACGTGGCGCTGTTCGTACAGCGCCCCTCTGTTTCCTCGTGAAAACAGAGCAAGGGCGCTGTACGGGCGCTGTACAAGGGCGCCCTACGTACAGCGCCCAAGGCAAAAATATGTGTCACTATTCAAAACGACCACACTTTGGTTTGACACCCTATATATATGCCACCTTGACTTTAGGTCAATCAAGTGAGTTGATTTTCTGATTTCATACTTAGAACATTTTTCAAGAGAAGAAAATTAAAAAGAACTCACCTTTAACCACTCAAATCAAACCCCTTTTGCATCAAATTTCATATTGCATCTCCTATGTCTATATAGAGTGCATCCATGTATGGGTTTGCATCATCACAACTTGCTTGGTAAGATTTTGATTAATTTCATCTTATTTTAGTATTTTAAATACCAAGCCATCTCTTTTAAATTACTTGTATGTTTTAGATCATATGCTAAATACAAGAAAAGAGATTATTTGTGATGTATTGATTGAGTGTTGTTTGTGATAGCTTTGTATCTAGGATTGGTTATCCTTTACTTAGCTAAAGTTATATGCCATGTCATATAGCTACATGTGATATCTAGGATTGATTATATTGTCATCTTATAATCCTAGGTAAGCATTTAGAGTACCCTAGCTCTTATTGCAATATTTGGATATCATTGCATATTCACATAGGGTTGTTTGATCTCTTAGGAGATTGTAAGTCTTGTGTGATAGACCGGGATTAGGTCGGACACCGGGATTAGGTGGTCACATGAGCAAATTGGACTAGGTCCACTTTTACAGGCCTGCGGGTAGTGGTAGCGGGATATTGGCCGGGATTAGGCCGTCAAACCTGGATTAGGTTGTATACGTTATCACAATTAGTGGATTCGAGGTTCGAGTGTGGCGCACTTACCAGCCCGTGGTTTTTTCCCGTGAGGGTTTCCACGTAAAAATCAAGTGTCATTTATATTTCCGCACCATATTACACTTGATTATTATATTGTCTAGTTTGGGGCATTTTCGTAAATTTGACTAAAAACGAAAATTGGGTAAAAAGCGTAAAATCTATTCACCCCCCCTCTAGATAGCTTTATACACACCGTGCTATAATTAGTTTCAAAAATAAAATCACTTTCTATGAATTGAGAAGAAGAAGAAAATTGTATCAAGAACAACTAGGGTGGCCGAAATCTATATGTGGGAATATATAGGTGGCCGAAATTTTCCTCTCCTTGTCTTTTAGGGTTGCCGAAATCTTGCTCCTTTTTACACTAGGGTTGCCGCAAATCACACTCCTAAAAGGGTTTGTGTTGTACCCTAATTTCCATAAAAGAATAGACTTCAAACCCTAATCCAACTCATAGATATTTTATTCTTTTTATTGACTAAATTAAAAGACTTCTTATTTGATTAAATAAATAAAATTAATTATTTATTTTCTTACCAAATAAGTCTTTTACTTTTAGTATACTACTAACAATAGTATAACTCTAGGAAATATATTTCCTGTTCAGAAAAAGATTTGTTTCTTAATTAAACAATTAATTAATAAATTAATTAATTCTTATTTAATTAAACAATGAAAACAAAATAATATATAGGCTAATATATTAACCTTGCCGCCCCACTTGTCTAAAATTGGGCCTAATATTATTTTCTTATTTCATTTAATCCATTGGACTTTAAATAAAAAGCCCACATGTGAACCAGACCCATTCTTACTAAAAGAAACAAGCCCACATGTCTTTCATTAATATATGAATATAATTGAGCAGCCCATTACATAAATAATGTGCAAATTATATTCTTAATATATTAAATGCAATTCTAGATGGACCCTTAAATTGGTCCGGTAGAATATATCAGGTGATCCATGCAAGTCCGTGTGGATTGGGGATCTTGGCGGGCTATCTAAATTTAAGCTTCAATAGACACAACCTAATCACAATCAACAAATGATTCACTTAGGTTCGATCCATTAATTTTAACTCATTCCACTAAAGAGCTAAAATTGAACTCTTAAATAAAGATAGAAAAGGAAGATGTTCCTCATTCATACCCTAGACAATCATGTTGGAGATAGTGTATCCTTATGATTAATATCAGTAATCGCCAAGAGTTCATAGACCGCCTATAACTCTCCAAGTTACCATATTTACTCATATGACCACGTTTTGAACTTGGATATTTTGACTTGTCCAGAAGCCATGTTTTCAATAGACACTATCGAAAACTCAACGTTGAGATTTAATATTCAATTACCTCAAAACATACATATGATTATATTATACTCTCATTTAATAAATGGAGCCACGATGTCCATATCTATAAATGAAGTCCTCTATCGATTAACAAATGAATATCACCAAACTATCGAGGATAGACGATGCGATATAATCGTACTCATTGATAACTCAAATGATATCACTTGCAACCATAAGTCCATCATTTATCTCAGGATTAAGATAGACTCTCCGATTGTCCTGATAATGAAAAGACTATTATCTATTGAAGGTTCTAGATAAAGCTTTTCATTGTGATCCAGTTCAATGCACCCAGTGCACTAGATTCTTTTGCTCGAAGACACTCCGATGATTATAGACTCATCATATCTCATTTGATCCCACTCAAATGCTAGCAAAAGAATTCTACAACTTTAACAAGATAAAGGTGCCCAACCTTTAACTTAAGTTGTGAACATTATTCAAGACTAACTAAAGAATTGTGTCTACCACATACATATCCAGATGTACGAACAATTCTTCTTTTCTCATAGTCTTTAGACCTTATGATTATTTACTTTGACAATTATAATATTAAACTATAAATGCTATACGATTTGTTAAACCAGAAATCACTTTATTAATATGAAAAAGATTGTTAATTACAATATTACACTCTTGCTATTAAGCACACTTGCAACCATAAGTCCATCATTTATCTCAGGATTAAGATAGACTCTCCGATTGTCCTGATAATGTAAAAACTTTTATCTACTAACGGTTCTAGATAAAGTATTTCATTGTGATCCTATTCAATGCACCCAGTGCACTAGATTCTTTTACTCGAAGACCCTTTGATGATTTTAGACTCATCATAACTCATTTGATCCCACTCAAATGCTAGCAAAAGAATTCTACAACTTTAACAAGATAAAGGTGCCCAACCTTTAACTTAAGTTGTGAACATTATTCAAGACTAACTAAAGAATTGTGTCTACCTCATACATATCCAGATGTGTGAACAATTCTTCTTTTTTCATAGTCTTTTGACCTTATGATTATTTACTTTGACAATTATAATATTAAACTATAAATGCTATAAGATTTGTTAGACCAGAAATCACTTTATTAATATGAAAAAAATTGTCAATTACAATATTACACTCTTGCTATTGAGCATAATCCTAACAATAAGGGTGTGAGTGTAATTTACCCTAACACTTAATCACCGCTAATTGTTGCCATCTCAATGATATTTCTTTACACGTGTACAGGCCAACGATGATACAAAGCACCTTCGCGGACACGAAAAATGGCCTACAAAAACGTAACACGATGAAATATCTGACGTCATTGCAACCGAGCACTGTGGACACCGATGAAGTTCAACTATGTTGACCTTTTTGAGAATGATGTTATGTTTAAAGGGCTTATTTGGACAACCACTTAGCCGATTTGAATCCTTCATTTAAAAGGTCAGACAAAGTCCAGATACACTCAAACAGTCAAAAACCCATTCCAGATATGGCCAAATTTTCCATGACAAATTACCTTACAACCGTTACTCTGTTCATTTGCAGCTTGAAAGTCCTTTCTGTTGAGCCAAGTTGTCCTGTTGTCCTCAACAGCTTTGATGAAGTTCCAAGGTGCCGGTCCGAAATTTGTTTCTATGGAGCTGCAATGGCTATCAATGGTGGGTCTTCTGTTCAGCTCACAACCTCAGATCGATCAAGTGCTGGGCGACTGATGTACAAAAAACCCAATAAGCTCGTAGAAGGTAATCCTCCGACATTTCCTTCTTTCTCTACGATTTTCTCTTTTTCAATGTCCAACCAGAGTGGTGATGGTTTGGCTTTTTTTATGGTTCTGAAGGGTTATCGTTTTACCGATGTGGGTAAGAGCTCATTTGGTCTCTCTAAGATGGGATTGCACAAAACAAAGTTTAGGGTGGTGGTTGTTGAATTTGACACCTCTTTAGATCTCGAGTATGGTGATTTGAATAGAAATCACGTCGGCATTGACGTTGACAGTCTATTATCTGTTAAATTCTGCAATATTTCATCTCAGAATATGTTCCTTAATAGTGGTAAGAAATTGGATTCATGGATCGATTATGATGCTAGTGCAAAGAGTTTAGAGGTTAGGTTGTGTCATTCTGGTAATATAAAACCTGTGAATCCTCTCCTTTCTTACTCAATTGACTTGTCGAAAATATGGCATGACACCGACGTGTTTGTGGGATTGACCTCTTCAAATGGCAACACTACGCAGATGTGTTCTATCTATTCGTGGACCTTTAAGTCCATGGTTTTGCCACATTGGATGCATTCACAGCCACTGGATCCTAATAAATTTTCCACTGACACGAAAACCTCCCAAGTAACATCTCCTAAGCCTACTGATACCATGGGGCTATGGCTTGCCGTACTGTTCGTCGGAACTGTCTGCGGAGCCTTTTAATAACAGCCATTGGGTTGTATTTGTGGTCCACCTATATGGACAGGTGAAACGTGGTCCAGCAAGAGGGGTGTGTCCGTACAGTGGTTCGTCTAGAGCACAAGTAGTTCAACTTATATGTATTATATGGATTAGGTTTTTATGAGTTGATCCTTGACTTTCATGTTTTGTGTTGTAATTAAGGGTAATTAAGGGTCTTTGTACCAGTTAGCGTAGTGTGTTAATGTTCCGTTGTGTTTTTGCAAGTGATCAACTGCTATGAAAAGTCTATTTTTCTTTTAATTGCTGATATCACGGTGAATCCCATGCTCTAACTTCTAATTAAGAGTGCATAAAACCCGGTGTCTCCAACCCAGCTGCAACTTTGAGCAAATCATCCAATTTGAGCAACAAAACCTCTCCAACCAGCGGTCCTCCAATGCAGCGAATTGGTTGCATTTGAACAGTGCAGTGCAATCCCTCGTGACTGGCGCAACAGTGCTAAAGTAAGCAAACAATTCACAATATGGGAAAACCCTCAAGTTTAACTGAATCAGAGTTCAACCATTATATGTATGAAATATTTGTCATCGTATTGTTTTATTGTATCCCTTATTTTATGGTTTTCTGAATTACGAGATATACCCGTAACCAATTTGAAACTAATATAGCACGGTATGTATAAAACTATCTAGAGGGGGGGGGGGGGGGGGGGGGGGGGGGAATAGATTTTAAGCTTATTACCCAATTTTTCGTATTAAGTCAAAATTACGAATTTACCCCTAACTAGATAAAGCAACAAATCAAGTATAAAATGCGGAAATTAAATAACACTTGATTTTTACATGGAAACCCTCACAGGAAAAACCACGGGCTAGTAAGTAAGCCACACTCGAACCTCGAATCCACTAAATGTGTAAACGATTACAACTTAATCCCGGAAGTAATCACACACCTACCTAATCCCGGTATGAGTGAACCTAGTCCAATTTGCTTGCGATCTAAGCAACCTAATCTCGGATGCTACACACAAGACTTACTTTCTCTATGAAGAGAATACAACCCTAAGTGAATATATGAATATTCAAATGCAACATAGAGCAAGGGAAACCCTATATGCTTATCTAAGATGATTAATATGCAATTAGAACAATCCTAGATATCAAAACTAAATGACATATCAAATAGTTTAGCTAATCAAGATTAAGCACAAAACCTAATTTGCTAGCACAATACAACTTCTCAAACATACATCATACTAATCTCAAACTTGTATTCAAAGTATATAAAATAACATACAAGTAATTAATTGATATTGCTTGTTAAGAGAAACACAAAATATGTAAGATATTAGTGAAAAGCTTACCAAGCAAAGTATGATGAAGAATCCATGCAAGATGACATCTAGAAGATCAAAGATGATGCTAGATGATGATTGATGATCATGAAAAAAGTGTTTGAGTGATTAAAAATGAGTTCCTGGAATTTTTCTTCTCTTTGAAAAATATCCTAAGTATGAAATCTGAATATGAACTCTTGTAATTGACCTAAAGTCAAAGTGGCATATATATAGGAGGCCAAATCAAAGTGTGGTCGTTTTGATAAGTTGGCCTGAAATTTGCCTTGGTCGCTGTTCACCCGCTGTACGTAGGGCGGGTGTACAGCGGTTCGCCTGGGATTGTGAAGAACATATTCTTCATGACCGCCCTACGTAGGGCGGATTCCAGGTGACCTAGGGGCGGTTGCTCTCGGGTCTGGAGAGCCGCCCTTCACCCGCTGTTCGTAGAGCGGTTTTTGGGCGGACCATCAGGTGTGAAAAACTTCACCAGTGGCACCGCTGTTCGTAGGGTGCCTGTAGGGCGGGTGAACAGCGCCCATACTTTTACATAATGCAACCTAGTTCTAAACATGTCATGGCATTTGAACTCCTAGATGCAATCAATAACAAATGTAAGAAGAAATATTATATAATCATGAAAGCACACATAAAAGACACACATATACACAAAGATTAAACATATGCATGAGTTGTGAGTGTGTGCAACTATCTCTTCAAGACAAGTAAGCACATAGAGATTTATCTTCGGTGCTTATCAAGACGAGGTCTTCAAAGGGCTTGAGCAATAACAACAACATCTAAGCTACCCTTACAAAGAGTCCCCAACAAGAGGTTTGTCCACGAAATGAGCCAATCAACAAATGGGAACCTTACAATCTCCCCCTTTGGCTATTTCGTGACAAAACCACCACTCACATTGAATCCTCACAAAAAATTAGAAACTACGGGACAACAAAGATATCCTACGAAACAAAGAGATAAGAAAATAAAACTTCAAGTCTTCAATCTCTTGTAGAACAATCAACCCCTGAAATTAAAGTTTCTAACATTTCCAATACAAGTAAAGTGTGAGATTAATCAAGTGAGAACAATAACAAGCATTTGCATTTTTAAAAGATAGGCACAACTATGCAATGTATGTGTATGCAATGCTCCCCCTCAACGGGTTACTCCCCCTCAAAGAATATTCTCCCCAATAAGCACAATTGCTACTACAATTTTCAACTCCCTTTACCTTTCCTACTCCCCCTTTTTGTCATGATATAGGCAAATGAGTAGTCCCCAACCGGGTCACTCATAACAATGAGAGATAGTAGCATGCAAGATATTTGCATAATCAATATAAGTCACTTTATGCATCTCAATTAATTGGAGAGAAACAAGGAGATTTATTTGTAGAAAATGTGTGAATCCAACATGCTTTGCATACAAGACATATAGCATTCAAGTCCAAAATACAATGGTATTTGGCAAGCAAATGACAAAGGTTTCTAATTAGAATTCAAACCAATTTCACCAATGTCATGTGAGAAGCAAGGATATAGAGATTATTGTTTTCAATTTAATAGCAACTATATCCAACTTTATAAGCGAAACATGGCATGAGTGACTTTGCACCCTATTTGATTTTTCCGGATAAGATATCCGTATGATAGTAGCCATGTTCAACCAATAAAGAAAGAGAGACATTTGGAATATAAATTCCTTTGAACGGATACAAGATCCTTTATTCAATTTGAGTCTCATAAGCTTTCACACAAGTTTTGCATTTTTTAAGAATATGCAATCATCAATTCATGCTTTTCATGTGAGCAAGTTATATGAATTTCATGCTTTTTCATTTGTCATTAGCATGTTATAAAAGAATCATCATGTCAAGGAGATAACTATAGGTCATTCACATCATACTTCCTATGTGAATCTCCTAGTCCAAAAATGCATGTTTGAACATAAATATGACATGGATTGTAAACAAGCAAGGTTCACACTTATAGAATTTGAAAACATATTTACATATGTATAACCAAGCTTACTCAAGCAATCAAAAGAAGAGGCATAAGATATTTCAAATTTTTGCAAGTGACAAGAATGCAAAATAGCTCTCTTTGCTTGAGTTCCCCATATGGGGTCAATCACAAATCACATCACTCCACAAGGCATTAGTACCTACATGTTCAAGTACTATGCATTTATTTCAACAAGCTCTCTAATGAAGTGATGGCGGATGTCAATATGCTTAGTTCTAGAATGTTGCACCGGATTCTTGGAAATATTAATTGCATCATATTATCACAAAAGAGAGTGAGGTACCTTGGTTGAATCCGTAGTCTACTAGCATTTGCTTTCATCCATAGGAGTTGTGTGCATCCACTCCTCGCGGCTATGTACTCGGCCTCGGCCGTGGACAAGGAAATCGAGTTTGCTTCTTGCAAAACCAAGACACCAAGTTGTGCCTAGAAAGAAGCAACCGCCCGATGTGCTCTTACTATCATCACAATTTCCTACAATCCGCATCACTAAAGCCTACAAGACTAGCATTAGTGTCAAAAGAGTACCAAATCCCATAGTGGATGTCCCATTCACATAGCGAATGATCTCTTCGGAAGAGAGATGGGACTCTTGGATCCGCTTGGTACCTAGCACACACCCACACCACACTAAAGGAGACTATTAGGCCTACTTCGGTCAAATTAAAGCAAGCTACCTATCATGCCAGATATACGTTTGTTTCAATTTTACCACTAGTATCCTTGCTTAGCTTCAAAGTGGTACTCATGGGGTATCACAATGTTTGGCATTTTCTAAACCAAACTTCTTCACTAGG